>OW388306.1:34253083-34853083 GCA_936450465.1 Gibbula magus
TATTGAGTACCCTGGTTCTATGAGACCGATGTGTATTCGAGCTTTCTATATCAATGATCATTGGCAGGGTATTCTAAACATCAACACAGTTGATTCAAAGTGGAGTTTACACAGTGTGAGTGATATACATGTTAAAAAGTCTAAATAGAGATATCTAATGCCGTTACTACATTTAGTGTCTCAATCGTGCTCAACAGACAAAATAGAAACAATTGTTGATGTGAAAACATTAAGAAGCAATGATTTCCCTCTCTGAAAAAATGTCGTTTCTGGGATATGAAAATAAACATTTCTTGTCACGGCCATTTAGAAGAATAAGTTTGGCGTGAAATTTAAATTTCGTCGGTGATGATTTACTCACAATGGGTGGAATCAAAAATATCTAAATCAAAGCTGGACGGACGGGGAAGAGAAAAGAGGAAAAACACTGGTGATAAATCAGTGAGTTATGAGAAACCCCCACAATACCTGGAGAAATAATTATAGCAGTTCCCATTGATTGGGCCGCTAGAAGCGCCATTTCGTGGTAATTATCGCTCGAGAACTCCGCGCATAGCGGATAGCCGGTGATAAACTCTCCCGTAGTTTCCCAGCCTGGGAAATTCATCCCACTCCAAAGTCGAGCCATTTACTCTGTGTATACTCCTTTAGTTCCAGATGAGCCGCTTTGTTTTTTTGTTTCTTTTGTGAAACCTTAAAGCAACCGGCAATTCACTCTGTGTAAATTATATATATTGCTTAATGAATATCGTGGATATTGGCTCTCTTGGAAATGTTTTAGATCTATGTATATATATTTTTTGCATATTGGCATTATCGGTGTTTTGTTCAATGGAGATTATCAGAATCAATGTTTACTGCCTTAGTGAAAAATTAATCCTCTGATGCTATCTTACGTTCTGGTATTTTTTGGGGAGCAAATGAACATTATTACTGATCTCCACTTTATGTATGACTAAGCATGTTGTTGTTGTATTGGATTGCATTTCTAAAAGCATGAAAGATTTACAACAATAAATCAAATGATTATCTTGAGTATGTTTTATATGCAGTTTGTTAATGTCGGGTTTTTAAAAAATATTTCTCTTTGCAACAATCATCATATATTCAATATTATGATGAAGTTCGGACTTTTTCAATTTGCCTGCACTGATACAGTTTCAGAAACATCTCTACAGAGATATATATTGTGTTAGATACAAGATTCGAAATGTATACATGAAGCCTCCACTATAAACTCATGTACATGTAAGTTGGATAATGGTGTGCATTATGACAACTTTGTAATAACACATTTTTAAAATTTTATAAATAGTAGCATGGTGAAATCAGGAATTTGAAATCAATTCTAAGACAACTGTTTACAAAAAGGTGTTTTAAAAATAAAACAAAAAATAAAAATGAGGAAAAAAATATTATTGAAAATAATACCGCATTATTCATTTTTGAATATTAACAATTTTACAATATTATTGACGTCTAAATCCTGAAATTGTTTGATTGAAGTTGAAATTAATTTGAACCAGTAGTGTAAATCACAAGTACATGTATGGGTAGTTTATCATACTCAACTTCTTGTTATCAATTTATGTATTACAATATTTATTGAAATATTTTAGAATCTGTTCTTTACAAAGTGCTGACAAAATATTTACCAAGGACTGATTGTATTCATTATCAAATTAAACTAAAACACAAAATGATGAAATTTATGTCTACAGCGTTGTCTACCATTCAAAACATTGCATTGTCAATATGTTTTAATTAGAAAGTCCAATTAAATATGTTTAGATTTAAATGTTTGCTTGTTGATAATAGAATCCAATAAGAATGAAAGTATAAAATGTCATCGGTAAACTAATTATTCATAAAAGGTTTCAAAATTTAATATCAGTTTAAGGTAATTTGACTGAATGATATATATATTAGTTTGGCGCATCTTCTTCAATATATATATTTTTAATGTAGTTTTTATATGTGTTTTAAAAGTATTTAAACCTATTGTTACATACCCTTTTACCAAACGAACATATTTGCCAGATAAATCATACAGAAACAATGATTAATGTCAACGCTCAAACAGAAATCCAATTCAAATAAAAAAAAATATATTAAAAGTATCATTAATATTAATCAAAATAATTATTTATGTTCAATATAATCCTATAAATTAAATTAATAATTTGAAATTATAAATCATTATTAACTGGCATAATAGCATCATGAAATAATTTACAAATCCATTTATTGGTATGGTTTTGTAGCAATTCAATTTTACAGCATTCAAAATGGGTGTGACAAAGTTCTCAATTCATCGATAGTGATACACAGTGACAATCAAATATTACTGTAAAGTCATCTCAAATAATTTTGTTTTCAATAAAGGGAAGCTATATAAGATATTGTAGTTTGCAACATCAAACAGCAGGTTGGTTGATTCAACAGTGTCATATATACTTGCCAGACCTGCCTACACACATAACGGTATTGACAGATTGTTTGATTGACAGAAATTGCTAACCATATAACTTTATTCACCGAATAATAAGAAAATGGATTAGGTGACAATTTTCTCGCGAATTGTATTTGGAGTCTACCATTTGTTACAGGGCTTAATGATAAGGTTCTATGCGAGTTGATGGAAAGCGTTATAGGTTTGTCATTGGTGTTTACAGTCACCTATTGTTATGTCCAGGGGGAAGAAATAACGTGACAGCTTTGTCACATATGGCATATCTATAGCAGTTGCAGATATAATAACTTGGATCGATGTGTCTTTCAATACGGGGCCAACTGCTACTGTTAATTTCTAGAATATGAGACACACATTGATTAACTCTACAAACCTCGTACATACAGTCAGACGAATGGTGGTACATTGGACTGATCAAAATGGCACATTGTTGAATGTTTCCCAAGTTATGTATCGTCACAATGCTCCCATACACACACGACCTATTTCATCTTTAACTCCATTATAAGCTTATTCTGTGTTTAGATTCGGTATATGTACAATATGGAAGGACGTGAATCTTGAAACGCCATTTCAGTAGTAACAGGGACGTTTACTTATCAGACACAGGGTTTCATTCATTTTGAATATATTCTTGTCATAATGAAATCAAAGAAAGGGGTATCTCAATAATTTTTTGTTTTGCTTTGAAAATCTTTCACTTAATTTCAGAGCTAGATAAAAAAAAATAGTTATCATCAAATTCACGTTTTTCATAATGATGAATGTGGGATGACCTTATCGTTATGTTCATTGATTTGGTGAGAAATATGTTCTTCACATGAAGTATCAGATTCCAAAGTATTAATGTGGAGATTGGAAGGAGGTTATTAAGATTAACTTTTGTCATATTTTCACATATATTCAAGAATCATTAATGACGTGTTTCGGTGACATCTTTACATCATAAATCACGAGTAACACAAAACCCTAAATATATGAAAAGTCTCTAACGATTATCTAGGCAGGAAGTTGATTTACACGAAAACTTGCCCAAACTTTTCCCAAACAGTCACGGGTAACCTTCTTGCCTCGGTTATGAATAAAGCATTTACAAACACATTTCGCAGATAGGAGAAGCAATTAGGGACATAAGCGAGCAATGAGACGGTGCTTACAGATACAATGGGATCTGGAGCGGTGGTAGAGAGGGGAGAGGAATGGCTCTATCTGACACAGCGGGCTCACATTAACTCCCCTCAGAGGACGTTTATGACGAATTCATGAGACACAAACAGAAGTTGATCGTGGTAGAAATCATTCTCTCTCACCCGGCGTGACATCGCCATTGCTGCCTCGTCAGTGTTACCATAGGAACAGTTTCGGGTGGTTCAAGAATGCAGCATTATCGCTGACATCGTATGAAGACGGAATAGGAGATCGACCCTTACAAAAGAACACATACCCTCACTAACCCTCCACTAAGAAGGCGACCCACCCGTATCCCGAAATACAACCCCACCTCTATCCCAATTCCTCGCGGGTCTTCATCTTCGACTTTTACTCTAACGATCCTGGTCCCGTCTCAAAGGTCATGCCACATCCCCTGCAGGTCGACCATCAAAGTATTAATGTCTTTCCTTTTCCAAACTGAAATCCTACTTTTCTGTGATCTTCACAGTCTACCCACGTACCAGGTAGGACTGTCAAAGGTCCAACACCTAACATATCTCCTAAAGCCGTTTCTCTCAAACTACGAACCCAATTTTGGATAAAACTGTCCCAATGTGGACCACCACGTCCTAGTTGCACGACATCCCTGTGTTTGATGTGAAGGTCCGAGTATGGCCTATTGCTCCATCAGATCCGACAAGTCATGCGAGAGGGAATAAGAGGTTGGAGGAAGTCTTTCAGAAGTGCCACCATGACAAGTGATAGATGGGTGCAGAACACTTCTCTCCTCTCCTCAACCCCCCCCCCCCCCCCCCCCCCCCCCCCCCCCCCCTCCCCCCTCTCCCCTTCTTCCTTTCTCTCAGGCAGAATTGAACAAGTCGAGGCAGTGTGGCATTTAAGACGAACCATCACAGTCCCAAATGACCCATCCACACATTGGTACGCCAATACCTTCCCGCAAGACAATCGGGAGTTTGAAGTTCATTACGGAAATATTCTAACCGTTGTCATATATACCATATACTTAGATCGTACATCTCATTCGTCAGTCCCGGCATAATTCAAAGAGTACATTATATCTATATGGATAGCTTTAAATGTTACTATGTTAAGTACAGGAACCATATACACTACATGTACATTTTCGTCACACAGAGACACTGCAGATACTGGTTAGATGGACGTTACCTCATTATGTACTATATAAACACAATGTCGTTTCCACTCTCCAAGTACTGGCTAAGGAAGTTGTAAGCGAGTCATGTAATATGGTACTCATATTTAGATAATAACTACATTATTCAAAGGGTCACGTCATGAATTCTCAAATGCCGTGAAGAAGGGTGAATTTTGAAAAATATATGCTCATGCAATAAAAACATGTTAACACTAAATATTTGATACAACTATACTTTAAAACGAAACACACGGGGCTGGTAATGTAATGAAGAAAAGTGGATGGCGATAATGAGAATTGAGAACTGTTTTTCCGATCCATTAGAGTAATGATACAAACCCTCTCTCTGAGACCATTGTCTTACAGCTGAGAGGCACAATTGCAGTCAAGTCTCGTCCAATCTCGTTCTTTGCGTGTACATTTCACAAATGTCAATTTCAAGTCTAAATTGAAATCATCTTCAGTTGGAGATCCTGTGACGTCATAATGGCAAGATATTGCATGCTATCTTGCTAAATACCGGTCTCGTCGCTTTCCCTTGCAATAATATTTTGGGTGTACAAATAAACTTGCGGCAAGATATTTTGACAGACACGACAACAGAGTTGTCAATTTCGATGAGTATTTGTCACGTGCTAGATCGTTACGACGAGGCTTGTTTTTGTAGCTCTTAAAATTACGAATTGGGCTCGCCTGTAGTTCTGTAGCTGCAGGGTATGGGCGCTGCTGTCCCCAGCAGTAATTGCGTGGAAAAGTGTTTGTCTTCAGAAACTTGCAGTGTGGGTTGACAAAGGATGGGGGATTAGAACCATCCACTCTCCTCTCACATCCCAGCACAAGAAAGCAGTACATCTGCCGTAGGCCAATTTGGTAAATTCGGACAAATGTAATTTTCCCAGCCATTGGGAGGGTAAAATGGGGGTTATAGACCGCCAGTCCGTGCCACCTCTGCATTTGGACGGCGAAAACCATAGCTAACCATCTTGTATCACCGTAGAAACAATAGGGCGCAATTAGCTATATTACAACTGTGAGGTTTCGCCATATGAGCGGGTCACTATAACTCGTATTGTTACTTGACGCACGTGAGGACGGGCTAGGGGAGGGTCGGGGAGGATTTGCACGTTAAGTCCCACGTGCCCTCCCTCACGTGCGTCCAGCGTTACCCGACACGGGGGATCGGAAACGTTAGCAGCGCTCTGTATCAAACTGCACCCCGGCTCAACGTGGTGAACCTGACCTAATCCCTCTCCAAGGCTCCACGGCAGGCCATGTAGAACTTGCTGTATACAGCACTATTGGATCTGCTTTAATACCGATGCTGTGAAGTTTTGAGACATCATTTCTGCCACATTTGCTCCATATTTGTTCTTCAATATATATTTCAGAAGTACTATAAATTGGAAAAATATAATAATAAAGAAATAATCTCATAAATATCATTTATTTATATATCTAAATACCGTTTAAAATGCCAGAGAAAAATCACAAAACAGCGACATTAATTACATAGTCCGAGTCATCAGAATACTTGCATAAGTGTATAATTTACACCTTTCAAAATAGCACGTGCACGAAGGTGTCCATGCGGTTTTACTTATAAACATCTACACAGGTTCACCAAACAATGATATATATTTACATTTACAAATTCATGGATATATTCATCCATATATCTTTACATAGTATCGTTATTATTATTACTGTGCCATGTGTAAACCCAAATACGTATATACAAACATGCCTTACAATACCTGTATATAATATAAAGAGTCGGTTTGTAATGTACATTTCTAAAGTATTCTTATAATAACATATACCAAGACGGTGAAAAAGTGCATATATATACAATTCAGTTATGCTCATGTGTGTTTACATTTTTCTTTTTTCAAAGGTAGAGATAATAAGTGAAGATTGTTTTTGCCTTTGTTTCTTAGTGTAAAGACTTCCTAAATACAGACATGCTAATTTGCAAATTAGGTTGGAATACTTTTGCAGATTAGCTGTGTAAGCATAACATGTGGATAAAAGGTGGAATATTTTCCATACATGTGGTACATAATGAGTATATCCTCGTCGATGGATCAATTCTTACAAATGTAATTAGTGGCATTCATCATTCTTTAATTTTAATAACCTCGCTCTATATTTAGAATATTATTTGTATCGTTTGGGTTATAACATATCACAATCTTAACTGTAGTTCATGAATGCTTCAGACCAAAGTAGAACACTGCCTCATCTTCGCGAATATTCCATTTTAAATTTAGCAGTAGAATTTTACAAATTTTAAATGAAGTTATTACATGTGCTTCTTTTCTAAAGTTTGTCGAAAAATAATAGGTTACAAATTATCAATTATTAACAAAAACATATTTGTTACAGGAGATGATTTTATTATTAACTTATTTTTTTACATTTATAGTGTTTTACTAGCTGTATATCACATTTACGCAAAAAATTAAACACTCTTGAACTATAATGTACTTCATAGCACCTTGTTTCATTTCGAAAAAAAATATTTGAAAATTATAAACACATAACAAACAATAAATTAAAGTCTATGTCAACTGAAAAGTGATATTTTGTTAAGAGTTGAAATTCTGTAGCAAAATAAATTTTAAATAGTTAAGTATCAATCGAGTTTTATTAAATATATCAAATAACTATCTCAAAATGTAATTGATATTTTATAAATACACGAAAAAATATTAAATTCCTGAAAGATAAATAATTTCTTTGCAACCGGCATATACTCGTTAATCGTGTCAATTTACTTAAGTTTTAGTGATATCATATAAATAAAACAACAAGTTCTTTGCAGAGAAAGTGATTAAAACTGGAATTCAAATAATCAGAAATTCTTCGGTAATGTAACCCTGACCAAAAATCGAAGAAGGAAAGTGTTCAATACGAAATGGAAATATTTATTGTTTTAGAAGCGAGTTATATAAACATAATTAAACACATTGTTACAAATATGCGGAATATGAATATAAATATTTGAAATATGCATCCATTTGTGCAAAAATACACTTGTGTTTTTCTGTTTGTTTGTTGTTTTGGTTTTTTGTGGGGGTTTTTGTGCTGTAAGGGCAGTTTTGAGTGAATAGTTTTATCAGATTTCGGGTTTAAGTGACACCAGCTTCACAATGACAACACCAACACTAAACACACTGCACTTCTTGGGTCGGCTTTCCAAACCACTGGTTTGCTGATGGACAATTATGATACGATTGAATTTCGAGAACGAGTCAAAGACGGCCGCAGGTAGCAGTGATCGGCGTTGAAGCAGTTCGGCCGAGTAAATGTCTGTCATATGGCGGGAATCATTTTCATCAGTGACGACGCTTCTGCAAGATAGGCCGCGACATTTCAATTTGCGGTGGAACGATTATTTGGAAATTTTCACAGATTTCTTTCTTCTGAAGCTGGAACGTGACGCCGATGTGTCACTTTTATTGCCTCTCTGACCAAGGGAGCATTTTTTTAGTATGTTTAATAGAGAAAAAATTACCAAAACAAGATCTTCTCATTTCGAAATGTAATGTTTGTGTTGTATGTATATTTTCTGTCACCTTGTTTATTTTTCAAATAATAATAAAGGCAGATAAAACGTAAAAAGTCGATTTCCTGAATATGTCGCTATGGATTATATTTTGTTAACATAATATATTACAATTTCCCACAAAAAAAAAATAAAATTAAAAAAACAAAAGAAACATATTTATAATCAACTTATTGACAATGAACATTAATGAAATTGCAAGGTGACTAAAAGGAGACTAACCTTAAGAAAAGTTATTATTTTGGACAAATGGTTCCAACACAAAGAGAATACCTTCAATCAGTACACAAGGTGGGGAGACAGTTTTAAGCATCTATTTATGCTAATATCACACCGGTAGAAAAAATAACTCTTTTGTGAACATTTTGATGATTGGCGAATAAGGATAGTAAAGACCCATCAAGTGTAATATTGGGGGTTTAAATATTCATCTATGACAGGTCGGGCTGCGATTATTAGACCGTCCATCATCGTCTGTCTTGTTTGCATAGGAATCACCCCCTAACATCCCGCCAGCTGAAAAATCCACATTATCCTTCAAAACTCGCTCACATTGTCTCCATATAAATGCCCAATAATTAGGGGATAACAAGCCGTCGCTACGATTTATTGTTTTCCAATGAAATTAACCATATAGGCTTTTATTAAAATATTTGCATTAATATAGGTCCTTATTTAGGCTAACACAGCATGTAATCAACGCATTATCAGTGGCGTGTTTAATTTCTCGTGAACATATTTTTTCGATTTTATTTTCATCGATGAAATGTTATCTGTAAATTATTTCTATAAACATTGCTTATGCCTTTTATCAGCTACCGAAAAAAGAAATACTATTTCTTAAATTTGTTTCCATATTTTATATAAGAAACGTTATTTTTCATAATGTAAATCTAAGTTAATTGATATTGTTTTGTTATTTATTGCTAATGTCTGCCTTATGCTTCCAAGAGATGAAATACGATTTTAAAATAAATAGTTCATGTTTTATATGTAACAAGTTAATGAAGCATAAGCAAATGAATACTATTATGTTATAAAAATATGATTGTATTATGTATTGATATAATCCATAACTACACAAGAAGGCAGTGTTCATTGCATATAAACCCTCATCAGTGTGTTATGTCAAACAGAAAGAGTTACCTGTAGAAGAACTGTTATACTGCAACACACTATATTGAAATTAAGTTAAATGCTCAGCGCATTTCCTCGTGATTGTAATGGGGGCTTTAATTCACGATGAGATAAATAGTTTGCTGTATCTAAATAGTCGTACCGTGTGTAGCATAATACCAGGACAGTCGCTCCGTACAAAGCGGCCCGTCCTAATGTCACCCCATTTCTCCTGATTATCAGGGTGTTGAAATCACTACAATGGCTATTTTCAATTGTTCTGAAACCAAACGCCTTTCACTAAACCGTCTTGAAGAGGCAAATAGCGGAGGTATTCTTGAGACTACGTTTAGGTGAGGTATTCTGCACAATGTATTCACTCCAACCCTGCTCTAACATATCAGCTACTAGGGGGGACAATACGCACTAATCGCGCTATAATACAAATGTAGGGATCAAATTTCTCTACACTCCAAACTTGTGTATGTATGTATTTGATGAAATGTGATACGGTTTAGCGACGTGTTTTCGACTTAAAGGGACGGTGAGACGTCAGGGGGCGATGTCTGAACCGTTTCGGGTTGAATGCGACTCGCCCTTAAAGGCATGGGGTCTAATTGCATTGTTCTTATGTCTCATTACATTCGGTGAGACGCGCTTCAGTTTATAGCATTTAGTGAAGTGATTTTCAGCTTCATTTGCATGGAAAATTATGCTTTGGGCAGGGTAGCTCGCACATGACAGGAGAGAGAGAGAGAGAGAGAGAGAGAGAGAGAGAGAGAGAGAGAGAGAGAGAGAGAGAGAGAGAGAGAGAGAGAGAGAGAGAGAGAGAGAGAGAGGAGAGAGAGAGAGAGAGAGAGAGAGAGAGAGAGAGAGAGAGAGGAGAGAGAGAGAGAGAGAGAGAGAGAGAGAGAGAGAGCCTATGAATATTTATTATTGAATTTGGCACATTGTTAACTATATGTTAATCAGAAACACATCTCTGAAAATTATATAGATATTCCGTAAAATGGGAGACCAAATTGAATGGCTAAAAGCGAAACTGGGAAGAAGGACTATAAGGTTTAAGTCATTTGGACACATAATCAGATGATATATAGGAAGTGAAAGTAACCACAAAGAGGGAAATTAATAATATGAAAAATATAAACAGAGGATAGGGGAAGTAACGTTCCCGTGTCCCAGTGAGAATTTAAAATATACATGTAGCAGGACAACGGAAAATAAAACTAGAAAATTGTACATTTTGAAATTCAACGAATTTGTTTTATTGTATTATAGGCTTTGTGTCTGTAATGTTACTTAAGTGCAGTCAATCGCTGTGAAATAAGTATTACCAAATTAAAATATGAAAATATAATAGTGTATACAAATGCAGTAGTTTTTTTAAAAAAGGAATTATCATTGACAATTCTACCTCCAGGTTCAGAATAAAATATATGCTTATTCATACTTTCAAATTAATATTATCTTAAACGAGAGAAAAATTAAAAAAAGAACAACGCAGAAACTTGCAAATGCCAAATTCATAAATCAAGTTGACGCGACCGCTGTAAATCAATTTTGCATTTTTTACACCTTTTAAAATTAAAATAAGTCATATCGAGCTCTCAGGAGGTAGGTTTAAGTGAAATGACGTTTTAAAATATGTTTTTCTTAATTACCTCCAGACGTATATATGCAGTAAAATATCTTGACTTTTCAAATGTATGCAAACAATGTTGCGTGAAATAAAACAATGAAAATGTACTTAATACGGAAGGCATAAATTAAATACGGAAAAAGTTCATTATGAGTGTATCCAAATTTTATAGTTCATATAATGAAGACATAAAGCCTTCCTGAAATTGTAAATGCTACGCCAGTTAAATGCCCCATAATAAACCCAGTATCACATTCTGAATTTCATAATAAATGTGTTAAAAAGAAATTCGTGGTTTTCATTAGAATTTCGGGTGGACAATAATTGTGTTTTAAAAAGATATAAAACCACGCGAACTTGAAAGTGCATTGGACTGTTTGATGCTGCTTTTATAAATATCAGAAAAAGCGAAAACTTTTCTCCAGAATATTAAATCTAACAATGATAACATAAACGTCAGAGACCTGAAAGAAAATAGTTAACAATCGACGTTAACGTTTTGAAATACTTTCGTGAATATGTTCACAAGGCCAAAAGGTGCAACTTTGTATATGTCTAGCTACATGTATTCTTATTGTACATTTCATATATTTATATTCGAATTTGATGTGGATGATGTGGATGATGTGGATGATGTGGATGATATGGTGATATGTAATACATCTCTAGTTACTTTAATTCCAACCTTTAGTTTCCGTTTGTAAAACTTGAGAACGATTTTATCATAATTTTAAAGATATTTCTATATATTTTAATATTTTACTAAATCAAAACTGTTTTGCAGACAGAATAAATATCTAAAATTTTGCAATAACTATTCAAATTAAAATAAATAATTTTATAAATGTCGAGACATTTCAAATGCATTCATACGTTCTTTACATTCGTATTAAAGTCAGAGCGAATTACACTACCGACATCTAACAGGCTATACAGTGACGTTTACCCAGCGCTTGGCGGGGAATGTAGGTATGTTGCGTCTCCCCGTGAAGTCCGGTAGGTAAAAGTAGACAAACAGATAAGTATTCAGTAGTTACTGCCGCCAAAGACTTTAATTTTCTTACTGGATTCATTAAGAGAGCAAGTAAATCCCCAAGCTTTTCCGTAAACACCATTTGGATGACATTCCAAAGTCATTTACATTGCATAACTTAATCTAATTTGCACAATAACACCGAAATACCTCTTTATAGTTAATTCTTTTGTAGAATAAATGTTGATATAAATATTTATAGAGTTTAAACAAGATGATCAATCGCTGAGACTTTGTAAGGACAGTTCCCATGAAAGTGTAGTCATACTGCCACCCTTTCAACTCCTATCGAATTACAAATGAAAACTAAATTTGATAGCTACAGTAAACTTAAACTGTTACCTTCGTAATTAGGGTAACGAATAAACTGTCAAATAACGAATAGTCACTTTTCAAAAGAACAAATACAATACCATGGCTCATTAATGGGCGATATTTATTTTCTGTAATTTCTAAGCACTAAGTGTTGATAATTTCTAAATGAATAATTACTGCAAACTCGAAATATTAACATCTAAAATGAAGGCAATATCGAGTCTCCTTGCACATATATAAAACTATAAACAAATTTGCGACACATGAGAACCCATCAAATAAAACATAAACAGTATCATTCGAGAAATAACAGATTCTATAAGCTATTTTTCCTGAATAACTTTGTAATAATCGTCTCATAATTGCTAAATCTAAAAAAGAAAATGTGCATGAATGTTTGTGATAGCTGCACGGTTTATCAGGAACTCTCAACACGGTCCCGATAGCAGCTAGCCAGCTGTCAGACTGCAGGCCACGTATAGCCTACGGTGACGTCAGGGGGTAACCCGGACACAAGACACACGAACTGACAGACGGACATAAGAAAACAATATTCTTACTTCGCCGGGTATAGGTGGTTCCGTTCGTCCGTCCGTCCATGCCTCCACCGTCCGTTTGCTACGACGCGGATTTGTCCGTTCTGATCGATCGGTAATTCTTCAGATACGCAGATATAGGAGCGAGCCAGGGAGATGGTTTGGAGGCAGGATATTTCCTAGAAATAAGAGAGATATAGAGAGATGCACGGCAGTTAAGAATACATGTCCGAATGCTTGGCGCAGTTCTTGCAATTGTAGTGCTTTGAGCCGACTCACAGACCGCTAAGAACAGCCTTCGATCGCGAGTTATGGGAACGGATTTAGCCTTTCATATGGCAAAGAAAAGACCATTATTCCTTAGCGAGCTTCATTAAAGACAGCCCTGCATCTACGTTCTAGAAAGCACTGTAGCCTATTTCATTTTATCGAACTGCCAACACAAATACGCGAACAGATGATGAACGCGAGGGGGATTCAATTCATAGCACATCTCGGCAAGATTCTACAACTCGAGCTTCTTTCTTTAGCCATTGTGCGCCTCAGAAGGCTTGCGGGAAATCGAGTTTGCGGGAAATCGAGTTACTGAACTCAAGTCTTTCAATTCACCCATTACAGCTCTACACCCCGGACAAAGCGCCAATAACGCGCTGGTGAAGGGGGATGGGAAACACGGTGGGGGTGCTTGTATCTGATGGATACACTAGCCAGTCTCAGGCCGAACCTACCCTGTGACCGAGTCAATTAACCCTCGTTAAAAACTTGTCTTAATTCCTTGCCTTGAAGGATTAAAAGAATCATGAATGTTTTGAAAATGAAGAACTTTTTAAATTACGTCTAAATCTCTTTGGTAACACAGCGCTGCGCTGGACTGGGCGAAACGCTTCGCACGAAACACCGACTTGAAGGGGATAGCACGGGTTGATCGCTTTAAGATGTTTGCGGTTTGGATTTTCACGCCATCTCAAGAAATCGTCTTCTGAAGCTGGCGAGATGGATGGTGAACCCCACACTCAAGGAAAGCTAAAGTTTCTTCGCTTTCATCTTGTAGCAGATAATTAGCGCACGGAAACTCTGGCGAGTCCAATCCCTCTATATGCCATAGCCTGGAGCGTCAAGATCTAATTAAAGCGGATGGGGAAAATGGAACATTGGATGCCCTCCTCCCGTAACGCCCCTTCCCTATTCTCACCTGAATCGTCTAATTAATGTCTGTGAAGACCATTGTCACCTGGCCTGACGGGGGGTCGGGGAAGAAGAATCTAGGTCACCCCGCCCTCCACAAGACCATCTTCTTGAGTTGTCAGACTCGCACATGTACGGAAATGGGCTCCCCAAGCAAAGATTTTCATTAGGCGTGTTTACAGACAGGATGCTAACAATGGAGCTTTAAGAACGAAGAGCCTTCGATTCCATCAGTCACTATTTGTCTTTAAAGAATGGAAACTGTCAAGATTCTTATGCTAGGGATTTGATCGACCACTCCGTCTTTGAGACGTGAAAATCTGGTATTATAAAAGACAAAAGTTTGTGAGATTTTTTCACGTTAATATAATCAGGTCTAATTATGACCAAAACATCTTATGTAACGTGCATAGAACTGTCCTTACAACTCAGATATAAGGACATCATCAGTTTCCGGTGTACATTTCATGCACATGCTCTCGTACCCTCTGCTGTCGTGATAGCATTACTGTTAAACGATACTTACGTAATTCAGTATTATTTCAGCAAAGGAAATCATAAAATTGTCAGGTACGGTTGATATAGCTATTTCTGATTTCAGATGACTAAAGAGTTTCAAACGTACTTCTCCACACTGCAAAGGTAATGCTGTGTGACAATCACATAATACACCTTTACAAGACAAAAGTCCGGGGTTTCTTTGTTAACAAAGACCTGAAAGACGTTCTACGTATTTTGAATTATAAGTAAATGGAGTTTGAGTTACGACGAAAGAAGAAGCAGACGATAGCATTATAGAGAAGTATGCTAATTTCACATTCTATATTACTTTATTCAAATATACATCAATGGTATTCGAAAGAAGTCGAAATAAGCAACATAATATCACAATACATAATACATAAAACTAAAATTTCAAGTGAACATGTAACAAAAACATTTACCTTGCTTGCAATTTCAATACCTGCATTTGTTTCAAACTAACAAAGTGCTACCGGTCGTCCGTGACATCTTGAAGCCCATGGCTAATACTTGGGGAAACGTACTACGTCATAACTAGAGGGACGATAGTGTAGATCATGAAATTCATCAGTTAGATTATATTGTGGATAGAGCACATACTTTACTAGTGATATACGTCATAATAACATTACGACAAATGTCTTACGAAAATTAAACATATACCTTACGAATATTACGAAATATACCTTACGAATATTACGAAGATTCCTAATTAATATAACTTAATATACCTTACGAATATGTTTTAACGAAACTTACGAATATTACAAACATACCTAACGAATATTACCAAAAATGCCCAACGAATATCATGAAAAAAATACTTACGAATATTACGAATATTACGAACATACTAACGAATTTTAAGAAATATACATTACGAATATTACGAACGTATCTAACGAATATTACGAAATAAACATAACGGATATTACGAAATAATATTTACGAATATACTTTACGAATATTATGAAATATACCCTACGAATATTACGAACATACCTTACGAATATTACGAAATATACCTTACGAATATAAGAACATACCTAAAGAATATTACGAAAAATACCTTACGAATATAAGAACATACCTAAAGAATATTACAAAAATACCTTACGAATATTACGAACATTCCAAACGAATATTACTAAATATACCTTACGAATATTTTTTTAACGAAACTTACAAATATTACAAACATACCTAACGAATATTACGAAAAATGCCTAACGAATATCACGAAAAAATACTTACGAATATTACGAACATGTCTAACGGACATTACGAAATAAATATAACGGATATTACGAAATAATATTTACGAATACTACGAACATACCTTACAAATCTTATGAAATATACCCTACGAATTTTACGAACATGCCTTACGAATATTACGAAAAATACCGTAAGAATATCTTTTTAAAACATTGCGAATTTTACAAAGATACCTAACGAATATTGCGAAAAGAAATACTTACGAATATTACGAACATTTTAACGAATATAACACTGTGTTATACCTTACGAATATTAAGAAATATACCTTTCGAATATAACGAACATACCTTACGAATATTACGAACAATACATTACGAATATTACGAACATCCCTAAATAATTTTACTAAATATACCTTACGAATATCTTTTTCAAAACTTACGAATATAACGAAATATATCTTTCGAATATTTGCCAACATACCTTTTAAATATTACGAAAAATATATAATATTACGAACTACATAACGAATATTACGAAATATATCTTACGAATATGTTTTAAATACCTTCACGAATATTACGAACATACCTAACGAAATATTACCAAATATATCTTACAAATATTTTGAAAAATACCTTACGAATATTTTGAAAATACCATACGAATATGTCATCCTCTTGTATTTGATACATAGAGATTATTATCCGAGGTAGTGTCATATGACTTTTACGAAACGAATGTTTCCATTAGGAATAAAGTACTGATTATACTAGAAGGAGTACCATACGACTTTTAAGAAACTCTCGCTTGTGCTCGGGCAATAACAAAAAACACTCGTAAACTCACACGTGCTCAGGTAATGCTCCCTGTGCCATTTATTTCTTGAATCAATGGAACTCATCTTTCTCACAATGTTTTAATATAAGTAATGCCGACGATAGCATCAACTGTTTAATCAGAGCATAGTTCTTATTTATATCTCATCAGTCTCAAACTGAAAGTTCAATTGTACTTTAAAACGTTTAAGGCACACTGACACTTGACCATTCGCACACTCAATTAAGGTCAGTAGAGGCGCCATGAAAAAATAACGCAAGTAATGTTTATGTTATTATAGTATTGTATATCATTCATCTTTACAATATAACAATGTGTTCTCAAACAATCTAAACAACAGAGACATTACTGTTTAAGTGAAGAACAATAGAAAACTATAATAATTATCATTATTATATACATAAGTGTTGCACCCCTACTTTTAACCATAAATTTGATGCTGTGGCAATATTACGATTTCGGAATAGATCTGAGATGTTTTCTAGTTCAATCCTTAATCAAAGACTTCTCTATGATTTAGAGGTGTCATTACGTGTAGGATAAAACACGATACAGAGGTTATGCTTGGGATTGTAAAACCCGAGGTAAGAAAGCTGAGCGGGAAGTTAGACCGAAAGCGAAGCTTGAGGTCTTACTTCCCCGAAGCTTTCTTAACGAGGGTTTTCAATTCCAAGCATAACCTAGGTAGAGTGTTTTATCTAACTTAAATACCGTAAAACATAAATGTGAGCGCTTATCGTATATTTAGGTTTTCTTACACCAGAATAATGAGGGGTAGTGTTTTTTAAAAATGTTATAACTGTCAAATGTCAAAATTTACATTTTATAAGTTTTGATTCCCAAAATCTGCGTTATAAAGAGTATGTCTCCCGGACAGAGAGGCAGAGACTGTGTGACTGTAAATAGAGGAAATCCACATAGTTCTTTCAGCTTCCTCGGTAGCGTGGAGGTAGAGCGTCCGGTTTAAAGAGCAACGTGTATCGAGTTCGTTTCCCGCCATTTACACTCTGAAAAAGTTATCTTTGTATACTTTTCGATAATAATTGTTATGAATTGAGTCTCATTTAAGGTCTTACTATCAAATGTAAAAACTTACTTTCACAATAGAATACTCATACTTGGTTATTATCAGAAGACAAACCGACTGAAATAATAATGAGGGGTTATTACGAGAAAACAAGATACCTACGAAATAATAGAAAAAATCCCTGATAGGTTTCTAAAGTCAGTAAACAACTTCAAATGTGTCTTTTCTTGTTTAAATCTGAAGGTTCATACTGCTGTAACTAGTGACTTTTTGTTGAAAGGTCATTACTAAAGGTTCATCAGTTCACTTGAACGGAATTACTCACATTACAACAATCACCTATGTCTTTAATTTTTAAGTGTAACAATACTTGTTCCTGGACACCAAAATAGCAGAAATGTCTACTCCTTATCAGACAATGTATACCGGTGCAGCACCTATTTGCTATATATGATATAATAATAGTCCATTTATATAGCGCCTATATCCATGCACATTGCATGCTCAAAGAGCTGGTTGACATATTACCCCTGGTCAACGAGTACAGAACACTCCCTGAGGAGAATACAACCGGTCGCCTGTCGAAGTTCAAATTCAGACTATCATCGTATCATACCAGGTACCCATTTACTGCTGGGTGGACAGAGGCACACTTCGAACGAAGTCACTTACGCAGGGTGACACCACAAGTCTCTCAACTCATGTCTCAGTGTGGGGCAGGGAATGACCCTTCAAACTTTCAGTTTATCCAGCAATGTAGCAGGATACCCAATTGTTGATGAACTTCACTGATAGCGGGCCACTGAGCTATGCACAGGACCACGTGCCACCTCATATATAGATAATTTTTTTTACGTGAAGTATCAAATTTAATTGAAATGTATACACTCACTCCACTATGTAACCAGAATGTGTACATGTGTACATTTAATACAAACAAACTTCAATATGCAAGGAACTGCCAAATGAAAGTGCCAGAACATATTTTACTAAAACGATGAAAAATGTAAACTTTCAAAATGAATAAGACTTTTCTTATGTCCTGGCTATGATTGTAATTCTCTCTGTCTGTCTGTTTCCCTTTGACTGTCTCCCTCTGTCTGTATGTATGTCTGTCTGGCTGCCTCTCTCTGTGTCTCTCTCGCTTTCTGTCCCCCTCTCTCTCTCTGTCTGTCTATATCTGTCTCCCTTGTGTCTCTGTCTCTCTGTCTCTGTCTCTGTCTCTGTCTCTCTCTCTCTCTCTCTCTCTCTCTCTCTCTCTCTCTCTCTCTCTCTCTCTCTCTCTCTCTCTCTCTCTCTCTCTATCAAAAGGTCTAAAAACTGACACACATACTCCACTACATTAACATTCATTAACCCAGACACATGTAAAACATTTGATGGCGATGCAAGTTCTTGATGACACCTAACAGGACGTGTTAAGAGCACAGTTCACCAAGTAGGTAAAAAGATGTCTATATTAGTGCACTCAGCATATTTACACACGTTAACCATTAATAGTATCTCTACAGGCTGATATGACAGATCTGCTTCAAGGGTTTCAGCCGGCGCTTCTAATTGGGACATTGCCTCCTTGAGATAGGTGCCATTCAATCAGGACCGTGAAAGAAGAGTAGGGGCAGGGAGCAAGGGCCATGTTGCAAACAACTTAGGGAACTCAAGATAAGGGTAGGGGTGATGCGAACGAAGAAGGGGCTCGGGGATGTTACAAAGGAATAAGGAAACTCGAGCGAAGGGGGTAATCTAACCAGTTTCAGAAAAGTTATAAAAGTACGAAGTAGGGATGAGAAGGTGCAAACAAGGCAGGGAGCCCAAAATGAGTTTATTTAGTAAAACAGTATAGAGACCAAGACTAAGAGTATGGAAGGATAGATGGGGAAAGGGTGGATAGTAAAGTAGTTGGAACATTGAAGAACATTTCAAGGTGGATGAACCTTAAAGGAAAAGAGCAGAATACTGTTACTGATGTACGTAGCTAATTCAAATAAAGGATACGTTGTGAATTCTTGTATAAGCAAATAGGCAGCGATTAAAAAGATCGGGGAAGCAATTAGCTAAGTTGAAAACAAGTTATGAAACTCGAGAAATCGGAATTGACAGATGTTGTTGTGAATGTAGGATTTGAGGACTCGGTCCATCAGTTCAGAAGATATGGCTTATAGTGGATATTGATAAGCAGTTATAGAAGCAAACAGTTTGGGGGTAAGAGGTGTATGCGATTCGGTGATGGAAAACTTGGAGAGAGGAAGTTGTGCACCTCATGGTAAGAAGAAAGAGTCGTTACCCAAATGAGGTTGGTTATATAGACGTATGGTAGTTCACTGATAGATGACCAGTGTTTGGACTCCAGGAGGGATGGTGGGGTGTGAGTCGCTAGGGGGACTAAATATAGAGGGGGGGGGGGGGGGGTGGACTGACGTGAACCGGTTAGGGACTCAAGAGGGTATAGAGACCAAGGTACCGTCTCAAGTACATTACAACACTCCAGTCTACACACGCTCCACCCCTGACGATCTGTCCTCAATACTCTATAAACCTCAGGGTTGTTAAGTTCCTTATGACCTTAGTTATTGCCAAAGCGACGAGTATTTGTCAACTAAATTAATCCACATTCCAAGGAGTGAAAGACGTTTTTTCCATCATTGAAATTTAATTAGTGTGGGTATTGCACTAGCGCCGTGTTTGCCCTGTGGCGTATGACATAGGGTTTGATGTATTCATAGCCAGTTCACTCTACCGTCGCATTATCAAGGTACACATATGCTCTCCACAAAAACTCCTCTTTCTTTAATGGGATATTTTCGTTAGAATGAAAGCGTCACACTTGTGATAACAATACAAAATGTTTCAATCATTGGAAAAGGTTTCTTACAAGAAATTAAACAGTTCGAAGTTGGCTGTGTGTACAGAAATAAGCTCACATTTGCTAGAGCAATATGTTCAGGTTGTCATCTGTCCTTCAAAAACTGGGAGCCGGAAGTTAGCTAGACTTATGGGTAATATGTTCCACTTGTGAATTGACGTATTCTCACGAGAGATGGCGAGAGTCTCTTCAAAATGTTTTCATCTCCAGCACTTTTGGAAAACGTCATTCAAGCTGTCGTCTGCTACCCATTCCGACCAGACGACAATTTTTACACAAGATTCAGAAGGCATTTTTCAAAGAGGTGATTAAAAATATTCAAAGAATGTCATAAGGAATATATCCTAATAGAAAATAGAGTCATATATTTTTCATTACAGATGAAACGAAAAAATGATTATATTCATAAAGTAAATGAAGTACAAGACAGCTGTCAGGTTAGTTGATTAGACGATTGAAGATTAGATGACAAGTGTGAATTGAATGTCTTCTTCTTTAATGTAAATATGACAGATTATCCATTACGTTTTCTTACATCATTTGGTCATTTACTTCAGAAGAGATCTGAGAATTATGGTGCTAGGTCGCTTAGTGGTAAATCTGTAGTATGCTTTGATAGACGAACGAATAACTATAGACTTCTGGCGTCCTCAACATCCCCATTCCTCTTCTTAAATATGTCTATTATTCACGTCCTAGTCGGTGTGTCTGACTGTCCGAAAATTGAAGATTGGCTTATACAATATCTTCAGAATACTAATTAAAGGGGCAGTAGCACGTTTTTTCGCTGAAATAAGTTGATAAAATGTATTTGAAAAATAATGTCACTAATAGTAAACCACCTTTCTCTCTTCAGATAATCAAGTTATAAAATTACTGTACATGGTTCCGTAAAGCGATGGGAATCATTTTTGCCATACGAAATAATAAAATGTGTTCACAATAAAATGGCCGCCATGCATTTTTTGCTATATACACAAAACCGTTATTACCACTACGGATAATTGGTTTGTTGTAATAAAATCGTTTACCTCTTAAATAAATATAAATGACATAAACTATCATTATAAAAGGGAAATTTGAAAAAATAAAATTTGCAAAAAACATGCTACTGCCCCTTTAACATCTTATATCTCAGCAATGATTAAATGGCGTGAATCAATACAACATTGACATATATTGCTTCCAAAAGTTCCTTTAACATTTTTCTTTATGTAAATGGCCAAAATTCCTAAACTAAAAATATGCACGTCATTTTGATAATGAACATATGTAGCATTGTTATATTTGGGGTGACACTACTGGTTTGCAATAGGACAAATTCTTGTACTACCTTTTTTGGGACGAGTCTCTTGCGGGAACCCACACCCTAAGAGTCAGACACCAATCGACACTACTGACTGTCCTAAACTTGACCACAATATTCAGCTTCTTCTGACATGCATAAGTCTAAATGTCTTGAAATATATTACGTATTACAAAAATCGGTAGACTTTACAAAAACATGACGCTTTTTCAATCATAGTCAAAAATATAGTTCGTTAATGAACACATTTATATACATAAATCATATTTAATGATGGGCAAATGTGATCGAATGAGGCACTGAAAATATATTTATTTAAAAAACTAACTACATATTATCGTTCCAACTAAAAAACAGTGATAACGCTGTGTCAAATAAAAGGCTGTATATTTAAAGTTACAGTACATCAAATATCGTTATTCGAATAGTATGCTGAAGATACAGTATTCATACCCGTTTATCATATAATAGTAAATTTTCCAACACTGTGCAGTTAATGTAATGATGTGAATTGCAGAGATCTCTTTACCTAATCACTCAGAGTAGAGTTTTAAATATGGTTCAATGATGGAATGGTCAACCATCTTGCTGTTTTAACTCTCAAAATCTCATGAGACCTACAAATCTACCTCTCTGAAAATTGTTATAATACGTCGCACCATTTTCTTCCAATACGGATAAGCGTTTTCTATGTATAGGGCTTATCGGTCTTGTAATGAGATGTTTTACCCTCCAATGTAACAATATAATATTGCATAAACTTTAATAATAAATGACATAGTTGAGAATAAATCATATGCACAAAACGTATTACGGCGCCTTTAAGGACAATAATCTGATATCAGAGATCATCGTTTTGTCAAATAATCAAGCCGTATTATAAAGTCTCACTATAACACAAAATTAAAATAAATTATGATACATTATTAGCATAAGAAATGAATGCAATCCCCACAAAATTGGAACAAAGCAGTTAAGATGTTACGTTTTTATATATCAATTATACATACAACCCTGATTAATTTTTTCAAATAATACTTAACAAGAAAACTTTGTGTTTGGCAAACCCCGTTAAACATTATATTTAATATTCAACTTTAACAATAACGTGTTCAAAAGAACTTTGAAAAATCAACTCTGGTCACAGTGAAAATGAATGATATCGTCACTGTAGCTTGATATACATTTTATTTCACAGGTAATTCCAAGTGTTTCATTGCTGATCATATAATAAAGTGACATTATTGTCAACAATCCATATGTTTGTTGAATGCTTCTAATAGATAAACGTGCTGTAAAGATAAGAAAATACATATTTATTCTACATGTTGCTTCTAAATACTATTTTAATATCCTGATTTAGAAAATGTTAATTGTTTGAAATATTTCTTATATTAATATATCTAATATATCTAATATTGTTAAAGAGAAAGTTAAATAATGTATACAAACATACGCTGATTGATTGACTTTGACTAATTTATTGTCTCATGTGATTACAATCTCAATTGCAGAAATGTTACATATGTTTTGAGTTTAATACGAACTTGGAATAATATGAATATTACCAAGTCATATGTCACTGATAACTACGCAGATGTTTATTTTGTAATCAATAGTATTTTTTACGTTGTGGTTGTATTTATTAATACATTTGTACTGAATTATATGCTAAATAAGTTTTTATCTTTTTTTGCATTGAACACTAGTAGGAATTGCAACGTGATAACAATTCATAATGCCAATATTACAATGTGATCGTCAATCACATAATGCCCTTTTGTTATTTCAAAGCGAAATATATTGAAAATTGTATAAATATTGGAAACTGTATAAACTATAACAATACATGTTACAATGAGCTATAGAAACTAATGCTGCGATATGTAACAAAGTTAATATCTGTCCATTAACTGAAAATCATAAAATCTCATATGCGCGTGCCTGTAATGGTTTTAACACATTATGTTATCAGTTTACCAGTTTACCAGTTTACCAGTCTACCAGTTTACAGTTTACCAGTTTACCAGTTTACCAGTTTACCTATTTACCAATTTACCAGTTTACCTGGATTTCTCTTTAATTTCTATTTGATTACAAAATGTTTGGAACCATTTATGTATTCCTTACATTCATCGAATAGATCAAATGCAAATATACGATTATTAAAGGCATTTGAGTAAAACAACAAACGCAGTCAGAGTTGATATAGCTTTCAATAAAGCACATTATGTAACAGAAAAGCAAATACATGTAAAGTCACACATTTATATTTACAGTCACTCTTTCAATTTCATTTTCACATTAAAAGCAGTAATAAGAAATACACGTCATCTAGATGGTGAACATGTATGTAACAGTGTTAACCTGGGATCGCGCTATCTGCAATAGTACATACTACTGTTCTTTTTTCGCAACGGGTGTCTTGCGGGATTCAAATTATTAAAGTTCATCAAAGAATTTATTTCACTAAAAGTTCTACACATATTAAGTAATATGTTAAATCCTTATCATAGAAAGTTTTCAACAACGAAAATATTTCAAAGAAAAGAAAATATAGTATTTTTTTCAATGCGTTCAACACAATCTAAATACTATGGTTAAATTGATTTACAACCATCCTTTAGCATTAGAAATTATGAATGTAACATTCATAAATGCATATTTTTAAAGCAATATGAGGGTTACAAAAATATATTGTCAAATCCTTGTCAAATGTTACTTTTATCGTTGAAAAGCATATGAAGAAATACAATATAAATTCTAGAAAAACATTCTTCGAAATCATCATTAATTTCCAAGGATAAAACAAACTTAAAAGAAAAAAATATTAATATTTAGAAACAAATGATTTTGAATTAATTTTCTTAACCTTTAATACGATAACATTATTTAAAAGAAAACAACACTAAGACATTACCAAAAATTGAATTTAGATAATTATCAAATATAATGGTAAAATTGAACATCTTTTCTTTAAACTATACTTAAAAAATTAAATTAAAAAGCAAATATAATTGCATTTTGAATAAAAAAAATTATACAGGTGAAAATCATTAGAAAAATAATACTAATATTAAGAAAACATTTTCTTCAAATAAACACATTTCGTCTTGTTCGAGGCATTTTTTAAAACTTGGCCAATCAAAATAATGACTGCAAATAGTGTTCAGTGGACAAAAGAGAATTGAGATTATACGTAGCACATGTGCTGGTTCCTTGGTTTCCTGCGTATCAATGAAGCTGTAAACAGTGACTATTCTTTTTTGTTGTAGAGCAACACCACGTAATGGCTGTGCGATGAATGAAGAGTTACTGGACGCTAGTCACACTATTGTCTTTCTTTCAGACTCAACACATATTACTTCCACTTTCTTCTTTACAAAAGATGTTCTCTTTATGTCAAAACATTGCCAAAACAAAGCTAACATTACATCGTGCATTGAATTAATTTTAATCAAATAGACGTTTGAACAATTCAGGAGATTGTTTCAAACAAGCTAACTACAGGCTCGGTGGAACCAAATTACACTCTCAATTAAATAAACAGTGAATTGTGGGTTCTGTCCTGCAGCCTTCAGCGGTCAGTCATCTACCGTACTTGAACAAGTGCAACAATATTGTTCTAGATTAACAGTCGATATATCCCTGAAAGAACTATCTTTGAAGAGAGTGAGAAAATATTACAATATCTAAGCACTATTCCATTTAGAGTGTCGGGACGGTACGTTAACTGATCAATGCTTAAGCTGTTACCTGAGAAGTGAGGAAGTGTACCTGGGTCGCGCATTGATTAGTGGTAGCTGCTGTAGGCTGTTTACTGCGCCTTACTGGTCAAGTATTATTGTTTACTGTGCTGATGCTTCTGGTGGGGTGAAGCACTCTTCAAGTCGTACAATTGTGGATGTAATGTGACAGAGATGATGCAGTGTTTGAAATGTAACCACTCACACACGTCAGAACATACTAGGGAAATACTGGAGTTATATTAATGTTAATACTTGCATTAGTGCTGCCCTGTGAAGTTGTACTCAAGGGTTTGTTGTAGCTGAAGTAACCAATTTTCTCTTGTTTTTGAAATAAAGAAATGCCTTATGGTTTTTATGGATATGCCTTCATGGTAGTAGGAAATATCGCAACGGTGGTTACGATTAAAAAATGTATCATCATGATGTTTATAAATAATGATTATATTTCATGGTGTTTATTGATAAAGAATACACCTTTTTATGGCAGTGATTGCAATTCATAAACGTTTAACTTCTTATTTAATTCGTTGTATTGAATTACAAAATCATCAAATAAATCTATTTTAACTTCATAAATAACGAAAAACATTAAAATTTCATAGTGATTGCTTATAAACGGAGGAAATCTTGAATATCTGTTAGGAGACATTTTCAAACTGATATTTATGTCAACCCAAAACAACTATTCTCACCTCTGTAGTTGTACAAAACGACACACGTGGTATATACATATTACAAATGTAATTGCCCATACTGGTTATTTAGTTTAAATAAATTAAATAATGTTATGTTATGTGTTAAAAGATATGGAATAAAATCACCTGTATGTCTTGCAACAACTTTTCTCAGATCATAAGGAGAACAACCGTGATCTATTTGTTTTACGGATATGCCCCCATTAAGCAAAATAATGTTGCTGTTTTCAATAAATTGTTATACATTAAACATTATTTTTCATGATCAATCTACTTTCAGCTTTAAAAAATTACATCAAATAACTAAAACAATTGTTATTAGTACATTATATATACAATCCTGAGAGAATGTTTACATGTACAGAACTACATGCACACATATTATACGCTGTCACTCTCGTTGATCTGTTGCCTTGTTAATATTGATTCTATTCTAATTATGTTCAAACAATTATAAATACTTTTTAAAACATATTTTAAATGACATTTTGTAAAATCAAAATATAACATTGAACATCTACATATAAACAATTAAATAGTTTGTGCTAGTATACATTTTCTTTTTAACTAATATGATGGTATGCTTCCTTGTTAAAAACTAAAGATACGTTCATATAAGAATCTATACCGAAACGTCGCTATTATTAATAAAGAAGTTGAACATCCATAAAATATTTGTCTTCTTTAAGATACGTTATCGCATGCTGAATTGTTTTTACTTTAATAGAATTCGTATATGTCAAACAAATCCAAAACGTTGATTTACACAACCTTGAAAATGTATAGGTAAACACGCATGACGATAGCCGAAGTATCTTGTAAGAGGTGAACCGTTAGCATTTCATGAACAACAATGGAGGAACCGCAAACTCATATTTGTGACCACACTTTCTATGACGAGCGATGAAGGGCATATTAATGACCACACTTTCTATGACGAGGGATGAAGGACATATTAGTGACCACAGTTTGTAAGGCTCGGTATGAAGGGCTATGTTTCATGTCTTGTAAGGCGGGGAGAAGGGTTCTTGTTTCTTCTTGACAAAACCTTAGCGCACCTGCCCCGGTGATTCCAGCACCCCAATAGCCACTCGTGGCGTTAGATGACCAGTGATAGGCTGTAATGAGAAGATTGGAGCTCACTTATCCCCGTCACCCGCAGGTACCTGATGGCCCTGTCGTCTCCCCATAGTAGTAGCGCGTCTACTCCACTGTCTGCCTTCTAGCAAACCTCCCGAATAGTCAGTGATATTATTGACTGGATGCTACCCTGAATCACTGTCTTAAATTCTGATTAAAGTTCAGGATGAATGCAAAACAGTGCTGTTTTAATTCAAAAAAACTATTTATAAATAATAATGATGTATAGATAATACTATATATAAACGAAGTTCATGTCCAGTGTAAAATCAAAACTCTGAATATCTACATAAAACCCTTGAAATATTTAAAATGCTTGATGTTAGTATACGTCCTTTTGATCTTTTGGTATGAGCACTGATAATGCTGTCCTTGCATATTCAATAGCTGAAGATAAATTATCACATGCTAAATTGTTTTCCCACTTAATGCAAAATCAAAACATTACCCCCCCCCCCCCCCCCCCCCCCCCCCGACTTTTAATTGAAATGACAGATCTTGTACTCTAGCTATGTATAGTACTCTAGTTGGTTATCAATATAACAACATTTATTTATAAAATATTGGTATTTTAAAGAAAATGTTTAATTCAAGAGTGGTGTTACGATCTACAGTGTTTCCCCCAAAGTGTTTTGAAGAGATGTATCGTCCTAAAAATACATGAAATAAATAAGGAAAGACACAATAATATAATCATTATTATATATAAGTATATTATATATCTAAGCCCATATTTAATATTTTACCAATACACATTAACATATATAGATCCACAATTAATTGCTACGAAATTAAACTAAAGTGTACACTGTGCGTTTTGAATGTCTTCAAGACGTAAAATCAATGAATCGACCCAAGTGTCAAGAATTGAAAGGCACTTAAATGTGTCAATGACGATCCGATGGCGATCTCTACACGACCAGAGGGTGAATCAACACAGACTGCAAGTATAAAAATGACAAAATAGCAAACTATTGAATTAGTACGATAATGCAAGTGTATTAATTGTCGTAAAACTTGCATTTGCAGAAGTGAGGTACAAGTAAAATAGCATAATTTTCTCTAAGTGTTGAAAGCAGGGACAGAACTTTGAAGAAGACAACTGGTCGCTTCATAGACAGTCTGTTTCGAAGACCGGTTCTTGTAACGTTTCATCCATAAAACGTTCAACCTTTGTACTGCAAGTCTTAATGCTTCTCAAAGGTTCAATGTTAGAAGTGTCACAATACAAAGCGTAAGAAGTGTCACAACAATGGAACTGTTAGACTGGCTCAACAATGGAAGTGTTAGAAGTGTCAGTCCAAAGCACGTCCAACTCTCACGCTAGATTGACCAATGTCCAGCCAAGCAAGGCAGTGGTCACCTCAAAGGCCGGAGCAGGGTCAACAACGCCAGCGACGTGGTCAAGTGGTAGCCTGACTGGTGGGCGACCACAACGACTCATAATAGTCGGTTTATTTACTGAGACTGACCAGAGTGCAATTTTACAACACAGCTAAATCATTAGAGATACTTGAGATAATGTACAACTGTATATGACCTCTGAGACAATGGTGGGTGCCTCAATAACGTACAATTGTATGTGAATAGTGGAAGAATAGGTTTCTCTATAATATCAGTGATACTTGACAAATCACAATCTGAAATACGATGATGGTAGTTAAGGAGGTGCTCTAGACATCATATACAGTGGTAAAACCACAATAGAGGTCTAGTCAAATATTGAAGACATACACCATTACCGACATCAGAAACAAGGGAAACGTGAATAAGTGCTTAAGTGATTTCCGCCATTCAGCAAAACTGAATGATAGACAGAATTCTCAACTTTCTCCAAGTGGAATCTATAACAATATAATATTTATTGTCAACCTTCCATGGTTTTCAGAGAGGTCAGGGTCACGTGCATGATTCTGCAGGTGCGCTAAGTGCATCTCCAAGACGATACTTCATGTTAATCAAATAATGCCAATCCTCATAATTTCTCGGCTTAAGGATGTAGTTAGTGTGGGGCTCTGTGACGATGTCCATTAAATGACCTCACGGCTCAGACACTCCAATAAGGGGATATTTACGCTCACTGCTGGCAAACATACATTCTCACTTCTGACCTCTAATTGTTTTCTCTGACGACTCATGTGAGGTATTCAGGTACTTGGGGGAGTGAGGGAGGGGCAGGGGGGTAGGATTTCTCAGTCAGGGTAGATGGACATTGGGTTATAGGGGATATATTCTTGGAGAAAGGTGTTTAAGGATGAAGGGATTGAGCAAATCCTGACGAGGGAGAGGTACATCTAGTTTTAGGGGTAGGGAGGTTATCGGTGGGGAAATAGAGGCTTCCGTGGTGGGGGAGAGGGGTGGGGATCAGTTTGAGTGTGGGACTGGGGATTGGGGTGGTGTGGGGTGGGGGCGGGTGTTGGGGATTAGGTAGTACGCACCTGCTGAACTCGGTGGATGATTTCATTAACGTCAGGTGCGAGGAATCTTATTATATAGATTAAAGGCAAACAACAAAGGTGAGAGTTACACGTATCTAGCTGGAGAGTTCGCCGCGGATATTGTCACAGGTCCAATTGACCGGACTTAATCCCTCAAAGAAGGTTGTGTGGCGAATAGTATATTGGGGATAACGTCTGGGATCAGCAGGAAGTTCCAGTCAGCTGAGATAATGGACCTTTAATGTTTTATAATTAAGTTTGTCATCTTGAAACATAATTTCCGGCAACAGAGCGTGATATAGATCGTTATCAGCACAGATATCTGGAAATTACAATTTGACTTCAGTTCTTGTTTTCATGTTTTGAAATTATAAAGACATAAAATATTATATATAGCTTTTACTACTTTTTGCACGCAAGTTTAAAACCGTGTTGATACATAGCTTAAAGATAGGAGAAAACGAAGATGCAGTTAGTTATAAAACCTGTTCAATATTTACACGCTACGCAGACTCACAATGGTGAAACATGTTTCTTCCTCCTGAAAGGTCGAGATCTTAGTAACATGTGGCTTTATTTGCAGAGAAATATGTTTAGAAATGAATATACATTGTACATGAATGCATCGTTTTTTCTGTATGTTCTACATTTGTTGTTGATAAATATAGTTGAGTTTACTTTAGTTTAAATTCACGATAATAATTATTTCAAAAATATTTCGATGTACAAAAGAGTCGTTTAAAAGGAATTGAGAAACGACAGCAAATATTATCAAATTTAATACTATACCTAGCTACAACTGTAACAAACTCCAGGAATTATCTTTAAATAATATACATATATATATATAATCTTTATAATAAGTTAATTTTGATCTCTATTTTAGTAACTAGATGTGTCCATTTCAATGACGTGTCAAATAGGTAGACAACTATCCGACGATATTTGTGTTTTAAAACAATGATCAAGGTCAAACCCAGAGTCCCCTAGTGTTTATATACATATAGTCCTCTGAGTGCAATATATTAATATTGACTAATGGTATTCTCAATCTGTATCAATATTCATTAAAATCCTATTGGAAATATAAACTAAATGAAATTCATAGACATCTTCTTCATCAGTGATGCCCTTATATAGTGTGAGGAGTGAGAGTCCATCAGTGCTCTAAGCATCATCATATCTTGGCAGTCTCCCACTGTACTAAAAGCGATCATTATCATTAACAGATTAGGGGTCGAGGTCATAGAGTCGATATAGATATTTCTCCAATCTACTCAATATGCGTCGCGGTTCAGGGAAAGTGTAGACGATTATGCATATCTTCTATACGTGTAGTAAACTCGCCGGCACTGGCCACTTACTTAAGTCATTAATAGACGATTAGAGTTGCACGTGTGTGACCTCAGTCTTGTGCACGCATGCTTGTATCCGATACCGATTAAATTGGAGAAATTCTCTCTGACACATGGAGAAAATAATGTCATAAATATGAATAAGCCAAGCGCGAATTATCCCTTCACAATACACGCGGGGACTTGTCAAAGACGGGAGCGAAATTCGTGAACAAAAACCTCATAGAAATAGTGGCCACATCTTGTATGGCGATCAATTTAATCCTTTCACTTGCAAAGTCATAAAAGCGAAACTTATGTCTGGTGGAAAGGGGGAAGCCGTGAAGGCTGTTTACGAGCTCGCCAATCATAATCGGCCAAAATCCAGTCAAAATCTTGCCCGCTTTTTACAACATCAAATGAATTTGGCCAACTTAGTAAACCCGCTTTACCCTACACTTAAGGGCAGTGCTATTAGCAGGGCTTCCTTCGGGCGCTAATTGGAAATCAATGAGATGGCAGCTTAGGGCAATGAGATATAATTACATCTGATAACTACGAATAAGACAGAAAAAACTCTAAGTGCTGAGCCGACTATTTTCACACACTCGGTGACCAGTAGGTAACGTCAGACAAATATTTATATTTGTTGAGACAAATTTGCTTATTTAACCCCCTGATTCCAATTTTCTGGCCATTATGTGGACATGAAAGGAACAGCCTTGTGTCCAGAGCGATTTGATTCTGTGAATAAAAATGACTTAACAAGCTTCACGGGGTGACATTTGGTTTAAATAAATTCATCGTTCTCAGATCGGCAATTTCGGCGCCATTGAAATATAAATTAACAAGCTCATCTTTTCAATAACTATTTAATGAAAATTGTCACAAGTAGTTAACCAAATGATTTTATCATTTCAAATTTTGTTATAATTGTTTATTAAGTCTGGTAAGAGAGGTACTTCCGTTTTATTCTGATTTTAGTCTTATGTATTTGTTTGTGCATTTTTAATTTTTCTCTTCCACCATTGAACTAAATATATTTGTTTCCCCTTCTACAAATAAATGTGACTGTCAGAAATAGCTTGTTATAAAATGTTCGTTAAGTTCCTCATGTAAATGTTAAGCGTACATTCCATTGAAAGTAGACGATTTTCACTATTTAAAGAGCAAACGATTACAGTACGAAGGAGTAAGTAAAGCACCCAAAATACTTGCTCTATACTGAAACACAGTACTGAAACTGAGTACAGTATGATTACAATTTCCTAATTTCATAAATCATATCAATAATTCTTTTTTTTTTACAAAAGAGAGCATTACCGAGAATGAAATTATTCAATTATGTTTTAAAAATGGTCTGTGTAATCGTAGTATAAGTGTAGCACTAAACTCCTTTAAATTTTGTCCCTCGAGAAGCAGTTATCATAGGGTATTACGTAATATGATATGTCATTTATATATTTACTTTATTAAATATTAGATTTTTTCCGGATGACAAGATCAGTTTCTATTTTTAAATATGTAAAACAATTGATTTACGTTTATCACGTAATGATGAAAAAGAAAGTAATAAATTTGAGTAAATGTCAAAATACAGAAACTTTTGTACAAAGAGCGTTCTACATTTCAGAGACTTTAAAGAAAAGTTCAAAACTTCCGGCAATGAAATGAGACGTTTAAAATTATCAAAATACAAACCTTTAACTCTGTTTGTTGAAAATTCAAAACTTTGTTCATGGGCAATTTTTTTAACATTAAAACCTGATGTACTTAACATCAACTGGAGGAAAATTGTTAAATTATCGAATTGTTAAATGTTATAATGAAAGTCAATTGCTTCGAAGGAGGTAAAGATTTACATAATATTTCAATAGAAATATTACAGATCCGATTAAGTCCAATTTTCAAGGATACGATTATTTTCTTTATTATGATAATTCACAAACAATATGACAACTTTCACCCATATTGCTCAGACCAAGGAAATATCAGGCGGATAATTCCTCAGCCATCTGGTTGAATTCTATATGAGAAATAAATCTCTATTTAATCATCACCCGATAACGGTTTTTCCTTGTGTTCGATTCGCAGATAGAAACTTTCCCACTTCTTGTGCACAAACTCATATCTTCTACATAATTGAATGCGGGCTTTATTTTCCGTGAAATTCATAAATATTCAATTAATGTCAATTCTCAGCTTGGCGGGTCCGGCAAGCCATGCAGGCGATGTTTCTCGATGGCAATGACTTCTCCCCCCAGATGATCTCGTCAAGGGTATTTCGCTCAAAATCACCGGCGCATGTAATTTGGCTTGGAATCGATTTTGGCAAGGTTGGGGAATACACGAGAGACATGTTTATATCAATTTGGAAGGAGCGACAGATATTCCCATCAGAAGCGCGTGAAACATTATTGATACGCCGATCCCTCGCCGTTGACAGCTAAATTGTACCGCTATCGGTGTTAGATCGGGACAACTTAATAATGATTACTCCCTAGCTTAGACGAATCAAACATTGGCAATTTACAATTACACGTGTGTAATATACATGAATTACGACTTAAATACTTCAATTGTTTTGCAATACCAATATCCCATATTTCCTTAGCATTTTGTCTCTGTTCCTGTGCCGTATTGAAATTTTAATGTATTTAAACATAATTAGACCATTCCTTTCTTATAAGGTTTAAGGGTAAACGATTCATATTGCCACAGTTTTTTTTTCTTTTTGATTAACACCGATGTTTAGGGATAGGATTATCTTGTCTTGATATTTTGTATATGATAAAATATTAAACAAACAAGCACGCTGTTGCATATTTCAATTGCATCGATAGAACAGGCATATGAATTTATAAGAACATGTAATAATGTGGGTAAATGTAATGCGCTACCTCCAGGTACTCAAACCAGCTCATGACGCAACCATACACCTATTTACACTTATGTACGAAGGAGAAATGATTGGCCAGAGTAAAGTTAACAATATACCATGCGGAAAAGGTAGTTTTGTTTAACTAGACCTTAAAGTTACATCAATCGAATTATATGCATTCACTTTTGAACTTACCGGAGTAAAATGAAAAAGACCAAAGGAGAAGAAGTTGAACAGTGGGAATGATACGTATCTATATATTAAGAATGAATGTCATTATTTTTCATTTAAAGTTAATATACAACTACATACGGTAACTGGTCTATACACTTACATATAACAACACATAACGTGCTAAACAAATGTAAATAACTACTCCAGTTTTAATTATTGATGGTTATTAAATAATGGTATTTTAAAAAATGTATATATGAAATAATAATCAAAGTTCGGTCACGCTCTTCATAATTCATATGCCCACGATGTTTCTGTTTCAAATATTAAACCTTTCGTCGAAACATGTATGTTAGTTAATGTGAGACATAGACAACCATGATTTCTGTTTTCATCATAAGTCTGCAAAGTCGAAGTCAAAAACGAAAAAAATAGTTATATACTTCTCCAATATTACAGTTGTTTTATTCCGTTTATAGCATCATGATTAATATTTCACGGGCAGACGAATCAAGCAAAAAGCACGGCTCACAGTCTTTACAAAGAATCGCGAAATCTTTTAAGTAGCTTCAGGACTCGCTCTTTAAGACTTTGACAACCCATGGCATCAGAATGATTTTCATTTTACAGAAAGTCAAGATTTGATAAAGTCGGCTACTCGGCGAATTCGTCTCAGCAAAATCCGATTCCGCTTTTGAAATATGTCGTTTAGAGTCTTACTTTTTGATTAATCATGGATGGGTCAATTAGAAGAAATGCTGATTTTTCTTTCTCTGCAGAGATGCTAAGAAGGGTTTGTGGCTAAGTACTGCCTCGCTATTAGGTTAAGAGTAGTCTGGAAGCGGACACTTTTCGTATTTGGTCATAGTGCACATGGGAAGACAAGTCTCTGTATAGAATCATATCAGCAAATAGTTGGACTTCTTGTATCAGCCGTTTTCGACGAATTCGTTTTTAAACTTATGTTTAGATCCTCTTGATGATTTCGTAACTATCAAACTAGTTTCTGATTGCTGTTTTCGTCTGACCGTACGCTTGCCAATCACTGATATACTTAGTGTGTTTTATCTAAGGCAAACCAAACATAGAAAACACTTCTCGTTATGATTTGAAGGAAAAATTAAACCAAGGAGAAACGTAATCTAAGGTGACCTTATATCACTAAGCTAGCCTTAGTGCAATGTTAAAATATGGTACGAAGGTTAACCTTAGTGTTAAGGTTGTTTCGTGCAACGGGACCCTGACAATTAGTATTCTTAGAAAGTTATATGTTAAATACTGACTTGGTTTGTTCAAACTCAAAATTAACTATGAAAGTGCTATATCACTTGAAAGAATACAATGACTTTGTCCATAATGACGACGATATAGACGACGAAATTTATTGTACATGCGATTACAATAATATTGTTTTTACTACTTTATACTGCACGTATTTACTCATGTCTTTTAATCGCAATTGTCGTTTTCTAACATTGTATGTTTCTTGTATTGCCATGTAATATATTTTAATCGTCTCTCATTCGTCTCAAATTTTTACAAACAATTCTGTAAAATGGTATGTAGACCGGACGTCCAAAGCAGAATGAGCCATTTTTCACTTTGACTTTGACCAACAAGCACTACCAATCGGTGAGTGGGTCACTACAAGCTCCGTCTGGTCAAGGGCCGGTGTTTAAGCAATTTGAAGACCCCATCAATAAGCTACGTGGCGGGATTTCAATACGTCTGACTGGGAACACCCGTTACTATTATAGTCCGGGAAATGAAGTTCGACTCGGTCATTATTACTTTCATTTCATTTCGTTCTATGATAACCTGATTACTCCCCTTTGTCCCCCCTCGTTTGGCGACCGACGGTGTCTTAATCTGCCCAGAAAGTCCTCCAACATACGGGTAGCAGTAGCGCCGCATTTTATGTGCTAATGGCGTCGACAAATTGAAAACAATATTATTCACTTGTTCGTCATACCTTTGTTTTCTGTGGACAAGCCACTCCACGCCAGCTTGATACCAGTTAATATAAACTCAGACAATAATACCACTTCAATCCAAGGCTAAGAATCCTGTATGAACAGACGCAGTACCGACGGGTCCCGAGGGCAGCAGGCCGAGGGGTTTAAAAACAAAAGAAGAAAAAGGCGAAGAAGAATTAGTTGTTAATCAGATGGTTTCATTCAATACAGTACGTCATTTCAAAATACAAGGGAGTATATGCTATATAGTGTAAATGCTATCAGGCTCTTCATGAAATGCGAATGTTTAGTATACGTTGAAAGGTGCCAATGGCGCTTGACTATATCAATGCCCCAGAAAATATAACGAAAGAAGAAGAAGAAGAAGAAGAAGAAGAAGAAGAAGAAGAAGATGCGTACGTTTCACATATGGCTTAATAAAACAATATTCACGTGATATTTAAACATTGCAGATAAAAAGATAGCACCCGGCCTACACAAGCCTATGAGACACCATATTACTTTGTTCATATTAAAATATAGATAAATATGGATATAAAACATTGAATAAAAGAATGGAGTAGACATAAGTAGAGTGAGACGCAACATCCGTCTATAATGTACATGGTATATGATAGGGCAGCCAGTGGCTTACATAACATACTGCTAGATAGTAAATATACAACCTGGTCAGTCGGATTGAGATGAAGAAAGGAAGGGTCAGCAGAAGATATAACGCCATGTACATTGTATTTAAAAAGGTTCCGTAAACAGTAGCGCAAACAATGTAAAGGTACATAGATATTGTACATGTCAATAAATTTATGATACTGATTCTAGTACCTCCACGGCTTAACCTTTTAATAAATGGAATGAATAATATTGGTAAGCTTTGAATGTTGGTTATTAACTATTGTTAAAATTATGATTAAAACAGTAAGAGGAAAATCATTCTCTGAGACTTATAGTATTTAATAATATCTAAAACGATAGTCTAGATTAATAGAATAATAGAAGAATAGTAACTACTATCATTGTACAGCAATAAAGTGAGTGTAGTGTGAAGTGATTCAAGAGAGCATCTGTCACGGGAGAGGACTTGGATATTGTAAAATAGGTTATTGTAAAACAGTAATTCAACATATAAACTATTTTACATCACGTCTACATACAACCAATCATGGCAGTCGACTTTAGTAGAAGTAATTATAAGGAGAGTGTTTTAGTATAAAGTGCAGGTGCCCTCATCAACACGTGGGCAAAATAGCGATACCTAGTTTAACGGAGAACTGTATCAATACTGGACTTTATTAGCTCCGCTGTTATATCCTTACCTCGATTGCTCAGGTTCTGGATAAATATTAGCTCATCTTGGACGGGAAATTCCATTAACAGCAGCTTACATTGTCAATATTCTCCTCAGACCCTGTTTCTTGCAGTGTTGTCTTGCTGGACAGCCCAGTGTGAAAGTCCAAACAGGATATTAGACCTCAGTCCCTTTTAATTTAATTTTCGAAAATGCAATTATGAATTCATAAAGCATCTAAAAAGGAAATTGTCAGAATGATAAGCAATAAAATAGGTCTCATTGACCTCTGACCTTACGTTGACCCTGCACCTGCTGGTTCGACTTAGATATTTTTCTTATTATTGGTGTAAATTATTTGAAACAACATTCCTAACACGCAGTGAAAAGATAAGGAGCGAAAACATCGCCGCGCTGCAGCTCTCTCCCCGTCGCATCGCTCGCACGGATACAAGATAATTTGTATAAGCATAGCTCCGGGTCTGGTGTTTACCTTCGATTTAGGCAAGTGTATGCTTACTGCCACAGGGCATCTCCACAGGACATTATTTGTTTGTTTTCGATATTTGGATTGCATATTAGATAGTGCAATATAAAGGAATGCACGAAGGTAGAACTCGGACGGGTAGTTCCTACAAATATGACCATGTTTGGCTGCACAGCGTCTAGTCGTGTGTGGAGTCGGACACAGCTGAGAGTACAAAGACAGAAAGGTTCCAGTTGTGTCTTAGTATGTTCCCTTGAATGTCACTGAACGCCCCTCGACCTTCGTGTTTTCAGAGAAATACATAGCGTTTAAATGTTAATATGTAATGAGTGATCTGTCACTTCTAAATCGTCAACATTTTCACCTTTAATCGTATATACAATGTATAAGTGTACCTTGGTACCACGTTGTCAATGTACATGTTATGCCATTTCGAGAATACAGATATAGATTTGTAATAAAGTGGTGATTTTTTAAAGACTTGTTTTAGAAAAGGAATTGTTTGATCGACCAACCATTGGTAAAATTGGAATCCGTACCAAAGCTGTGATCGACCGCTCCACATCGTCCCACATATTTCCGGATTTCAAACCCATGCATACGTAATTGCTAACATGTTGTCAGTAAGTCTGTTGCCCCTTGGGTAGGGTGGTCGATCATTAACGAATGTCAGATCCAAGGGGGATTGGTCCCTGTTTGCTTCCACACCTTTGCTGTGAAACACATCAGTGCAACACTTTCTTCTGTAGCAGATGTATACCTTAACCCCACGCTTCTACCGGGAGTCACACAGATCATCCCCTGTGAATGGGGTAATGTACAGTAGATCAAAAGTAAAGGAATATGTATCGTTAACATGCACAGAATACTAAACGACGTCCGCTTAATACAAATTTTAAGAAACGAGCGAGTTGTTTAGTATGAAACGAGCGAAAGCAATACAATTTGCCACTTTTATTCAATATTACACGGGACAAGTTTGGTAATTTATTAATACTCGTTGTTATACATCAGGCTGAACTGCATAAACATCGCTGATGTTGTTGAGAAGGACCCCTTTGCGGTCTCAAAAGTTATGACGTCATGCATGTTTAATGTTTATAAACATTATAGATTTATCAAAAACGGTGGGTAATAAATATCTAGGTATGTATTCTAATGTCAGTTCGGAAAGTATATATGACAACCTGAATCTTTTTTCTTATTTTTAGAAACCAAGTATGAGATACATTTGTATATATGTAATATAGGAGATATATTGTTTGGACATTTAACCTATCAATGATCATCAAAGTAACATTACAAGCAGTATGTTTCATCGTATTCAGATCATGCATTAACAGCAAATGAAAAACATGTGAATCCCCCTCGTATATACAAAATATACGTGTGTCCCTTTATCACATGGCTGGATCGAGTATTAACAAGGGGTATTTAAGTAATATGTTATACAACTCCTGACGAGTCTTTGGTCCAGATGGGACAGACAGGAAATGGTACTCTTCCTTAAAGGGACACTGCGTCGAGGATAAAAATGAGTCCCATCGTTATCTCAATAATCTGATTAGAGTGTCTGCTAACGAGTTACGCTTCACTTCACTGTCTACATGCAGTACCAATTACGTCAATTGTCTGAAATTAGGTGTCAGTGACTTGTTAGCAGACATGTTAATCAGCATAGGTAGATACATATGATCTGATTTTTATTGTCGACGCGGTGTCCAATTAACAACTTTGAATAAATGTTGACTTTGTAGTTTGAATAAAATGGTCTCTCTTAGTATTGCCCATGTACGAAGTTCGAGATATAGCATGGTCTCAATCTGAAGCTACTGGAACACGATGGTAAAGTATGAGGAGTGGAAGACCAAGTTTCTGCTAAAAGACGCCGTGGATGAAATGGTATCGGTGACGATGACGATGAGAGAAGTTGGTCGCTTGGATTACCCATCTTCAGTCTGAAGGGCCTTTTTTTCTTCTCTAAATTGTTCGCCACAAACAGCAAATAATCAGATCGATAGTACAGAATCCCTATCGGTGGAAACTTCCTCACAATCATGATTCTGTTATTTGCAATGTTTGAATGCACTTTGCAAGTCAATCATTTGCGGGGAAGACATATCATTCTAGAAGCAAAGAATATCGAATTTTGTTATGTCCTTCATGTTTTCTTACAAACCATCATGTTTCTTGGCAAGCAAAAATGAAATCGGAGTAAAAGCCATTCATTACATACAATGGTGACAATGGGGAGCATTTCTCAACTACCAGCGTAAGTCAATTGTGTATTCTGTTTACACTACAGTCCCAATACTGTTGTCTGAAAACCCCGGCCTGGGCTGCTTAAGGAGATGTATTCCTAACCCGCTATTTCATTCTCCGGCACGCAAATCTACTTCAATGTCCATTTCTAATGACTTAAACAATGAAAAAATGTTCATGCGTAAAATAATTTTGGATTGCTTTTTATGATTACGAAATTAATTCAGTCGTGGGAATTAAACCGTACACCTGTGATTGTGCCGTATATATTATTGGACACCCGGTCCTGGTATCAATACTTGCAAATAGTCATCGGTAAATGCTTTGTGTGCGATACGGGGTATTGATGGCTTAATCAATCATATCTTAATAACAGTGTTTCAATGTTGGACTATTCCCGTTAACAAGGTCATACTACAAAGGATATTTTTTTCTAAATCATAATGACAATAGCAAAAAGTATTGAACACAATTCATGGACGTATTATTTACGGAAGATGTTTTTTTCTCAATTTTCGATAATTCAAAAATAAAACATAACTCAAGCTGACATCAAACAATATAACGTTTGTTCGGGATGGCTGAGTGTTAAAATTTGGAACAATGCTTTAACAACAGTTAAAATAAGTAAACCAGAAAATCGTGTTATTAGCAAAACCTTACTTAACAGCTTGATAGTGTATACACATGGAGGATAAATCAGTTTTATATTTCAGCAATGCCATAGATAAATATATTGATAGTAATCATGGTAATTATGTTAGTTCACAATATGGGCGTTTTATCTATAATTTGGTCTACTAACATTATTGTTAGAGCAACGTTTGAGAATGTAATAAGAAACGTAAACGACCAAAAACTAACATAATATCAAAATGTAAATATCAATTAATTACAACTCAATTATATTCATTATTTATAAATTGGTAAGTTTTGACATAGCCTCGTGTGTTATATTGCCATCGTTCATTAATGTTATGGTATTATGTATAATGGTATGGTGTAATGGTATTATGTATAATGGTATGGTGTTATGGTATTTCATCCGATAAAGAGTAAGCATATATTCTGAAGCGTTGCGTATGTTCACAATAAAGAAGTTGTTATCATAGTGCTCTTTGAAATGTGATATGTTGTGAATAAATGGTTCTGTTCTGTCCTCATGTGTTTTACGATGTAACCAAAATTACCTTCGGAATAATAAAGTCTTGTCTTAAGATCGTTGAAATGTGATATGTTGTGAATAAATGGTTCTGTTCTGGTCTCATGTGTTTTTACGATGTAACCAAAATTACCTTCGGAATAATAAAGTCTTATCCTAAGCTCGTTGAAATGTGATATGTTGTGAATAAATGGTTCTGTTCTGTCCTCATGTGTTTTACGATGTAACCAAAATTACCTTCGGAATAATAAAGTCTTGTCTTATCCTAAGTCTTATTCTATCTTATCTTATGTGATCTTATAAAAAAATGTTTTTCTTACGTATTCCACTTGTAATGCCCTTCAAAGACTGGAGTTTAGTGAAGGGTTTATTAATGCAAGACAATGTTTATTTCAAAAAGGTTGCGCAACAAAAATACTACAATAAAACATGCACATGGCACTGCCCACAGGGGAGAAATGATGTATTTCAAGAGACAGCTGATTGTATTTGTAGACGATAACATCTCAGAATTGTATCACCGATATGTTTGAACTGTCAGTGTCACTGACGGTCTCCAGACATTGTTATAAAAAGAAGATGAGTGATGTGGGTGGATGTGAATTCCTAATAAATAATACACAGAAAATGAAGGAAATGCAAGACTTAGAGTTACCTCCCTTTATGAATATTTAACTCGTGTTGCAAATGGAAAAGCAAAGGATTGAAAATACGGCCTTATCGACGCCTTAATGATGGAAGTACAAGGGAAATACTTTATGATCCGATAAATGAAGTGTATAAATTATTTATTTCGAACACATCTATCAAACAACTAATACATTAATGAAGTAAATACATATTTATATACTATTTGAAACTATGTATTTTAACTTAGTGATAAATTCGTCTAACAAAAAAAAATGTAGCTTATCATTTCGGTTTCATAACAAAAACTCTTAAACACAGATATTTTGATTATGTTATAATGACAATACAAAACTTCCTTTTCCATTTTCCTTCTTCTGTGTTGCCTTTAATCCAATCCAGTCTATTAAAAATGCATTCTCCTTTTGTTAAATTATTTCCAATTTAATTTCCTTATTTTTTCATGAATATTCATAACAAAACTATCATATAAACTTAAGTCATATCTTATTCAATGATAAGAACTTCAGGAGAGTTTCATACGATGACGTCATTCGCCTACCATTTGTTTCATCCAATTGAATTTTGAATTTTCTTCTTGGCTAGTATTTGTTTTTTCAATTTTGTCATATGTTTGTTAATATTCAAAGAAATAAACAAAAACTGCTTCGTAATTCATTCATTCATTGTTTTTAGAAAGCTGTGATCGCGTGACCCGTACGTATTTATTCGTTACTTCCGCCATGACTCGACAGCTGTGCAAGTTCGCGCCAAATTCCCTCTTTTCTGGCGCTGTTTGACACAGTATCTATCAGTGCAGATTTCCAGAAGAAAGACATGTCACGTAGAAGGGTTATTCGACTTATGCTTGGTTCTAGTCTTTCATACAGTGGAATGTGAGTTGCGCTGATGTATACAACAAAACACACGCGAATACAGTCTGCTTTCTCCCGCGTTTTTTCTACCACGCCTCGATATGTCTAAGTCCACGTTCAGAACTAAACACCTGCTTTCTCAAGTCGTATCATGACCCGCGCTTAGAGTACGGACGTGACGGGAGAAGAAGATATTTTTGGCAAATGTCTTCATTTTCCGCAATAGTACGTGCGAGAAGCGCCAGGCCGCGTGCCGCTGATAAATTAGAGGTAGTTTTGTGGAGAATAGCATGTAACCATTCTCTGACCGGAGAGTTCCATTCAAGGGCAGGTAATTAGATCTCGGCTCAGGTGTGAGAAGAGATTAAAAGGAAATTTCATTATAGCAGCGCAGACAGCAACTTTTCTAAAAAAACGGGATTATAATCTTGAACGCTTAATGTCTTTGACTGTATTCGTTTCCCAATCCGTGTTTGCTTTGTTTATGATGTGGAGTTGACAGATGAGATTGAACTTGTGGCGAGGAAAGTAGTCTCGAATTTCACCAATAAATACCAATCATACACCTAATCAAGTCAAAACATATGATCATCGGTGTATTTTTAAAGTTACTCTGCAATATAATACTCCTGGGTGCAAAGGGCAAGTAACTCTGCAATATAATATGTTGGGTAGAAAGGGGCAAGTGTTTCACCTATTAACCTCAAACGATTCTACTTCCCAAACTAATCTGATATGAGAATTGTCGGACTTCGTTTATACAAGGATATAGTCCGTACCTAAATTTTTTGGGCAGAAAACTTCAAAAGGCGTGAAAAAATCGATGAAGCAAATAACCATAAACTAAAATACAATAAAATAGTTTTAAAGTCGGTCATTGTTAAATTTCACAGGTCTGAAAATGTATACAGTATCACTGAATGTATCTCATTAGAAAATTATAAGCACATGTCCACCGAAATAGTTGTCAGAATGTGAGGCCCGTAATACATACTTGTATAGTTTGAATGTATAAAGAATACTAAACGATATCACGTTTATATTAATATTTTTTAATTTTTTAAACGAGTGAGTAGTTTTGTATTTAACCAGCGAAAGTGCTTTAGATACCAATAATATTTCATAACTTTAAACGGTATCAAACGGAGTCGAGTTAGTATTTCATTTATTACTCGGTGATTTGAATTAAGCAAAATTGCAAGAAAATCCCTTAAGCTTACTTGTAAGTACATGTAGGTCACAATCTATTGCGCATGAGTATTGATAGAAAGAATGAACATTAGCTCCATACCTTGATTCTAATTCAGAAAAGATAAGTATAATGGACAATCAGAGATATGGTGTGCAAATTAAGAACGGAATTTCTTGTTTTGTTTTTTAAATATTTGTTCGTAAATATACCATGAACTGGTACCACTATTTTGTGAAAAGTGATATAAAATGTATGTAAAACAATGGCTAACGAGTAAATACATATTGTCGGAATTGTAGATTTACTGACTTAAGCGAGCGACTTAAATATAACTGAAACAGAAAGTCGATAAGGATAATGTTACTTTTTTACAGAATGAAGCCACTTTGTGAGGATATTTTGACTTTTCGACAAACGTTTCTAATGTTTTCATCAAGCATATTAGAATTTAGTTAAAACGGGAATACAAAATATTTGCATTTTCATAAAAATTGCCTACAATCTCCAACACCTCGACTTACTGAATGTCTATAAACATGTCAGGGGTTTACATATTTAGCTCGGCTACAATATGATTACCCCGTGGTGTATGATAATGATACAAAGCCAATACAATAGTGATAATTGTTTATTTTGTTTCATCTACGTCTCAATTTGGTCTTCAATTAAAAATACTAGAATTTCCAAGACACGTGTCAGTTATAAGCGCAAATGAAAATGATTTAATTTACAAATCTTGAAGTTCTTAAAAGTAGAAAACGTTTTCAATATATAGTGTTTGACAACTTTCAGAAAAGTTTGTCTTGCAATGCATAAACTTGTCATCGTGTCCTGGGGCAACAAGTTAACTCTTCTGTTGAGAAATTTAATGTGGTAAAGGTCGATTCAATTACGAGTAAAGCCATGACGTTAATCTTGCCAATAGACACACGTGCATTAGACTATCTGGCTCACACCTGTGTTGATACGAGGAGGGATACTTTGGGATGGTAAATGTGAAGTTTAACCGAATATCGAATATATTTTTTAAATAGTTCCTATCACAAAAGACACCTAAGGATTTCCATATTATTCATTGCAATAAATGTATATGAGTTTGTATGCCTGACATGTCAGGAAGTTTATGTATGTATCCATTGATACCATGAAATGTTTTCATCCTTTCAAATTTGATGTTTCAATATAATTGTGTCAGCTATAATATTGGTATAATTTGCACTATACGACTCTATACAGATTGCCTGCAGTTCTGCAAGTAATCTATCTAAATTTCAAGGTCCGTGTATCGGAAGGCAGGACACCTGTGCAAATAGCGTGAAATGTAGGCAGTTGGCCGCACAAATGTCGCTCACCTAAGTGGAAAGTGAAAACAGAGACAGAGGTAGAAGACCCCCTTGGCTTACCCCGTGATGTAACGTGTTTGGACTGCGACTAAACCAAGGCACGTTACACCATCCAATTTAAACAGGGCCAGTCACATTGGAGGTTAAATAACATTAGACTGCCTCATTTTAATGAGAAACGCTACAATCCAAACGGCAGTTGCCATTGTTATCGAGTTCAAAGGCTTTGATTTGTGACAGTTTCCTTTTCGAAATTAAATTCGGCCGGGCGGCGTGAAGAACAGTTCAGTGACAGTCATGTAATATGTAGTAAGGTGGGGAGCGAACCGACATTCAATCTAAGCTTTTTATTCCTCCGTGTACAAACCTTGTATGGTCGAGTGAAACGCTTAGCAGGGGGTTCATTGTCTACAAACAAAACCGCTCTCACACAATCGTCTCATATTGATACATTTCCATTCCAAATTACCCAGCATAAAAAATCGTATTGATACTAGTTTTTCTAGTGTAAACGACATTTTTCAACCATTTCGCTGATGAAACATTTATTTTGGTGAGAATTGGTTCGTTTTGTTTATGTAGTAACCCTATTTAAAGATGTTAATAATGACTATATACTCTATTTGATTAAGCGGGAGTTGTTCATACCGTTGTTGGTTTAAAAGATGGATTCAATTTATTCTGTTTGCTGAAGATAACGAGATGAGGCTGATGTCACGTCACACAGTTCGTGTGATGATGAACGAAAACAGCAGGAGCCCTAAACACACACTTGCTGTAATATTAAATACGATACCTTAAACACTCGTCTTTTTCCTGATCTTTGCAAACATTTTTCATTCTTTATTTACTTTCCAAATTTGATAAAGTGAGAAATATTAAATCCACACGGTATTTACCATCGACTTATACATACATGGAAATGAATAAACAACAAATCCATCGTTATCCCTACTTTTTTAATTTTGAAAATATAAATGCGTAAACATTCAGTAAATATGCCTTTTCCATCGGTTATTTACATTACGAATTTTAATTTTTAGAAATAACATATGAGCATTTATCCAACTAAAACTGACTTTCAGTGCATGCATTGATCAAGCTACATTAGGTGTAAGGAACGGTTCGTACAACATATTAAACAACGAGCATACAATCAACGAAACATTGATCACGAACCTAAAACTTTTGTTCTAATTTAACAAATTTGAAAAAACATGCTGTAACTCCAATCAAAAGAAGGTACGGTTTCTCATTTTACACTATTTGAATTTTAATATGGTTTGATATACTGCAATATGATGTGTTTAAATTGTCTGGAGGTCCTTTCTTCATTTAATTTTAGCAAGTGTTTAATTATCTCAAATCTCTCAAATTAACCAAATATGACCAAATAAAACTGTTGACTATTGAGTGAGATCATTGTTATTTCCTCGCGTTGTATTTTGACAATAAAATATATTCACAGCTGCAACTCTTATGTATATGTAACATGGTGTGGACATGTTGGTTTTGTATGAATGTATTGTATATTGTGTCGTTATTATCAAGTCAAGAAATTGACACTGAGAATCTCGTTTCACACTAACATTCCTAGCGCCGGATCGTGAAACCGCACTTGAGACGAATTCTTGCTAAGCAGAAATTATTGCTGAGTCTATGTTATTTTTATCAAAGTAAAAATACACCCTTTAACTAAGAAAAAGAAAAATGGCAATGAACAACCTAAAATTCGCTTCGAACAATACGATGTCCAGATACGTATTGAGTTAGATTTTATTCGTAAAAGGAGAGTCCCCATTGTTCTTATAGACACCAGAAGTTGTAGTTCTCACATCGGAAGGGTTAATTTTAAAATAATAGTTTCTTCAATTTAATTTCGAATGAGGGTTCGATGGTGAATGAGAACCTCATTTCAGGAAATATGTTTTCAGTTGTTACAAATTGTCTAGCATTTAAATAATTTGAATGTGGAATACATCGTTTGTAATAAAACCGTATTTATCTGATTCAGTTATGCTATTCCAACCAATGTACATTATGCAATACAAATGAGAGCATGGTTTTGGATTTGCCTTTGTTATTTTAGACAAACAGGTCGGTGGTCTATCTTCACCATTTTATTGTCAATGTGGATATTCCTTCGAAAGCAAATTACAAATACAATTTTAATACTTCGAGATATTAAACAGTTTAACAATATACATCATACCATATTCAACTGTACATGTTTTATTTCTGCAATATAACAAGATATTCAGTAGTTTGGTTTTAAATTATTTTATTGAAATAAAGGTCGCTGGTATTTGGCACAAGTGAGATACTTACTTGGCCTTCTCCTATATACAAGTGATTATATTATACATTATAAAGATATAACAAAATGTGAATCAATACATATTTTACATTATGGTATGTGCAAGAAATGTACAGTGTGTATGATAAAATGTAAAACATTTCTCATAGTATTTACATAACAATAATGTAATAGAAGTATACACTTAGCACAGTGCAATACAACCTTGACAATCATTTAATCAAAAACATAATGATACCTGGTTGAATAAACACAGTGTGTAGCATATACCGAATTTAATAATATACATCATATCAAATACAAATATACGTTTACTTCTTCTTGAGTTTAACAAGATTTTCAGTTTGTGGTATATAACTAATGAATAATATACATAATATGATATACAACTATACGCATTTTCCTATGAAATACTACTACAGGAGAGAATATGTTAGCTCTTGCAACGTGGCAAGGGAGGCAACTCGCGATAAAGTTAAAACAAGTTTTCTTATCCTTCAACCTTTTCGATCCAGGTTTCGCAAATGTATTGTAATAACCTGTTTGTGAAAACATTGTATTTGTTAACACGTCTATAAATTCAATATCAAGTATATTCAATTAATATCACTATATTTAGTGGGCATTATATAAAGTTAAGTTATTGAAAACGTTATGTATTGAAAACCCTCAACTGAATTAACCTTACGTAAACGAAGGGCATTTATTTTGAGTAAAACATTGTTTTGGTAACTAGTTTTGCTTGTGTCTAATAGCGGATGCCATGCCAAGTTACAATTTAGATACCGTATGCATCCATGTAACGACTAGATACAAAACGCAACAAACTTATTTATTCTAAAACGTGTTAAGAATTTTAACTCTAAACATAAATTTAATAATTCAATATGATCTTGAAAAATCTTAGGTTAAGCCCTTAGGTTTGTCCAATCGGTCCTGTCATTACTCCATATTTTGGTACCCGAATTATTGTTGGTATACCATCTCTAAGTTAAATCCACCAGAAATGTATTTACAGTAGTATTTCAACAACAATATCACATTTTCTACTTAGTTTAACATTAACATTATATCATTATATATTATATATTATATCTATCAGTTTAATATCGTCTACAATTAACGATGATAAACCAGTAGCATATTTCTTTAAAGGGTTAAGTGGAATTTTAGATGTCGTGTTTTCTCAGCAGTAAATATCAAATGTAAAATCAAAATGGAACTCATCTTATAAAATAAACCAAAGCTAATTGTTTGTCATGAACAGTTAAAATCCGCACTTTAACTCTTGCTTATGAACATCAAATTAAACCATGAAAAGTATAACTATCATACAATGTACAATGCTTAGTTCGGTGATCTTAGGATTACTTTTTGCTACTGTTGTGGTTGAATGAAATGCTTAAATGTCAACATTGGGTAGCCTTGATAAAACTTGCTTGGTACTTGTGTGGTATGTCGTGTTAACTGTAGTCATACCATCATTATACACTGAGGAGGACCAGCATCATAGGATTTTAAATATTCTTATTTTTTTAGTTGAATTGCATGTGTAAATATCATATAGTGTGCAATATATTGTTCAATATTAAAGGATCAGTAGCACGTTTTTTGCAAATTTAATTTTTTCAAATTTCCCAATTATAATGATAGTTTATGTCATATATATTTACTATAGAGGGTAAAACATCTTATTACACAAACCAATTATCCGCAGTGATAATAGCGATGTTGCCTATAATGTAAAAATTGCATGGCGGCCATTTTATTGTGAACACAATTTATTATTTTGAATGACAAAAACCATTCCCATACCTTTACGGAACCATGTACATGTACACTAATTTTTTAACTTGATTTTCCGTAGAGAGGAGGTTGTTTTACTATTGGTGACATTATTTTTCAAATACATTTCATCGACTTATTTCAGCGAAAAAACGTGCTACTGTCCCTTTAACGGCTGAGTCGATGCCAGTGGTGACACATTTTGATATATTCCTAATAATTATTGATGAGTCTGTGTGTATGTTGAGTAGACTGTAGTGGCCAGTACATGTCGTCTACACCCAGACGCACACACCGTTGAGCGTGCTCTAACATTCAGGACACTGTCCGCCTGTCCAGTAGCTGTTTTGAGTGGACAGTTAGCACCGTCAAGAGTGACCAGACCGGACTTTGACGTATGTAGATTCCTCGACTACGGAAAACGGAGTATCGGTAGCTTGGGGTATGATATAGGAAGAGTGATACATATGACTGGTAGGGGGAGGGGGGGTGGGGTTCTGGACTATGTGCACGGGATGAGAGGGGTGGGTGTTAGAGAGAGGAAGGGAGAGTCGAGAGGGATGAGGGGAGGGGGATGTTAGAGAGGGTAAGGGGGAGTGGAGAAGGATGGGGAGGGGTATTAGAGAGAGGGAGGGGGTGGAGAGAGGTACGGGGGAGTGGAGACAGAAGAGTCTCAGAGATTGACGAGTGACAACATGGTTGGTTTATAAATCTCCACTAAACCAGCGAGTATTGACATATATGCTTTTACGCTAAGCGTCTTACAACTTCCGATTCGCAGTGTCGCTAATGGACGATACTTGCCGCCATCTTGAAGTAAACTGTTGAAATCTTTGCCGAAAGCTCTCGAGTGAGTTACTTGTCGATTATTTGTCTTCCCGTCTGCTATGGAACCGTCTTCCCAACTCCTCAGCAATGACCTCGGGCGCTTCCTCCCGCCAGCTGAGGGTGCGTCCAATCGCCATCTACTTTCCCGCCATCCACGACTTCTACACTGGGAAGAGGTCGAGAAAGTTCGGAAACCAATCGACCCTTCTCGATCGATTTCCACCTCCTTACGTGCTACCTCGGTTTTTATAGCAAGGTTTGACGCGGTGTTGTACCTCTAATTCGATGCATCACATTCTCGCGAGAATACCGAATTAGCCTTGAGAACCATCGAAACCTGTCCACCAAACTCGCTCTGAGTTTTCGTGTACGCCGCTTTCAGAAACATCTTCTGAGTTTGAATAGAGCGTCTGTCCTTCATAATACCCTCTCTTCGAAAGGGATAGGATGAAGGGGTTGTAGCGAAATTAGGACAATAATCCCTGTCAGGTTTTCATCCTAATTACTCCGGACCGGGTCTGAAATACGCTCCTCAAGAAGACGGGGCGCGGAGGGTGGGAGGTGGGTCGATCTGGGACACAACATACAGGTTTATTTCAATATGAAAAGTCTCTAATTGACAGTACTTGTTCTCCGTATTGCGGCAGTTAATTTTGAACCTAACTTTAAATCTCTCAAACGATCCCTTGTTATTCAAATGAAATATGGAAATTGTAACGAAAGTTGAATTAATTGTGCTGACAATTGGAATAACGAGAACTGGGTGTATTGTCATACTAATGATGGTATTGTTGCTCTAATGTTCCACTTCGGTAGCCATATGTTGCGCTCAATACCGGGCGACATACAAACTTGAGGAAACAATGCCGCTTTATTCTGTCAAGATATTTAATCTTCTCGAAATTAAAATAAACACCTTATGCGGTGTTGTCTGTTGCAGGAGTTGCTGTCAGAACAAAGCAAAATAATTAATCATATTTTAGAAGCATCAATATCGTAAAACCGGGTGTTCTGGATCATCTTTAAATATGTTTACGCTTTCCAATAATAAAATACTCCCCTTATTGTGTACATTTTCAAATATTGTTATATTACATGTACGTTGTAAATTGTATTGAATCACTGTTCGTCAAATTTCATATAGACGTATACACGTGTTATAATTGTATATAATCCCCCTGGAGTGAGGGAGTGGGTTATCGTTGAAGGCCACTTGGGCAGTATTGGCCAGTATACTCCAAGAAAGAAACGGACAAAATATTTGATGCATTTATGATAGTATATCTAATGGAAAAATATATGGCACAGTCAAACACACATATATCAACGTTCTTCGGAAATACATGTCATTTAGATAGTGAACAAATGCAGCATTTCTATATTTGGGATCACATAATTAGCAATAGTACAAATTCGTGTACTATCTTTCGGGAAGAGTCTCTCGGGAATTTGAATCAACTCCCTTAGCATATGGGACCACTGATCTTGACCAACAGCTTATCAATTCGGCCACCATGCCTCGACAAGAATGTGTACTACTGCAGATAGTATGTTTTCTTAGATATTTTCTTTAAAAGGTCGTTTCAGTACAGTCAGGTCATCTTTATTATGAACTTGACGAACTTATTCTTGTCGGTTTACTTTTTTTACAATTTACTTCTATTTCTACGAATGAAAAAATAATAATATTGACAATGCGTATTTGATAAACTCGGTTATGTTAACAATGTTATGTAAGCTTAACAAATTAATATTCTTTGAATGTCATTTGATTGATGAACGTAAGCAATACGTGAGCAACCATATCTTAAGCATAATATAGTAAAGTGCTAAAGCTATAGCCTTCCGAAGCACGTAACTATGGTAACACAAAATGACACATCCTTCAGAAGATTTGTATCGTTCAAACTCATTGTGAAATGACAACAGTATTCGTGAGGATATAAAAAAAAATCCCTAAATTAGTTTTGAAAAAAAAATCGTCGAAATAGTCAATAATAAATCCTATAAATGTGTTCAATAAAAATGACGTGATATTATGGTTAACATTATATCAATGAAGTTAACAATTCTTGATATACAACAAGTTACAACAACATTTAGATTGAAGACACCACCCTCATTTTCAATTGCATTGTAAGAACGTCTCTATCATCCATTTTAGAAGTTAATAACGAGGACACGTATCATAGATATGGTCATTTCCAATCATATTGGTAGATTATTGTAAATTAGTATCTCTATGAAGTACGATACCTGATAATATGGCTATCTCTCTGAGCACAAGTGTATATACATGGCTGATTTCGTGTTAATAATTGCAATAGCCAGCCATAAAGTATTGACAAGCATCACACACTTCATTCAGGTGACGTTTATTCACCAGTCTCATTGTAGAAGTAAACACATGTGTGAATACGGCCAGGGTGACCACGAGGATTATGATGTTTTATCTGCTTTTATAGGATACTTCAATTGAAATGTTGCAAAGCTAAACGTTCTTTTTACCAAGTGATAATAACATTTTTTGTGGCTATGAAAGAAAGTCAGAAGACGCCCGAATTGAACGAGGTGTGACTTATTTTGTCAAATGGTGGGGAGAATAGCGGGGTCAGAGTCTCTAACGCTGGAATAGAAAGGTTCAGGGGCCATATTGACTCGTCTACAGACTCTATGCAGCGGAGAATAGAGCCCGGGTCTATCACAAACTTTACTCTGCCTCTCACCCGCGCCTCCGTTTCTTCAGTCACGAAGTTCCATGCGAGGAAGAAAGAGGATCGTGTGGGTGACTGATTCTGTGGGATATCAGGGCTAATTTCCTGAGCAAACACCCGACATCGCTCCGGAATGATAATTTATCATTGACATAGGCTTCGTTTCTTCGCGAACGTCGTCGGGAGTTCGTTTGTGGCTTTGCAAGTTTTTTTGGCCGACGTTCATGCAAATACCGTTACCCGCTTGTGCTTGAAACCCTATCCCCGGGGTCAAAGGTCCCGTACCCCCAGACGGTCAGTCTGGTCCCGTAGATCCACGATATCCACCCCGGGCCAGATCACGCAATGTCACGCGAGATCTCGCTCACAATGGCGTCGCCGTCTAACATCATGGCAGCACGACAAAGTTTGTCTTGAATAATCTTAGATGTTTGTGTCGAAAAGCTACTTGTCTGGTTCTAGTCTACACGAAGTAACACTGAAATGTATTTATGTATATTCTTGTTCATTAAATTCGCAAAATCTTTCTTTACGGCGTCCCGGCAGTGCGTAACGTCGCTGACTCCGTCAGTGGCAAACTGTGAAGAGTAAATACGTATTGTGTGTATGTTTGAGGGACGACGCACGACATGTAATACCGGTACCTATGGGACAGTGTTCTATACCTCTGTCAACATCACACTGCATGTCACATCGCTCCCGTCAGTCGGGGTGAAATGGGTATACTGTTCCTGTATGTATCATGAAATTTTGATAGTGATAATTTAATAACTATTAAAATGTCCGTTGCGAATAGATGCCACCGACCATTTGATATGATGGTACATTGTATATGGTAATCCAAATCTGTTATTCAACAGAAATAAACATTTAATAATCTCGATAAATGGTAAAGACATAAGTTTGTTTACTTTATCAATGCATGTGTTTAAAATGTTGATGAACTATTGTGTTACCGTCTCATTGATGGCGTTAAGCGTTGAATGACGTCATTTAATGTCGTTAATGTGATGTTAATGGCGATCACGATTTTCCCTCATATACTCTCACAAATCCTCGATCGGATTTATATCCGGCGAAAGGGTTTAACGATTACTGTGGTTAAGAAAGTGTCCCTCGCATCGTATTGTTGAATCATACTCCTCCGCAGAATGGTCCATAGCAGCGTATTCCGCCTGCTTTTAAACGTCAGAGAACAGTTCACGCCTGATACGACGCCCCAACGCCGGTTCGGTCGTTGACGTTGACGTTGACGTAACGAATCGGTTTCTGAGAAGTACCAAGCGTATGTGCTGATCTGTTGTTGCGTTTGCGAACGTCCACACCTTGACATCTACTTTGTTCGACCTGTCTGTGTGTTTCGTTGAAGGAGCCGTGCTAACGTCAGTGGCCTACAGCCAAATATTCTCACAATGATGACGTTTGTCGCTCCCATGACAGTCCCTGAAGTCCTCTTCCACTCGTCTGGCGTCAATCGTGGCTTTTCACAGTTGTTGTGATTATACGAGGACCTATCCATTGCATTTTACCAGATATGTTCACGTGCATCATGTGCTGGCTGCAAGAAACATGCTTTCGACATCTGTTACGTCTTAATTTCACCATGCCACCGTTAGCAAATTAGCAAAATTGTCAGAACGTTTATTTTCAATAAACATGTCAATGACAGTGAGAAAATCAATATACCTATACTCACTTTTGCCCATGAGTTTATATGTGCATGCAAATTAGTAATGAGGCTGGCTAATCAAACAATGATGACGTTGTGTTTTAAAAAATGAAACGAAAACAATAAACATATGTGGTATCAGAACTCAGAAGGGCGTCGATCCCACAAGAGAATGGTTCCGAAAAAAGGACAAGAATTTATACTATTGCAGAAATATAACAAGGGCATGGCTATGTTATCGTTAAACTTACTATAGACTTATTAAATCAGTCGGTAATTTCAAATGCAGTTTTCTTTAATTATGCCATCGTGATATTCGCCCATAGGCAACACGTCTGTCATATCGGTAAGCGAAGTGCACGCAAAGACTCCTGCCATGGTCAGAAGTGGTAATTAAGGCTGGAGAAAATACACAGTGAGTAGTTTTAAGTGTCCGAGTGTACCAGACTGGCCACTGGTCACCTGTCCGTGTCGTCTGATCGCGTTTTTTCCCACGGTGCTCGTGCAGTGAGAGATGCTTGTCGTCTGCAGCCCGCCTTTCTTTACGCCTGCGCTCGCTTCCGTATTGGGCGACGACAATTGGGTAGGGTCAGGGGTGACATTCCGGGACTCGCATCTGAGCCAAGGACTGCTCTCCTCCCTGCTATGCAAATACTATCTGCATGCCTCGAACCCCTTTCACCACTATAAGACAAACTTTGAAACCTTTGAGCAAACTGCAAACGACAACTCTCGCGATCCGCGGGAATTAGTGAGAGATTGTGGTCGCCGCCATCTTGGATTGTGGAGGATACTTGATCCAAATCGTGATTCGCATTGACCGCGGACCTGACCAGGATGCTGCCACCAGCCCACGCTTCAAACGGTTCCGTGTCGGAGTAGCCGTGAAAAACACTAGTAATTAGACCCGCAAAGTCTTTGCTTAATTTGCTCGTGAGACGGGTAATTGGGCAATGGCGTCTTGAGACTTACATCAAGGACGCACTAAGGAGACGGCCGCAGGTGACGTCACCTGTGTCAATATAAACAAGATGTCACGTGACCTCTTGGAAGGCGAAAAACATGTTTGATCATTTGGCTAAATTTGTAGGTGTAAGTGAATTGGAGACGTGCCTTCATTGCAGACATTCATCTTGACCTCGTTCTGACCTCATTTAGCGCAACATCCAGTGACGTAGATCACAGAAACGTTTCTTTGATGTTTCAGACGATGTTAATGTATATCTTAGACGCAGTTTTTAACACCCGGGCAAAATCCGCACGTTTCAACTGAAGACACCGGCAGTAACGTGTGGGGGTGGTACCCTTAAAGATGTACTCCGTCAACACTGTAAAATACAACGGCGGGGTATTGGATTTGAGAATGTGTCTCTTTTAAGGGCAATGTCCTCTGCTGTGTATTATCCAGGTCCAGTACATGTCCATAGAAACAACGTGGTAATAGTAATGTTACATACCAATAAGATGATCGTTTTACACAATTACAATGTTCTCTACTTGCTAAGGCGCTTTGTCGAGTACATTCGTGAAGACACGGTGTCATAACATGTCATCTAAATGTTGTACATGTAGGTTTTACCTTGGTAATACGAATTACGAGAATTACATGGATAACAACTTCTTTATTCGTGATATATCATGAATACAGAAGTTGTTATCCATATAATTCTCGCAATTCTTATCATTCCAACTTCTAAAATGCAGGGCAATAGGGGTGATGACATTATTTTTAATCAAAACAAGACCAAACACAACATGCAACGAGTTTCCAAGCTATCATTCATGTAGGTTACAACATAGTTGAAAATAGTACGAAATATGTCATGGGAAGACTGCGAGCCTGTCAGGGTGTCGGTAACTCTGTCTGCTGAAGAGAACTGTTTTACATGCACAAAGGTTGAAGCGTAATGGTACACTGAATTTTAACGAGTACCAACCACAATTTGCTAGTTCCAGCTAATACTCTCATGTTTCACTGCAATGCATAGCCACAATGTTGTTTCTGACTTTCTACCTAATACTTATAATTCTAATAATTCTGACAGTGGTGACATAAGTGAACAACTCGCCTCACCATAGGAAGAATGAAGGACAAAATAAGTGGATCGGTTTCTTCAACGTCTTAATCAATGAACATAACTCTGGCCATATTGCATTATTCTTGTATTATTAGGATTAGGATATTTATATATATTTATATATAAATATCCTAATAATTATTCTTGTATGTCTTAAATCTGTTTAGATATCCAAACGTTTTGCTCATACGCGTAAAAGCTTAATATACGTTATGGTAAAATACCCAGAGTAAAACATCGATATCTAAGTTCACTGATGGCAACCAAATGACACCAAATAGCCCAATGTGATAGCTATTACGCGATTAGTCCATCGTTTGAAAAATCGAGTACGAATTTAATTAGTACTGGCTGTTTACCTTGGAAGTAGAAGGCTTTTCAAATATCAAATGTAAAGTCACGAAACAGAAATAACGTTTGAATGGGATTTATTTTAACGGTGTAATAATAGCACTAATACAAACGAGAATATTCGTGCGACGTTGGTTTCTACAACGCCTCCAAGTGGGCCGTCAGTTTAAAAGTTAATTAAACGATTTATGAACATGTGTGTCTTTTCCTAACTTATTGACACTGTGGTGAACTACATGAAGAAACAATCCTCAACATGTTGGCCTGGATCAAGTTACATGTTGCGTGTACACTTTTAATCACCTGCTTCTGTTTATGTTTCAGATGAATTTGACTTTTGAGGATACAAAAAGCGACCAATCAGAACCCTCTTTGTATCCGCCATGTTTGTTTTACCATTTACCCGTGATTGCGTCTATGTTTCTCATTGATTGGGATCACGGGTGATATTACACCATAGCAATATCCCTTCTTGTCGGTATATTGGTTAGGTGTAGAAAGGTTAATTGTTCGGGAAGAAGGTCGCTAGGTGCACGCTGTGATTGGCACGACACATCTCTACAGCCCGTGTGCCAATATGGCCGCCGGTCACGTCTGCTTGAAACCGACACCGCCGCCATATTGATGGACGGAGCATGATCGGGCCTAGTTAGATATGAGTGTGATTTAATCAGGAAAGAGGCTCTGGTTTGAGAGGGACCCTGGCCGTCAGCAAACCCTTGGCAATTACGTGAAATATACACCTGGTAGTGGCGGGAGGCAAATACACGTAGCCTCTGAAAGACAAACACTTTCCGAGGAGCGTCAAGTTTCAAACTATGAACCATGGAGAATACTGGGTATTTGACTGGAGCTCCACATCCTTTGTCTTGGCTGTATATTCTTGATAGTCCTCGCGCGAGTTAAGATACAGGAGATAACGCGAAGACCACACAAGAGCAGTATGCACACAGACCATCTTCAAACTAGGCTTCGTCTTTCCTTGAGTGTCGTTTCAGTCTTTGGAGAGCAGAAGGACCGTTTCTAAAATGCCACTCAACAGATCTTTGCTAACCTCTTGCAAAATAAAACCAAGCTAAACCATGTCCATTATGGGAACAATAACAGCGCCATTCAACGTTGGTTCAGCTACACACATCAGTATACCGCAATAATCTAGACGGGTTTGATTACTATTTCAGAATATGAACAGAAAACACTTTTTGGTTTCCCTACATAATCCGGTATTCTCTACGTTACTGAACCTTCGTCAGGTCCCATCATGGTTGATGTTCTCAAGATTTGAGTTACCGAAACATAACGTAAAGGAATAAATAAATAAAAATAATACACAACATAATACTATTATGTCGAGGCGAAATGGTCGTGTGGTAAGCTGCTGGTACAGTCAATGCTGGCGATAGTTGCCTTACTCTGAGGGCGTGGGTTCGAATCCCGCATGGGACTCGGCCCGGAAAAGTACAAGAATTTGCACTATTGAAGGTAGTGTTATCCCAAATATAACCATGTTATATAATTCTATAGTTGTATTCACTGGTCTATGAGGGGCATTTAGAAGTGGTATACATAATAAGATTCCACCTGATGAAGGAGTGAGTATATACTCCGGAACGTCGTGTATTTTCACATTGAAGAAGTTGTTATCAAGAAAATCTTCCTTTTCTTGTATTAACTGTTTTCTTCAATGAGATTTCTTGACGCATGCGTTAGGTTACGAACGAACGAAAAACGTGGACCGAAAACATGGGTCTTAAGTTGTTATTGGGCCATTTACCTTATTGCTCCCTCGAAGAAAAGACTGAATCAAACTCGGTTGCTTCTGATGAATAAAACTAACCTGAAAAAAGGAAGTGCAATCAATACTCACGGTAACATTATGATGTCTGTGTTGTGTTTTCTAAACTTTGATAACAGCTGGCCTTTGTCATAGACTAGTATCATGTAACGAAAAGGTACCACCGGTAATTCAGTACTTCAACTAGCTAGCCAGTGCTTGATCCCCCAACTTTAACCAATTATGTCCAAATTATGCTCACTTTCGATCATAGTGTTTCTTTTACGTCAATGGTTATGATGTTCAAACTGTTTTATTTGGAAATAATTCTTTTACTGACGATATCAACAAACACATCGCAGTGTCTGATCATTACTATTTTACCCTTACAAACCGTTTTTCTAGTTAATGTATACTTGTTTATCTCAAAGTCTGTTAAACTTCAATTATGATGAATTAACATAGAATTTTATAAATATATTTGTTTGTATGGGAGAGGTATTAAGATAGGCTGTTAGCCTGTTTACCAATCCCTGTCTTTTTTTAAAATAAGTATTGTTTTAAAGATGAGTAAATAAGGTGTTTGGGATTTCACTTTGGACATTGAAACCTGATTCTGAGGGTACCGCTTCGAATCCTTCAAACGGTTCGTCCTCAATCAGGGCGCTGTTCCCCAAACCGATCTTAGTCTTTCGATCAATCTTAGCCAGGGTTACAGGAGACTGTTACGCCGGAGGTTTGTGCTGAGATCGGTTAGTTGGAAATACGGCTCTCAGAACTAGAATTAGTACTCGCACATGAAGTGGAATTTGAAACGAATTTATAGATGCTGCCATACTGTAATATTCTGCAACATCCAGTGTCACTAGCGACTTATTTCTACTGCATGAGTCTTCTCAATTACACTATTTTACAGGTGAGGTTACATGTATAAGAAGAACCTAAAGAACGCGAACATTTGATGAACTTTACCGCTTAAATCGCTGAGTGCTTGCATATATACTTCGATTATCAAACGTAAGCACCCCCCCCCCCCCCCCCCCCCCCCCCCCCCCTCCCACACACACACCTTACGTAGAAACGTCATAAACAATCATTATTGCATAGATTACATGTGCTTGATACAACAACTCTATCAGTTTTAATAACCGATTTATCTTAAACACAATTTCTGGATAATATTTTTATGGCTAACAATTTCAACATGACAATAAGTTGACATAACCGATTAATCCTTAAAACAATTTCTTGGCAGTATTTTGAAATTAAACAGCACCGAATGACACGCGGGTATATCTACTTGGACATATCTAACCATTTCAAATATTTACGTGTCTTTTCTGTACCCCATTCCATTTATTGTGTCTATAAAATATTGACACTAACAGCCTACGGTGTTTAAGGATGCGAGTCTGTTTGCCAATTAATCCATTAGTTAAACTTAAGTATGTAAGTCCCCTATAAGCGTATTCAGACTGGGATTTATATTATTTAGCTAGGCAACTCCACCGACGGCGTATCCACTTCAGAAGAGGAAGCTGACAGGCTTGTGAATGCAGAGAAAATTTACATTTAACCTAATTTGTCACTGGGAGCCAATTCGGTGATATTTATCCCGAGAATGAAACTGCCATGCATTGATGTCTTGGAAAAGATGACTACAGTGTCAACACTACCCCCGGGACTACCGCTCCATCCCCCTGGGCTGTGGGCACAGCAGACGCCAGTTAAATGACAAGGGCTTCGTCTATATGAAGAAGTTCCTTCATTGACGGCCAAGCGTTGAGCGATCGAACTCGCCAAAGAAAAGCGAGCAACTTGCAATAGAATGTAAATGATGGTAAAGAAACAGTGCGTATTTCACCCCAATTGATTCGTTTCCGAGAAGGGGAATATACCCTTGGGGGAAAGAATTGAATTATACAGCGAAATGTTTCAGAAAAGTGACGGTCGGCATCAAAGTGGGGTAAACAGTCCTGGCCTAGAGTGGCCATCTTTATGACCCCTCCTGGGCTAGTATTACAACATTACTCGCAAATGCCGACTTGGTCAATACTCCTAGTTTGCTCTTTAAAATTATGAAAACATTGCAAGCTCACAAGCCGACAGGAACGGGAGTTGTTCATTAGATTAGGCCATGTTTTCAGGGCAAAGGGAGCGAACCGTGGTAAGCGAGACCCGCTAAATGGGTTACCGCGAAATAAGATCAAACTTGTCCGCTAGGTGACGCAGCTTACTGAATTAATGTTGACGACTTGACGTTTTCAATTTTGCGATGTTTTCCGAATGACACGTTGTCCTTTTTGTTCCTTGACGTAGCTCTGCACCTGTGAAATGATGGTTTTAGAATGAAGAATTAATGAGATTTCTGGTTCTTTTTATTGTTTCGAAATGAATCGCTGATTCATTTGATAATAAACCAATTTCTTGTAAATAGAGCAACTAAACGATCTTACATGTAATACGATTTGCTGAAGGAAGCTTGGTATTCTGTTTATTACTGTACAAAATTAATCGAGCGAAACAGCCATGAGTGTCATGAATCTGAGATTTCTACTAATCTGGCACCATGATATTAACATTTTGACGTCACAACTGCACTGTGACGTCATACGCATTTCGCTTCGAAAATCAATTTAATACATTCATGCTATTGCTGCATTATTACAACAACATCTGATATCCACCCTGCGTTTAATATCATTGACACATTGAAAAATAAAACAACAATGTTGATGATGAAACAACAAAATGGTGCTGTTTACAGGACGGGACGACAGCAAGTCAGTGTTGAAGTGGTGACAACTTACGGGAAACCTTCTCTGATTGTACAGTGTAAAACAATCAACAATTAAAGGGGCAGACTTCCTTAGACACGAGATAGAGATCGGACCCGTGGTCGTTCTGAGATCTCGCTTATCCCCGGACCAGGGTAGATAATTTGCCATATCCGGTCCACGCGACCAATAGTCTCGTTATCGCGAGAAATCGTGAGAGTTCTTGTCGCGAGATAACGCTCGAGACGATGTGATTAATGTGCGGATTTCTCTGTGCCTGGGCAATACCAATGATATGAAACACGCGAGAACCTGTATATGTCACTGTTATTCTGATACGGCTTCAAATTTGGATGAATGGTCAAGGGAGATAACTTTCGTGTTATTCTTGTATAAGTTTACCAGCAAAGGTCAGGAAGAACAGTTTGAAATAACTTGTCTCAACGCCATGATTAAAGGTTACACCGTTTAACATTGTTAGCGAGAGTACTTGTCAACTACAAACTACCTTGTCGCACGTGATTCATCGACGATCAAAACAAGACAATGTGTAAGAAAATAATATTTTTCTGGATAACACCTTTTTAATTGTGAACATATTCAACGTTTCGGAGTAAATGCTTACTCCTGTAGCAGGTGGAATGACGTTGAAGCAAGTTTATACTTAGAATGTCGTGTGTTTTCCCAATCAAAAGCTGTTATCCAGAAAATATTGTTTTCTTATGTATTTCAATTCTAAATGCCATTCAAAGATTTGAAGACAATATATGTGTTTCCCGCTGAATTAAGTACAAGAACTAAAGGATGGTCAAGTTGTTAAGTTACTGAATTATGTACAATAACTAAATGATGGTCAAGTTGTCTAGATACTGAATGATGTACAAGAACAAAAGGATGATCAAGTTGTTCAGTTACCGAATGAAGTACAAGAACTAAAGGATGGCCAAGTTGTTCAGTCAATGAATAATGTACCGGAACTAAAGGATGGTCAAGTTGTTCAGTTACTGAATGATGTACCGGAACTAAAGGATGGTCAAGTTGTTCAGTCAATGAATGAAGTACAAGAACTAAAGGATGGTCAATTTGCTCAGTCAATGAATGAAGTACAAGAACAAAAGGATGGCCAAGTTGTTCAGTTAATGAATGATGTACCGGAACTAAAGGATGGTAAAGTTGTTCAGTCAATGAATGATGTACCGGAACTAAAGGATGGTCAAGTTGTTCAGTCAATGAATGAAGTACAAGAACTAAAGGATGGTCAATTTGTTCAGTCAATGAATGAAGTACAAGAACAAAAGGATGGCCAAGTTGTTCAGTTAATGAATGATGTACCGGAACTAAAGGATGGTCAAGTTGTTCAGTCAATGAATGATGTACCGGAACTAAAGGATGGTCAAGTTGTTCAGTCAATGAATGAAGTACAAGAACTAAAGGATGGTCAATTTGTTCAGTCAATGAATGAAGTACAAGAACAAAAGGATGGCCAAGTTGTTCAGTTAATGAATGATGTACCGGAACTAAAGGATGGTCAAGTTCTTCAGTCAATGAATGATGTACCGGAACTAAAGGATGGTCAAGTTCTTCAGTCAATGAATGAAGTACAAGAACTAAAGGATGGTCAATTTGTTCAGTCAATGAATGAAGTACAAGAACTAAAGGATGATCAAGTTGTTCAGTTACCGAATGAAGTACAAGAACTAAAGGATGGCCAAGTTGTTCAGTTACTGAATGATGTACCGGAACTAAAGGATGGTCAAGTTGTTCAGTTAGTTAATGCGACGTTTCTGACTTTTCTTATTGGTAACTATCAAGAAGTTGACCATCCAGAAATCATTGGCCAACTGCAGCCACTCAAACGATAACTAACGACATTGACCTTAATGCGTCGGTGTTTTAACTATACACAGACACGATAAATCTACTAAATAATGTGTCTATCCTTTCGGTATGTTTCCAATTCCTATTAGATTAACCCTTGTGGACTATCAACGTTTGAAATAGTGCTATTTTTGTATAGATAATTACCAACATATTCAGAGTTGAACATAAGTAAGGGTTCTTAAAATTGTTTTATTATATAATGACTTTTAACCAAAACACGATCAAGATATGAATAAACTATAACTGATCAGAAATAACGCTGATAGATACTTAGATGTTTCTTCTGGTGAGAAAGTTTTGAAAGTTATGATTACTTTAATTGATTGATTTCTCGCCTTGGCCAATTGGGTTCAAACAGCGAACCCTAACTTTCACGCCTTTCAACTTCGCATCTCGCGTGCAACCAAGCGAAATAGCGGTGCAACACAAATTGCATACCATGAAAAATTGGTTGTGAAGTATCTTTGAAGAAAAATTAATTTGTCCGCGACTAACTGTGATATCGTTCACCCCTCTTTATGGTGACATACTACCATCAGTCGCTTTTCACTGACTTCCCATCGCTAATTAAACTGCAGGAACAAGTGTATGGAAACCCTACCATCCATGAACGACAAAATAATTACAATTGTTACAACAATATAGCAAAGTAGAGAAATCAATGCCTACACTTCCACGGTATTGAAGACGACCTAGTCCATTCTGTCGTGCCATTGGTTCCACTGTGAAGCAGGAACTGAAGAATTCCAAGAATAAAAGACCATTTCATCTGGTACAATGGAGCCCGTCATCCATCGGTCGCCGTTTTAGCAATCGGAAACCTCGCCTCGCACAATGCATGTATTGTCGCGATTCCGAATGTAGGACGAACAGTTTTCTATTGACACTTTCTCAGACGAAAGTAATATAACTCCAAATGCGTCACAATATGAACGATCATGCTATTCGGGTCATCGGGTGCAAGTACGTTTGGTTTCGTATTGTTTAAATGAAAACCTCTTAGAGCCTTTGCCACAGACTAGACAAGAACATTTAACTTAATCGTGAAGATAAAGTTTTTACTCTTGAATTTTGTATCCGAAACATCTTTAAAATAATGATGTAAGGACGTGTTTGACCATAAGGTATACTGATAATTAAGATGACTGTTGCACGTGTTTATTGGTAGAATTTGGAATTTCAGACTGTCCTCTTTTCAAATCTGCCTTTGAAACATAAACAAAATAATTACATTATATCCACATTAACCCTAACTTTGACAACGTCATCAACGTGAAGAGTTGTTTAGGTTTTAACAGAACTTGTCTGTACGTTATGTTCCTTCACAGAGTTATAGTTATTGTGCACGTGCGTTCTGCCATTTAGATCATTTTCAGTATAGTTCCAATATAAATAGAATTGTTAATATCTTAAGAATCCTAAGATCTGTATTTAAACATTTGAACTGAGGAAAAACATAATATCACAGGACGTGTGTACACGATTCTGTTGAGAGTGAAAAGGATTAGCGTAGTTGACGTTTAAAGAATTTATTAAGGTAATACAACATTCGCAACATTATTGTGCAAATACCATCACGAACAATAGGAAGATACCCGACTGTACTATAACGAGAAAACCTTTCAGAAAGTTGACAGTTTTTGTGTGTTTTGTCTAATCAGGCAGAAGTTCTAATTAAACAAGCCTTCCCTCCCATGGGTACGTGGACTGGGGAAGACTGGTATTTAAATGAGATAGAAGACTAGGCAATGTGGAGATAAGTTTACACTGTGACGCGTACACTGAATTCGAGATGACTTATTCATCATCGTATTCAGGTGGGCCATTGTGTTTACCCGGGCGCAATGCAGCCATCTTCTCATGTGTGATGGGGTAGATTGGAACGTACCCGGTAAACCTTAGTAATGCGTTTTGTATGTGAATGATGTGTGAATAATATAAGTAAATGTAATGAATATGATTTTTTAACTTGAAGCTGTGTTTTATGTGCATATATGGTATATTGTATTACTGAATATACGAATTAGACTTTTTGAAGGGGTAATGTGTCAATTTAGTTAAGATCGGAAGGTACGTATGTGTGAATGATGTTTGAATTATATAAGTAAAAGTATTGAATATGAACTTGTAACTTGAAATATTGCTGTGTTTTGTGTGCATATATAGGGTATATTGTTATATTGAATATAAGACTAGACTTTTTAATGTTTCCATCTGGTAGTGGAATAGTACCTTCCTTCCTTCTTTCACGATAATATAAATTTAGTGAGACTTTGAAATTAATTTTCATTTAAGTAAGAGTTTCATTGAGAATTATTTACAATTTGATGAGATGCAGAGATATATTTAATGGATGAATCAATTGTTTTAGAACGGTGTTACAATGTAGTATGCATTTATTGCATTAACGATGGTGTAGGTCCATAAACCTGTGTCCATTATTATTATGACTTATCATTTTAAAAGATAAACTATCAATACTCACAATATGCACTTCTAAAAGAAATATCATAAACAAAAATGCAAGATGTGTTAATGTGATAAACATGACTGAAATATAACTGCGTCATGGCCGTGGAAACATATGTTGATGTAACGAAAAAAACACGCTTTTGAATTAAAACGTCGTTATTGAAGTTTCTTAACTGAGCGAGATACAAATAATTCATAACATCTTGACGACAAATAACTATTTACATAAAATAGGATACATTGATTCACCTATGTGTTCATTTTGTAACCAGGTGTCTGAGAGTGTTGTCCATTTGTTGTGTGATTGTATCCATTCTAAGAAAGTGTGGAAAGAGTTGGCAAAATGGCTAGGAAAATTGGCAGAAGGAAGTATTGACCTTACAACAGAAAATATTATTTTTGGTTTTAAAGGAAGACATTATATAATCCACTTAATACTATTTGTTTATTGGTGAAACAAAACATATATAATACTAGTAGAAAGAGGAAAAGACAAAATTTTGGGTGTATTCAAAATGAAGTATTGAAATATTACCAGGCTTGTAAATTTATTGCCTTTACAAACAATACCCAGCCTAAATTCTTTGCCTTTTGGTCATCTCTCCACACATTATGTGTAGATTTATTAGAAGAGTGATTATAAATCTTTGTAGTCCAGTTTGTGTGAGCCTCGCATGAATTAGATACAGCTGTACCTGCAATAACCTGTGGGAACCTTTGCTTATATTGTATAAGAACAATCTTGAATGTATACAACATATTTATGTTCATACTTATTAACATTGTAACAACTGATTGAGAAAAAAATATATAAATTAAAAAAAATAAAAACTGAGATACGAGGATGACAATGACTTTTTCCCCCTAACGTGTTATGAAGTCTCCTTTGAGTAGCTTTCTTATAGCCTGAGAGTTTTATTTATATTAAGTGTTATTAAAACGAGGCGATGTTTTTTATGTTCACCGTGTAATAGTACATTTGAATGAATGTGGCAACTTCCCAGTTCTCAGATTTTAAATGACCACATCTTTTATCAATTACTTGTATATTTTCATGAATTTAGATATGTTTTCAGCACTGATAATTCTTTTCAATTTATATATATGTATTTGTATATGATGTTTATATGACTATAATACCAGAAACAAAACTAGCTATGCGAGTGATTCACTTATGCACTGCGAATGGTTTGATTGACATCTTCTTTGTATGTTGTTATCTACAACCGATCAAATCATTAACAAAACTAAAAATCAAGCGGTAAATATGTCTTTTGTGTTAACATTATGTTCCCTGAACTAGAAAGAGCGCAAAAGCAAAACATTTTGAGCTGATTTGAATAAACAACAATAGCAGTTATTTTTCTCTCAAAACAGAAACATACAAGCCATGGAGTCGGATTACGTCTTCAGTCGAGTGTAGGTAATTAAACATCAATAGTTCTATATCTACACAAGGCGTGAACACAATCACTCCCATCTGACGCTACAGGTAAAGCTTACCTGAAGCGTTGCGATATATTGTTGTCACCTCCAGTTATGATACGACTCCTCATAGACCCCATCAATGTTATTAATTCTGAAACGTTTACAGGTTAAGCGATACCTTAATATTTTATCTCTGCCAACAATCCCGAAATTAAATGAAGCGACAAACTTCAGAGTTGTGGCTTTGTTGCCCCAACACATGTGCATGTCATGAGTTTACCTCATATTGTAACATGCACTGAAATTATTCACACATTAGATGTAATCATATAACATGCAATGGTGACAGCCGATACACAGTGTACTGATGATGTTCGCTGGAATGAAGCTGACTGTGAACAGCTCTTTGCTTGTTATAATGGTTGAATGATTGATAACTTCACACAAGCTTATAGTGTTAATACTCGTGTGGCGTGTCGACTATATTCAAATTTATAAATGATGAAAAATGATAAACTAATTCATATTTTTTAATCTTAAATAATTGGTTTTCGGCTTGATATTATATTATTTCCGTGTGGGTTAGTTCAAATTTAATCGTTTAACAACAGGGCGCCCTTGCACTTTGATCAATAAGACCTGATACTAATTTTGGCGTGAAATCCTTCTGTAATTTGTTTGTAATTGAATATTAGTTTAATTGAAATATCACTCTTTTAAGAAATAAAACTTTTTCAAAATATATTAAATTCAAATTAGTATCAAACGTACAATCAAAAGGTAGGTAATATAAATTATTTCATGGATAAAACAGGTAAAAAGGACTTCGGTTTCATTTTTAGTTTCTATTCTGATCTAAAATTAATCTTAGATTCAAGTCTCTTACAATTTAAAATTCCTTCATCCTAACTGACTTTGTCATACTTTTACAGACGATGCTTATTTAACATTTTATGATAAAGATGCATTTAAAAGTAAGTTTGTATACGAATTAATTCAGGGCGATTAAATTCCAAGAACACTAACGTTGAACAATTAAGATAAATTCCATAATTCCTAATTCAGTACTTGTAAATCAAAATTGTGTTTCGATTTGTTTTCTTCTTTGTCTTCCAATGTTGATGTCCATGGCCAAATTTCAATTGCGTATGTTCGTTTGTTCTACGCTTAATCGTAATGGTTTGCCGTAAAATAAATTATCGTATAAAAAAACTAAAAATTTGTTGTCAATATAGCGACGATTAAACCCATGTTTAGTAGGATATATGCGCATATAAAACTATGAACAGTATAAGAAAACAAAATTTTCTGGATAACAACTTCCTTATTGACGGTGAAGATACACGACGTTTCGGAGGAGTGAGTACGTGCTACGAAACATCGTGGACCTTCACAATAAAGAAGTCGTTATCCAGAAATATTTTTTGAATGTATTCCACTCCTACACGCCCTTCAACAACTTAATATGAACAGTATAATTCTTTTCTTAACCAAGCTGCCTTATTCAGTTCCTTAAACACGCAACTTCTCCATATTATAATAAAAATGTCATTCTTTGTAAGTTTGGCATGCTTGTAAATTTAACTCTTGGCAGTTCATATCAATTCACCGTAAAATTAATTACTTTATGTGCAACACGTGTTGTTATTTCACGTGCATCACGTGCGTTAGTTCAAGTACAACTCTGAGACGCCTTTGACGAGCTCAGAAGAAATCTTGAGGAGCCGTGGAAGACCTATTTCTCGTCGATTTCCTATATGTTTTCATTGCATAACTCTCGAAATAGGATAGCAAACCCTCTCACATGAAGAACTGATCGCAGATAGGACCCCGTCTTCAATTAAACCATTTACACAAGTAAAGATATCGACATGATAGTTATAGCGCCTATGATTGACAGCAATGTACGCCGTCAACTGACACGAACTTCATGCGTTGCACGCGTGCGTTCCTCACGTGCAAACGAAATGTACACCGAGCTGTAATTGACGTGAGGTTTGCATAAAGGTAAATTCATACAGATAGCTATTATATGAAATAGAAACCTCGCCAGAAATAGGGTAATTGAAATTCTTAGCGCGGGATTTGGCATATGTGTACAAATGAGAAATGTTAAATGTGAGTTAAGGTTAACAAGAGCGTATGTTGGGAATAGCTGCTTTTAATTGGAATAATTTAAACATTTTATATAAAAAAGTTTTTTACCGATAATAAGGGATCAATCCTAACTTTAAATATTGAAATAAATATATAATTTATGATCATACATGAACATTCGATACTGAGCTATATTACTCACTGACAAATAGCAATGAAAAACGCCTGGGGCTTTATTCGCAATTTGGATAAATATTAAAGTTGTACGATCGTTGTTTCAAAGCTTTATTTAAAACGGTTTAAACAGCCTAAAATTACATTTACATCAGGGTACCTCGTGTGTTTTAAAATTTTGAAATATTAATACATTTTTGAAAATTAATTTTAAAAAAAATTAATTTCAGATATAACAAAGGAGCAATAATCTCAAGACGTTTCATAATATTTTCTATATAAATACTGCAGCTATCTCATCTATTTTATTCGCTATATTATAGTTTGTGAGTTATATGATAAATAAAAGAACAACTGATTAACAGTTCATTTGTTATTTTACAGCTATTGAATCATTTCAAAATATTACATTTTTTATGAATTCATTCACAGCCTCGCCAAATGAAAGTCGCCATGGCTAGTCACATTTAATTTAAAGGCGCTGTAGCACGTTTTTTTTGCATATTATTTTTTTTTAATATGTATTTTGTTAATTATTCATTTGATACTAAAGGTTATGCACTATAGTGTTTCGTTAGAGGGTAAACATCTCATTAAACGACCAGCTAAGTCATATCCATAGAAAACTGTTATCTTTATTCGAAGAAAATGATGCGACGTGTAAAGCGACAATGTTGTGAGATAGAGTTTTAGATCTCATGCCATTTTGATATTTCAGACAGCAAGACCATTCCATCATTCTGTCATCAACTCTACGCTGTGTGTTCAGATATCAGGGTTCCGTTCAATAACAGCAAGCGCTTAAATTGCTCATTGATCGCTCAATGTAGCGCTCAAGTTGTGCTCATTCTCTGTTGAACGATACAGTGCAAATTCCTCGAAGTTTGCTCGCCTTGCTACGTAGCGCTACATTGAGCAATCGCGTTCAAGAGAGGTTTAATGTAGCGCTCAATGAGCGATTATTAAGCGCTCGCTGTTATTGATTTTATGGAACAGAGCCCAGATCACGTGTACAACCTTCGAGTGGCCATTTTAATGTGAACATCTTAAACTGACTGCCCGAATGGAAATGGACTCGGAAGGCTTATCCGAACCATGTACATTCGTTTTAGAACTTTTTTTTATTGATTCAGTCGTATTATGTAACCATTGGTAACACTTATTTACTTTTTCGCGAGATCGATTTATGTCAGGAAGGACGGCGTGCTACAGCGCCTTTTATAAGCGTGTTTCCAAACGAAAGAACACTGCAGGTTTGTTGTTTGTCACGTTAAACAACGCTTGCTTCCAACTAAGTTGTCAAACTGCAATTTTAGACTTTGAAAGAGCCACAGATAGTGTATCATAAAATGCATTTGTCGCGTGCCAGTATACCATATGCTGGGTGCCTACATCCCAATGTGCCTACATCCTAATGAGCCTAGAGTCTATGAATGAGTGCTTTATCTACTGTGATCTTATAAATTCAACTTTAAATGAACTCTTCTACGATGAGTGTTAATGTAAGTAATTAAGTAAGTAAGTACGTAATTCACATAATACCTTCTGAATCAAATGTAATAAATGAAAACTTCATATGTTCATATTATTTGTTTATATATTATTTTAATTGTATTTCTTTGACTGAAATAAGGTCTTAATCGATACTTCCACCGGGCGTAGCAAGTCACTAAACCTAAAAACCTCGTGGTAGATAACGAGTTCTCATTCTCATTTCCTTTGCTATTTCAATTAGTACTTAAATCCGTAGATTTTTGGTAGAGAGTTTTGATTTAAGGGATATGGATAATAAAACTTAGTATCTCTACGTAATTGTGACGGTAAACACAGATGGTGTACTCACTCGGAGCGTGTTTCGGAACTCGTGTTAAGTTTCTATGAACTATCATTTTCTAAATAATGATATACGGGATATGGCTTGTGCACGTTTGTATTATAAATATGTATATATATTTACAACGGAAAAGAGCTTAAGTAAATATTTCAAAATACATACCTTTGTAATATAATAAAGTTTTGATAAACTAGCAGCCTGCTTAAAATCGACACTGTTCCGAGGACTTAGATCTGTAAAATATCTTATATCGGGATACGAACTGGGTCTACATATTCCTCGTCACAAGGTCTGAGAACACACCGCATAGGCGCGCGTTCCGTACCAGTTTAGCGCAGACAAAGCCCAGTTCAATAGCTGAACATCATAGTTTTTAAACGGTCGCCGTTATGAAAGCATTCGGAACAGACGAAAATATTGTTTGGAGTTATCTGTCCCTACCTTCTCGCACCGAAAGCTTTTGTCGGAGGTATTGTGATTTGTTAACTGAATTTCTTCAGAACATGCAAGCATACGGGCTGTTATCAGACACGAGGAAATTTCTGAACGATATGAGTTCATATCCCGATAAATGTACTATTTTGCAACTTTTATTCCTCGGAAACTATTTTAATCAGACTGTATAAACTAGCGTCCAAAAGAAATACCATCAACAAAACAACATGATATTTTATTGAACGAACGATAAATACTACTTGAACATAGTAACATTGTTCCAAGAGGCCAACTGAGCTGCATTCTCCATGTTTGATGTATTATCTTGTTATGTTTCTGAAAAGCACGCCTTTTAAAACCGTCGTTTTGGAGTTTCCGAGATGAGAGAGAGAAATAGGACTCTTTTGGTTATTTTATGACGTCATGCAGTAATGATGTGTCAACGAATGCAAGTCCAAGTACATTACGTCGACACTATCTTTTACTAACTTTATTTCCATATTGATAAATAACTCTTGAAATAGCGTTTGCATTACCCTATCATGTTTGAAAAGGCGTAGCAATTCATACCATGTATGTGTATTGATTGATATTTCATTCCGAAACATAAACATATACTTACCAAAGACATTCGACTTTGTCCCAGTGGAAGTACAGCACTGTGCCATAAGATCTCATGTTATTGTCGTGTAGCATAACTAATTTTCATGATCGTGATAGTGAACGAACAATTATAAAACCTACCACAATTGTAATCAAACATCTTGATATTGTTTACAAATTCATTAATTGTGGGCATGGTTTTCTAAAACAGCAAAATAGACTGTGTATTTCTAAGGTAACGTCACGTCCCCAATGCCACCATTATGTAAGCAGACCTAAAGGGGTGAATAAATGGCATACCACAGTAATCGTTTTTAACTGTTTTGTTGAATAATGTCGTATCCAAAATCAGAAATGTTCTGAGTGTTGTAGAATAGATTTTCTATTTCGATGCCAATTAGCTGTAAAAAGAAGAAAATGGAGACAATTAAAATCACCTATGGTAGACTGAAATATCATGGACTTTTATGGGAAAACTGTGATTCTTGCAACACTTTTGACCCAGTGCTATATATTGTGTTTTGTTGTACAACAGGTATCATGACGCTGATATATCTATCTCTGATTTTCCATTCTTTGACATATAATTCTTGACATCCTTAACGTTAGAACATAAGCTTTTGCCAACGTGTTTTGATATATTTGATACTCAAGGCACCGGTGATAATATTCCTGCAAGAAAATAATCAGGTAGGTTTTACCATTAAATTAATGCGTGTGGCTTTATTGAAGCGAGTACAAAGACATATCGTGAAACTTGATGGGTTCTACACCAAATTATCGGATTCGTTTTCGACATCGTAGACTGCATGATAGTTGCGCTAAGAGGTAAAACTCTGCACAGCGTTGTATCCTGCAATAACAGCACGATACAACCAGAAATATATATTTCAGTTACGTCCTTCTTCCAAAGTTCATCCAGTCCAAAGCTCATTTTTAATTTTAAAAGTTCGCAAAGTCCTGATTTACAAAATTGCTGTCTCACGGACCCTGAGGACTGACATCCCGGCCCCTCTCCCTGTATCAGGGCTTGAAGCACGTGTTACAGGTGTTGAATTCCGACAGTGTCGAAAGGTGTGAGGCAAGCACAACCCACGTGTCACGTGTCAACATGGCGGACTGTTAATCCCTGTTCTCGCGAGAACTACATGCAGCGCCGAGACCGATTAGTGAGAACAAGATTTTTCACCTTCCAATCAACGTGTAAAAATCCCCGTATAAACAATCACTGTAATTGTGCCTCAAATCGCGGGTGGGGAATTTCGACCATCTGCTTCAGTTTCGCGCCCTACCCCGATCCCTCCACCCCGTTACGCAACTCGTGTTTGCGCGGCCAGTGTGCTCAAGCCGCCGGACATTCGAGAAGGAGGTAACACTACATGATTGTCCGCTGCGCGATGCGTGTTGATGACAGTCGACTAATCCGTGTGTTTTCCAACTATTACTGGAGACTTAATAACACATCAGTGCAGATCGACTCAAATAGTATTATCCATGGGCAATCAGGCATTTTGACGGACCAAACAAGAAGACAATCTTGAGAAAGCCTTAATTTTCTCATTCCCTGTGACAGGGGGTATAATGAGGAGAACAGGTGCAGATTTCGTGTAATTACCCTTTCACCAGATACAGGTGCTTTGTTTAACTAAGCCAGTGAACAATGCTTTACTATTGTTAATGCTGATGAATTTCCTACACCTTTTCGCATTATGCAGGATTTTCACTCGCTACCGTCATTAAAATGGGGATCGTCTTCTTGAAGATTTAACACGGAGAGTGTTAAGTAGCTTCTCTTTTAGGAAGGTATAGCTTGAATATTCACGAGCAACCGTTCATCATTAGAACACTCCTTACTGTATGTGTGTGGACCGTTTGTCTCCTCAGCGTGTACAGGGGTCGGATGGTTGGATCTACTTCACATTCTGATAAGTTGTTTAGTTAATGTTTAGTAATTGGAGAGAACACAATATACTAATTATAAATATGAATGATGGACAAAACAATCTACAAAAGTTTCACATAAACAACACATTCATAAACTAATATCGGAAGAATCCTGTTTTTGTTTGTTTGTTTGTTTGTTTTTTTTGTTTTTTTTATTACGTGTAATTTTACTCATTTTACATCTTTTCAAGTATAAAACATATATATTGATAATATATCTAACACCTAATTTATCACTAAAGTGACCAGCTATATGCCATGTTTAGCCGTAGCAAAGTCTTTCACACTCGTAGGCCCGATGAATGACTTCACTTCACATTTTTTAGTGAATGTACGCTAGTCTTTGTCAAATGTAAAGACACCAAAGTATTACTCTTAGTTATATGTTCCAACTGGATTGAGGTATAAACATATATTAATGATACATATTTATGTAAACAGGAATATCCCCTTGAATTTCGTTTCCACGCAGAAACAAACGATAGAACCATTTCTTTAATTTGGCTGCAACCAAAAGTTTAGCAGAGAACTGTTCTACATGCAGTAAGGTTTGAGTGCAATGCTACACTGAATTTCAGTGCAGTACCACCCATGCCTCGCGAGCTCCAGCCAATACTCGCAGGTTTCACTTCATTTAGTGGCGAGGATATATTCTACAAATTAGTACTACTGCCAATGGGGAAAATGATGTTTGTAAGATTTTTGTAATAATTGTCCTTGCAAGTAATACCTTCGTTAACAAGGCAGATCTAAATGTGTGCATCAACAATACGATTCTGACGTCTTTGGTTTAAACATATTGAATTCACTTACAAATGATAAGGAACACGTTCTCCAAACTAAATTAATTCAGATCGGCTGTACTATGTCATGGATATACAGTCGTAACCTAATATACCTGTTGATCTAAATTTATTTAGAATGCACGTTCTCCACCTTAGAGGAAATACCCTCTCTGTTCTATGCACGTATGATATTTATATTGATAACAGAGATGTCAGAAAGTTGACACGAAAATAGCAGAAAAAGAACAAAGAGCTTCAAAAGAATAATATTTGTTTGCTATACAAACCACTTTTCTCACTGGGAGGCGAGTACATTACTTATTGCAATATGATGATAATATGCAAATTTATATGAGCGCCCAATCTACTTTGGTGTACATTTATTAAGTATTACCCTAAAGAAATTGTACTTTCGGTGCTGCTACTAAGCCCTTCTCGCGACCGTATACGTCAGTGTCCAGGTACCCATTCAAACAGCTGGCTGGACTCACTGCAATGTGGATGAAGTGCCTTGCCCAAGGACACAACATAGTATGAGACCAAGGACCCATATTTTCGGAGCTATCTTAGCGCTAAGGTAGTCGGTAGTGTCATATACATTAACATTGACGTACGACTATCTTATCACTAAGACATCTTCGAAAATATGGGTCAAGGTCTATATATTTGGTGTATCTACTGGAATTCGAACCCGGGCTTTTGTATGCTAAACACTACATCATTGTGCTACTAATGTAAAGAACACGTCGTTCCTTGTCTTCATTTAAGAATAGATTTCATGAAGATTGATACATAGCTCAAATGGTTTTATTGTGTTTTTAGAGTGTTAATTTCTTCTAAACTAAACAAAATAAAAAATATAGAACATAGACTACTTTGAAGAATGAATTAATCTGGCTTTAATGAATCATACATCTGTCATATTCGAAATAAAGTCGTGGCAAATCAGTCGCATCATTTGGAAATATGAAATATATTCACCTGGAAATATTGACGACTTTGTCATATTTTGATGCATATTTGGACAGGTGAATGTTCACTTTAAACTAAATATATATCACAATAAAAAGAAAATAAGAAAATTGTTTCATTGTCTCAACATTTTGAATCTTGAAAAAACACTGGTATCATTTGCAGTAAGTAAAACGATTATGAAGACGCTTGTGTCAGCTGAACTACCTAATGTTTGTTTATACCCAATATCTTTATCCAACAAATTAATCTCGAATTCCTCTGTAACCCGGCAACTTCGACCTTTTTCAATAATTTATATCTGTTAATAGAATATTCCTTATGAAAGATACTCTCTTCATAATTACTCCGATCTCCGTGCAGCGAAGTTTTGCCTCCTATCGTCGTAGTAACGCCACAGTACACGCGTTGCTGAGAGCATATCAGTTCTGACGGGTACGATTTCTAACTTTGCACCCTGTGACCTGAATTTGGGGGAGGGAAAGTTCTAATATAGATACCGAAATGAAAAGTGCTGACATTAATTGAAATAAATGTTTATAAACATGTTGTCCCTAAATACTTTGTACCAGCTCGAAGTTCATCAAACTTGATTTGTTTATGATAGTGTTATGAGGCAAGTTTATTACTATGTGAATCCATTTCATCATAAGAAACAAGGTAAATTTTGATTGTCGTTATGGTCTCATTTTTGTTTCTAAATGATTTATAAATGTAGATTCATTCAGTGAAAATATTTACAATTCGAAACGATTTCTTATCAACTTCATGAATGCTCAAGATAAAAAGAACAATGCATGTCGTTGGAGACAATTCAGAAGCGATATTCTGTGAGATTGTGCCGATGGCGCATGCTAAGTGTGAGTGTATTGATTCGAACCTTTAGGTGTTTCACTCTTAGGCTTTAGAACGTACATTAGTAAGTATGTTAGTATTGGTGAAAATGGTGTATATACTAGCAAGATATTAGCAGGTATTCGTACTAATACTAATAAAGTTTGACAGTTTGCAGTTTGCTTTAAATAATTATTTTTTTATTGACGATGTTGGAATGTTTGCTCGCTCGCTATTGCAATAGTTGTACTACATATTTAATATAAATGAACATCTTAAGGTTGAAAGTTTAGGAATGATTAATGGTTGACAAATTTGAAATTTGTTTTGAACAATTATTGTCTAATTTGTGAGGATGTGTATATGCTGGCACATATTAGGACTAATACAACGTGTTAAGTTCATGGGTTACATTATTTAAGGCTGAAATTTAAGCTGTATTTTACTATTATGTTTAACACGTACTGTACTAGTGTAATGTTGTTGTCAGGGGTAAAAGCAGCAAAGGTTACATAAGGTAAAACATCATCAAATACGGCTTATGTGTAACCAAGGTGATTTCAATTGACAGAAACAAATCGTAACAGAGTATATTCCCTTCAAGCTTCAGAAGTGTTTCAATGTAAAGATAACATTGCCTTTCATCAAGAATTGTATTGTGCGTGTTGTACCAACATGTATATATGTATGAGTTCATGGACAGTAAATACATCACTTCCACACACCAGACCCTGGTGTATTGTTGATGTACGTTTGTATACTACATACAGAGTATGGCTGATAATAACATCTGTCATTGACTGACTTAATATTATCTGAAACCTAATATCAGAACTTACATTTTGTATAAAGATATTTCTTTCTAAAACAACCTTATCTCTTATTCTTTAACATTCACTACTGCTACCTTACTGCTTTACGAAAGAAGGCCAAGCGATCGTAAGTCACTAAGTCACGTTAGTGTAATGTTAAGTATGGAGAGTTAAGCTTAACCTTAGTAAATGTTGTTTGTGAAAAAGCCCCAGATAATCATAATGCATGTATAAATAATATCAACCTTCGAAGGTTACGTACATCATCAATGGACATCCAGCTCTATTCATTTTCAAATTCCCGCCAGGAGCACGGCAACTTTGTCTGCAGTAGAGAACTGTTCTACACGCAGCAAGGTTTCACTGAATAGTTCGCTAGTTCCAGCCGATGCTCGCAGGTTTCACCGCATGGCATAGCCACATGGCGTTGCGGGCTTTCTCCCTGCCGTAATACTAACAGCCGCGATATAAGTGAAATACTCTTGAAAGCGGCGTTAAACTCCAAATCACCTCACCTCCCCTCATTTCCAAATACAGGTACACGGCAGTGCGGGTTCGATTCCGAGCCTTGTCATATGAAATTACGTTGTGTCCCTCTCTTGTTGTGAAGACAGAACAAAGCTTTATTTTACTTTGCGTTAATCTATGGTCAGGGGTGCTCGTGATTAACAGAAAGATTATCCGACGTTCATTACGTGATTAATAGAATGATTATCCGACGTTCATTATGCACTGTGAACAATAAAAGGTCTTTGAAGTAAAATATGCCATAAACATTAAAGGGGCAGAAGCACGTTATTTCGCTCAAATAAGTTGATGAAATGTATTTGAAAAGTAACGCAAGTAATTCTAGGTCACCCTTCGCTCTTCAGAAAATCAAATTAAAAAGGAGTGTACATGGTGCGGTAAAGCCATGGGAATCGTTTGTGTAATTTGAAATAATAAAATGTTTTCACATTAAAATGGCCGCCATGCAATTTTTTATTTACATGTATACCATTACCACTACGGATAATTGATTTGTGTAATAAGATGTTTACCCTTTAAAGTAAATATAAATGACATAAACTATCATTATAAATGGGAAATTTGAAAAAATAAAATTTGCGAAAAACGTACAACAGGCCCTTTAAACACAATTATTTTTCCTCCACTGCATGGATACATTCCTCAGGATACCATAATATAAGCTCAGTGTGTTTCACTCTTTATAAGCTTAAAGGGGCAGTAGCACGTTTTTAGCAAATTTTATTTTTTCAAATTTCCCATTTGTAATGATAGTTTATGCCATTTAAATCAACTTTGAGGGTAAAACAACTTATTACACAAATCAATTATCTGTAGTGGTAAATAACGATGTTGCGTATAAAGCAAAAATTGCATGGCGGCCATTTTATTGTGAACACAATTTATTATTTCGGATGACAAAAATATTCCTATGGCTTTACGGAACCATGTACACTCATTTTTTAACTTGATTTTCGGAAGAGAGAAGGGTGTTTTACTATTAGTGACATTATTTTTCAAATCCATTTTTTCGACTTATTTCAGCGAAAAAACGTGCTACTGCCCCTTTAATACTTGACAGATCTCTCTGAAGGATTTGACTTGGGGTATTATTTGGTATGTCACATGCAATGTGGATCTTTTCTTTAATTTGTGTATCTAAGGTTTCTTCATTTTTAATTTACCAGATGGAGAAGTTTTACTTTACTTTTTATAAACATTGTCTCTTCGAGTGCAAGAAGTCGTTATTCTAATTGGACAGTAAAAGTGATAATATCGCAGAATTAGATGGAAATATTACCTGTTGTATGACATACATGAATACGTCAATTATTTTAATGATCTCCAAACAACGATCCAAATTACACATCACAAAAGCTAATACCCTATTTAAATTCATTTCACTTTTCAGACGTCAAACTTACGACTTTTAGCGTTTGAAATTAATTGCAGACTATGATTCATTTCAACATGAAATTAAAATAAAAAATTGCAAAGAAACTGCGGAAGTGTTTTATGAAAACCACGAATCTTGGGTCGCTTTTTGTGTTTTCTCCCCAAAGCTAATTGGCGAAACGTGACAGCACCAATCTCAAATAATTACACATATTTAAAACGAGCAGTAGGCTGAAAGAGAAATCAGCTTCAATGGCGGACATTCTTAGTTGAAATTTTATTCCCGATTAATTTCCAATGAAGGCGTTATTTGAAATCCATGATCCAAATAGCGCGGTGTCAGCGACAACACAGTAATTACACCATCATGGGGACGATGTCTAAATCTTCCTTGACGAGGCTTCACCATTCACGCCACAGTGAGTCCTTTAAAGCAAATTGGAAGGAAAATGTTAGCATATGACTACCCAGTGCTTATTTCAAATTAGAACATCTAAACACACGAAGTAATCTCGCGAGAGAGCGCGTTGAAGCGCAGCGCGTGCTATTGAAGGCAGGAGCGCGAGGTTACATTCTGCAGGCTAGCACTGTAACTCCACTGCATGGAAACCATCAACATTGTCGTTAGAGATTTTAAATGGCCTTTTTATGTGTTTTAATCGAGATGCAATATTTTATTTTTCAATTTACTCCAAACTTGATGAGAGCTAATATTTGGTGATGAAAAACTTTGATTTTGAAAATAGAAAGTTATGATGCCATTAACAGCTACTTGGCCAAGATCATCTGACATAATCTCTTCCTGTTTTTAATCTAAAAAGTCATCAAGTGGGATTGAGTGCGAGATCCAAAAATAAACGTTTCTTTGTCTACTTGCCTAATGATTGGTTTTCCAAGTACTTTTACATTTACATGGATAACTTCTTCAACTATTGAATTAAAACAGTAAATTGCTGATATATTTAGAAAACTGAATTTAATCTAAAACAACCCAGATTCCCAACAAAATGCGCGTTAGATAAACAAGCATGTAACAAGCTAGTACTAGGTAACATCTTGCTGGTAACATCTTGCTAGAAGAGAGACATTTTGGCTCTAAGGAACTGTGAAAAATGAAACTTCTCAATATATTTCAAAACTCAATCATTGCTCTGATGCGTATATTAAAATTGATACAAGTTTGAATTGGTGATCAAGTGGGATATATGTATAGGATAAACCATGCCAAAGGGTGTTTATGAGATTTAAAACCCGCAACCCGAGGGATAAACACTGTTTATCAAGCTTACAAACCGACCCCATGTTTTTTAAACTTACAAACCGACCCCATGGTTAAATTTTATGTTTCATCTATTCTAATTGAGAGCGCGAAAAAGTAAAGGAGTCGTCCATAAAATATTCCCCTTTGGTGAAAGGCAGTAGGTATAAGAAGAACTTAGGAAACAACCTCATCAGCCTAGTCCCTGTAGCACAGTGGTATCATTGCTGCGCTTGGTGCGCAGGAGTATGAAGGTTTATTGGGAAAAAAACATTTGCAGATGTTTGAATTAACAGTTGTTTTTCAATAGAGTTAGACTTAAAAGACACAAACTTTCATCTTAAACTTAACATCTCGGTATTAACTATGTTTATTTGAAGAGGGGCATTATTAAGATACTTGCCCGGGGTAGAGGGAAATTACGTTTCATCCACATAGGCAGTATAGTGGTGTGACGTCACTGGATGTTTGTAAAAATGTGTAGATATAATTGTGCATCGACGATACATTCCGTAGTCTTTGAACTACATTGTCCAATAAATGTTTATCTTCACGATTTTAATATTATCAGATATCAAGAATAATAATAACAAAATGCATATTCATAAACACACTGTTCCCCACAGTATGCGCTATTACTATGCCCTGGAGTAATTATACCTACGATGTCACAACAAAGCGCTTATCGTATTAGTCCATGGGTTACCCGTTTTAACAGCTAGGTGGATTGTGTGCAATGTGGATGACGTGTCTTGCCCATGGACACAATGAAGTATAAGACCCAGGTCACAAATGTTTGGTGTCTCCAACTGGGATTCGAACCAAGGCCAGAGGTGTGAGAGGCCAGCACTACACCAACTACTACACCACTGTATACACACAGGATATGTTAAAAAGTTACACCTAATGGAACTTTGTATTATTGCAGTTATATTGTTCACTTCATGTCAATTCATTTCTGTAACTTCGAATGTAGTTCTTATGCTACGTGTATATGATCTGCACAACTTTACCTAATACAGAATTCAATACATTATTTTGAAGGTATGTTTCGTGACAATGTATTTTGTTATAAATAGTGAAATGATATGTTTGTAACAACGAAAGGTGAAGGAATACACGTCCATTCAAATATAGTGAAATTGACCTTTTGCACCAGAATATATATGATATACATATGATATGAATATGATATACAGGTGAGATACCGTGATGTATCATGCTGTATTACTGAACAACGTATAGACTAAACACGTTGTATAAGTATATGTTTATTTATTCAGAGGTTATTCCAATGTAACTGCTTTGGTTTTCATAGTAATTGTTCTTCTAAATAAAATAACTTGTTCAATGTTCACACATGGCGCAGAGGTCTCTTAAACACAAGGATTACGGTTTTGAAAGCTTCTCAGGGTATTAAAACCTTTAAAGCAAATTTTTATTTTTGCAAATTTTCCATTTATAATGATAGTTTATGTCATTTATATTTACTTTAGAGGGTAAAACATCTTATCAAACAAACCAATTATCCGCAGTCGTAATAACGGTGTTGGCGATAAAGCAAAAATTGCACGGAAGTCAAATTAATGTGAACAAATTTTATTATTTCGAATAACAAAAACGATTCCCATGGCTTTACCGAACTATGTACACTCATTTTAAACTTAGGTGTTTAAAAGGGTGTTTAACAACTGGTGACACTATTTTTCAAATACATTTAATCGATTTACTTGAGCGGAAAAAACGTGCTACTGCCCCTTTAAGTTGCCTTGATACCGTGTATGTAAACAGAATATAACACATAGTCACCCATTGATCGACCCTTGGAGAGAAAATACATTGACAATATCATTGTTTATGCTTTTGAGAATTGGGAGAACTCAACAAGGTCAAAACATTTGAGGTGTGTGCATCCAAAACAATCTGTAAAGTTATATGCAATAACACAAATTCTTTACTTTTCTAAACGTGTCTGCAGCGAATTCGAATCCACACTCTCAAGTCAGGCACCAAACGCCAGTAATGACTGGTTTATTGTATAACCTGCACGGCCATCTCGACCTCGACAATAACCAGATTTTATAACAATGTATTAAGTTATTTTTACAGTCATGATCACTCTGATAGATATAAAGTGACATAGTTGCCTAGACTGAATATATTAGAAATCCATGCCTTGTAGATAAGGAATAACATGTCTTTTTTTAATTTATAACTTGTAGGCCCAGTAAGGGCAACAACTGTAACATGGTGTTATTTATTTATCTTTATCAGATTCATCAAAATGCTCATAGATTTGTGTAAATCGGTTAACTCATAAATGATTTTAATTCCAATGGGTTTAACCTTTCTTATAGAAGTGTTCTAGATATCAGCAATGGGTTACTAAAGAGAACGTGATCATTTCTGAATAGTCTCGCTTTCTGGACGAAGGGAGATAACTCTAAATATGCGCTTCTTTCAGTTTCGAAGAGAAGTGCCCAGGGGTTTTCAGACATACTGGCGTCTTGAATCGTATATCTGAACACTATTTTAAATCAGAAGTTGTAATTATAATATGTGCGGAATGGCAACATGCAATAAGGACATTATAACATCAAGGACGAAATCAACCGGAGGACAAAATAAATATGTTTTGTTCCGAAAACAGCTATTTTATAAAGTGTTATCTGAATTTGTGTTTCATGACTTGCTTGATCTTCAGTTTTAAAGGTGCTGTAGTACGTTGTTTTGGCAAATTTTAAAAGTTTCTATTTATTAATTAATATTATACAATACATTGTTTCGTTAGAGGTTGAAACTAAGTTTATTATGCCTTTTATAGAGAAATGTAAGAAGATTTAGGGGGTCACCGAACGATTTAAAGAGTTATAAATTGTTGTCTATTTCTAGGTCCCATCTCTCTTTAAAACACAACATTTCCGACCACAGAAGCATATGATATGCGCCACTCGTGAAGATATCGGCTTTACTCCGTCACGAGATGAGAGATAAGTGATATCACACTGAAAACACAAATATGCTATATATCTCATTACGCGACTCGATAACCATAGATAATCCATAGAAAATGGTTATCGGTACTTGAAGAAAATAGTGCGACGTATAAAGGAAACGTGGTGTAGAACTAGTCAGTGTTAGATGTGGTACATCTTCACAACGTCACAGGCGTAACGAAAAGATTTCAATATCTTCTCCTTCCGCCCTTGACCTCAACCCTCGCAACTTCAGTGCTAAGTTTTAACGTACTTCAGGCTAATCGGATAAGCCAATCAGAAGACACATGTATTGCCTCTGTGACTGTGTCGATCGTCGCTTATTTTGAATTGGTTCTGAATGTAAACAGCGATTCCATTGGCTGTATGTTAGCAGATGGTAAGGGACGTAATAACTCGTGATGACGATAGGTGTCGCTGATTCGTTTCACCACTTCTGGCTAGGTTGAAGGCAAGGTAAAAATTGGAGAGATCTCGATACATTTTCACCTTGCCGTGGGAAGATGGATGTGGTAGGTCTGATGCGAAGTTGAGTGTTCAGACAGAAATATGAATAACCATTCAATCATGATGTCATAATTAAAATTTTACTTTGAGTGTTTAGGTATCACTACATCAGTCAGATCACCGGAACCAACTAAATTCGAAGGGGAATGGACTCGTATGCCTTAAACATGCACTTTAGAACTCTCTTTACAGAGTTGGGACATTTATATAGCTATTGGTAAGTTGTAACACGTATTTACATTTTCGTGAAACCATTTTATTTCAGCAAGAACGGCGTGGTACAGCGCCTTTAAAGCCTCATGCATAAATTCTGTGTTATTTTGTTATAAAGTCCCCATCCCCTCCCTCCGATCTTAAAGGCGCTGTAGCACGTTTTAGCGTATTCTTTTTTTTCCCAAATTCGTCATTTATTATTAAAGTTTATTTTGTGGAACTCTTCAGTGTGAGAAGTACATTTGAAGGTCTCGTTTAATTTTGAGTGTTCAGACGGACTGGTGATCATTTCATCACTGTACCATAGTTATAACTTTATTCTAAGTGTTAAGGTATTGCTACATTAGTCAAAACATTAAGACTACCTTCTAGCGGTCATTTTAGTGTGAACACCTTAAACTGGACACTCGAAGAGAAATGAATTCGCATGGCTTAACAATGTATATTCGTTTTATAACTCTTTTTACTGGGGGTATTATTTAGACATCGATTACACTTATTTTAGATTTTGCGAGAGCACTTTATTTCAGTATGAGCGACGTGCTATAACGCATTTAAACCTACCACTTAACATACTTATTAACGGCGTGCGTCATTTCAAAACATTCAACAGTACAGAATTTCTGCGCATATAAATAATTGAAATTATGCAATACCAATTTCATTAAGCAAACAAACATTGTTGACAGATATTTGCGTGTCTTTTGATTAAATTTACACTATATGAATATGGAACAACTATGGTGCAATATAATATACACGACGTCATGTTCTAAAGATATGTAAATCACTATCATCAATGAATTTTCTTCATTGTTCATTTAAATTGTGAAAAGGATGTAGTCCAAGCTCCGATTTCAAAACTATGGTTGTGTTTAATCCGAGGAAATGTTTTCTTATAAATATAAACGCTTTGTGTTCATCATGAAAGGAGAGTGTTTTTATGCTTTGCATTTTATCCAAGATATTTCAGTTGTAGGCTATCAGGACGCTAGGAATTATTAGATGTATGCAATACAATACAATACATAATGTATATAACATTAAGACCTAGACATACAGAAATAGGTTAAATGTTCTAGAGGAGAGACATAATCGTTGATTGTGGATGCAATTTTAATTGTGGAAATCTTAACTCTATGACGTTTCTATATATTTTATTATTTAAATACCTATCTGTTGACTAGACCTACTTTGCCTTACCTCCCAGGGGTAATGCTATTTCAACCTTAATACAGACGAACTTGAAGAATGGATGAGGGGTGCGTAAAATCCCTTATCCAAGGGCCGGTAAGTCTAGATGGTCTCGTGACGTCACTACCGGTTCATATCACTCTCCTAAAAGTTGCAGAGCAAGGCAGACGTGTTTTGTTCTGTGACTGGGGTTTTAGCGACTTGGGTTGCTAACTTGCTATTTTTCTCTTGTTAGTTCAAGAGATATCATCAACGTTGTTCTTCGTTAGTGCAGGTTGTGTTTACAATCTGTTTTTCAAGTAGGTGTTAGATTTCAAGGGGCCTTGTTGACATGTGCTAGCTAGCGACCATCCGGAGTAGGTGGATTGCATGCGCCGCACGTGCAGCTCGTGATTCTTTGTTTTCTCTCACCTGACTGTTGGGTGTTTGACTTGCGTAGGGTAAAGGAGCAGTGGTATCTCTCCTACGGGGGTGACTCGCTTGCTTGTCATCCGCTTTCGCTTGGTCATTCGCCATTCCTTCCGAGTGCTGACTGTTAGGTGTTTGTCTTGCGTCTGGTAGAGGAGTAGTGGCATCTCTCCTAATCGTTTGACTCGCTTCGCTGGCCATTCGCTTTCGCTTGTCACGCGCTTTCGGTCTGTACTTTAGTGTTAACTGTGGGTTGTTGACTTGCGTACGGTAAAGGAGCTAGTGGAATCACTCCTAATTCGCTTGTCATACGCCTGTCGGTTGTACTCTAGTGCTAACTGTTAAGTGTTTGTCTTGCGTATCGTAGAGGAGTAGTGGTATCTCTCCTAATTCGTTTGGCTTGCTTCGTTTGTCATTCGCTCTCGCTTGGCTTACGCTTATCGGTCTGTACCTTAGGAAACTGTGGGTTTGACTTGCGTAATGTAAAGGAGCAGTGGTATCTCTCCTACGCGGGTGACTCGCCTCGCTTGTCATTCGCTTGTCGCTTGTCATTCGCCTGCGGTCCGTACTCAAGTGCTTCGCGTCTCGCTTGGCTTCTCGCCTCGCCTGTCACTGGCTCGCTAGTTGTTCGCCTTAGGTGAGTCACTAGCTTGGTTAAGGAGCAGTGGATACACTCCTCGTCAGTGACTCGCGTTGCCCGTTGCTAGCTTTCGCCTACCATTCGCCTTAGGTGGATTCTACGTGACTCACCCTTAGGGTGATTCACTTTGGTTCAAGTGACTCGCTACGCCAGTCACTTAGGGTTTGGTTCGACTTAGGTCGATTATACGTGAGTCACCCTTAGGGTGACTCACTTTGGTTCAAGTGACTCGCTACGCCAGTCGCTTAGGGTTTGGTTCGACTTAGGTCGATTATACGTGACTCACCCTTAGGGTGACTCACTTTGGTTCAAGTGACTCGCTACGCCAGTCACTTAAGGTTTGGTTCACGCACGAATGTTATGTGAATAAAGATTGAATTATCTTGTTAGTGTTTAGCCTATTTTTTGGTTTGGCTTGTTCGTCTTTGTTTACCTTGGCGGGTGGTTACTTGATTTTGACTTTGTGCTCTTCGAGTTCAGAGTTTTTGTTGCGACGCTGTGTAGGTGACTCGACTGTCTCTACCTTCGCTTACGTTACGCGTTTTATCGTTACCGTTCGCCATGTACTCCGCCTTCTGCACGAACTGCGGAGGCAGGAAGTCCGCCTCTAAGGATCCGCACTTGTTATGCAGAAAGTGCAAGGACCTTTGCGAAGAGGATTACCGTTGCGACGAGTGCGCTCCTCTCTCCGAATCGGAGTTCCTCGCGTACGTTTCCGCCATACGCAAGTCGGTGGCCGATAGGGCTGCGTCACAGAAGCGTACGTCGTCAGCTCAACGTAGGGAGGTGTCTCCCATTCGTCATCCGTCTCCGGTGGAGGATGTTGACATTGTCCTCACGGAACGGGCGGATGAATTCGACAGGGAATCGGACCTGTCCGAACCCGCTGGGGGGTCGAAGTTACGCTCCCCCCCTCCGCCGTCGTGTTCCGGTTCTCGTTCGCGGACTCACCCGTTGTCCCCTCCTTCGCCGGACCAACGGTTGTCTCCGCTTAGACTTAAGGTGGGCGGACCCGCTACGCCCAAGAGCAAGAAGAAGAAGTCCAAGAAGGCTAGGTTCGACAAGGTCGATCCTTCCCTCCTTCTGGCATCCGTCAAGGATATGGTCTCTTCCTTGCTCGATGCGCGTTTGGGTCCGCGGAACTTACCTACTCACACTACGACTACGCGTTCGTGTGAGCCCTATGCGGATGACGTACCTCAGGGTGCGCGTTCCTCGTCCGCTAGGGCCTCCGCACCCGCGACTCCTTCGCGTACCCCTCGCACCCCGGAGCGGCGTGTCACGGTGATGTCACCCTTACGTGACTCCTCGCCGGACTCACCGGAACGTGACACCCGTTACGTGGACGTGTCGAACCCTCCGTTCATCAGTATAGAAACGGAGGCGGAGGGTACGGGATCGTCGGAGGATCCTCCAGTGGTTGACGCAATAGCTATGCTATCCGAAGTGGCTTCGTTCGCGGACGTTCCACTTAGCCAAGTCAGCGTGACGGGTCCGCGCACGTCGGCGGCCAGGAGGGCTTCCTTTGGCCCCGATGGCGAGGTACCTCCCGCGCGTCTTGCCCTTCCACCTCATAGGCTTCTTTTGGAGGCCACCGAGGATATGGAGCAAGTCGTATCATCTGCGATGCCCAATCGTTTGCTTCCGCCTTTGGTGGTGCCGGACAAGCGCAGACGGCGTCTGCCCTTGTATCCGGTCCCTTTTCAGCTTGTTCCGCCTCCCCTTGATCAGGGGGCGTCCCGGTTGTTTACCACCAACCTGCTTCACCGCGTGTCTGAGGCACAGTTCTCTCATCTTGACAGGGAGGCGCGTTCGGTGTTAGGCTTGGGGAACAACGTGGCTTTCACATGTCAGGCGATGCTGGCTTGTGCTAAGCAGGCGGGCATGGAGGCGGGGGACCCGGTGTTGTTCAAAGCGTTTGGTGATGTGGCTGCGGACCTTGCGCAGATCATGTTATCAGCGTCGCGGATTTCATCGAGTATAACAGTGCTTCGCAGAGACAATTTCCTCTACCGGTCAGGTCTCAACCCAGATCATAAGAATTTCCTTCGACATGCCCCTGCTCACGCTGAAACTCTGTTTGGTGGTCGTATCCCGGAGGTTTTGAGAGCACGACAGGAGGCCCAACAGCAAGACCTCACTAATCGGCTCGTCACGCAGAGGCAAACGACACCAAAGCGTCCGCAGACCAATTTTCGTCAGGGGCAAGGGCAGGGCAGTGGCCAACCTTCCCCCAAGAAAGCGAAAACGGACTTTCGGCGGGGAGGTCGTGGCCGTGGATCCACGGGTCAGTCCCCCAAGTCCCCCCGGCCTGGCGCCGGAGGTCGTACCCCGCAAAAGAAGTGGAGGAAGTGACTCGTGGTCACCCCCGCTGCTCCCTCCTCCACTCGTTCCGGTGTCGGAGGGCTTGGTGGGGGGTCGCCTCCAAGACTTTGTCAGCAACTGGGTACAGTTAGGGTTAGACCCTTACGTGTGTCGGATTCTGGGTCAGGGGTTCCGCATTCCCGTCTCGTCTCCGCCGCCCCTCACCTGTACTCCAATGGAGCGTCCCTTAGCAGGGGACCGGCTCAAATTGACATTGGAACAGGTGGAGATATTAATCTCCAAACGGGCGGTGCAGGAGGTCCTGACCCCGCATCTAACGCCGGGGTTTTACTCCCCAGTGTTCGTAATACCCAAAAGGAACTCGAAAAAATGGCGGCTAATTCACGATTTGAAGGTGTTCAACCGCTCCTTCCTCGTTCGGCCGCCATATTTTCGACTCTTGACGCTTCCCTCAGTGATGCGGTCCTTGGAGCGCTCAGACTGCATGGTGTCTCTCGATCTACAGGATGCGTACCTGCACGTGCCGATTCACTATCGGGACCGCAGGTACCTCCGCTTCATCCTGGACGGCAGACATTTTCAGTGGTGCGTGCTCCCGTTCGGGATCTCGTCCGCCCCCTGGTTATTCACACGGGTGACTCAGCCCATCGTCCAATTCCTTCACCAATGCGACATTCAGTTCCTAATGTACTTGGACGATGGGATCGCTCACGACCGCTCCCCGGTCGTTCTCGAGGCGCAGCTCAGGTTCACGATGGACCTGTTCCGTCGTCTGGGGTGGCTAGTGAACTTAGAGAAGTCGGACTTGGTTCCGGCAACTCGTCTGAAGTTCCTAGGGGCTATCCTAGACACCCGGCTGTTCCGCGGTTTCGTCACGAGGGAGCGGATGGCTCGTTACGATCGCCTTATGGATCGCGCGCTCGATGCCTCGCTCTCCCTACGTCAGTGGCAAAGAGTGTTGGGGTTATTAACGTCAGCTCAGGACCTGACCCGCAGGGGGAGGTTGTTCCTTCGCCCGTTACAGGTGTTCCTGAATCCCCACATCAGGGAGACGCGTTGTCGTCACGACATAGTCTTAACCCCAGACCTACATCGGTTCCTAGCTTGGTGGCGGGTAGACGAGAGTGTGTTCGCAGGCGTTCCACTTCGTCCTCGCCCCCCCTCAGCTCACCTGTTTGTAGACGCCTCCACCCAAGGGTGGGGAGCGCACATGAGTCACGAACAGGTGGCGGGAGTTTGGTCCCCATCAGAGCGGAACCTACACATCAACGTCCTCGAGTTGGACGCAGTACGTCTTGCCATTCAGCACTGGCAGGTCCCCTTGAGGGGCCAGTGCCTGCTAGTACACACGGACAGTTCGGCGGCTGCTTGGTCGATAAACAAGCAGGGGTCCACCAAGGCACAGTCTCTGCTACGCGTGTCACTCCAGCTCTTCGAGTTGGTGGACGAGGTGGACCTGGACATTCGAGCGGTCCACATTCCAGGTGCCAAGAACGTCTTGGCGGACGCGTTGTCACGTCCGGATGCCCCTCCCCCAACGGAGTGGCAACTGAATCCGGTGGTTTTCAGGGGGTTGTGTCTCCAGTTCGGCACCCCGCTGATAGATCTGTTCGCGACGTGTCTCAACCACCAATTGCAAACCTACATCTCCCCAGTGCCAGACCCGCTAGCGATGGGCTTAGACGCACTCTCGTTAGGGTGGGAGGGGATGGACGCCTATGCTTTTCCGCCGCCGGCCATCCTCTCCCAAGTTGTAGCCAAGATAGGGGAAACTCGGATTCTTCGTCTCCTGCTGGTCGCCCCTTGGTGGCCAGCCCGGCCGTGGTTCGTTCCTCTCCGTCGGCTCTGTCGGCAGGAACCGGTTCCGATTCAGATACGGAGGGATCTGCTCATCAGCAGGCCAAGCGGAAGGTTACACGAGAACCCTCAGGTGTTCTCCCTTCACGCTTGGCTTGTATTAAAAGAGGGTTAAGGAGTAGTGGATACTCTAAGTGCGTCGCCAACGCAATAGCTACCTCGCATAGGAAAACCACTAGGAAGCTCTATGATTTCCAGTGGCAGGCCTTCGCCTCGTTCTGTGCTCAGAGGGATTTCATTCCGGCAGAGGCTTCAGTGCCTCAGGTTGCGGAGTACTTGGTGTACCTTCGCAACACTAGACATCTTAAGGCGTCGTCAATTAACACCAACATGTCGGCCATCCTGTCGGTTCTCAGGAAGAGATCGCCAGGATTGGATGTGTCGGTCCTCAAGGGCCTAATTAAGACCTTCCGTTCGGTGGACGGCAGGTCCAGGCTTCGCCCACCTGAATGGGACTTAGCCATTGTGCTCAACCACCTGCGCTCCGATAGGTATGAACCGCTCTCCGACGTGCCTCTCCTCCCTCTCACCATCAAGGTCATTTTTCTGGTGGCCATGGCCTCTGCAGCGCGGATTTCAGAGATCCATGCGTTGCAGGCGGACCTGCTACGTTTTGAGGTCAGGGAGGGGGGCTCCGCCTCGCTGGGGTTGGCTCCTGATTTTGTCTGTAAGAACCAAGCAGCGGATGAAGCGGGACGTACGTTCTCTATCCCAGCTCTGGGTTCGGACTCAGATGAGGTGGATCTCTCTTTGTGTCCAGTAAGAGCCTTAAGGGTGTACACGCAGCGTACCCGCAGGCTGAGGGATGGCAGGCGTCGTCTGTTCTTGCCTCACTCACCCAGGAGCACCAAGGAACTAGACAAGCGAGCGTTGGGGGTGTATCTAAGATCGGCGGTAATTGATGCGTACAAGGCCGCTGATTTGCCTCCGCCGTCGCGTTCCAATCCTCATGAGATCCGCGCAGTTTCAGCCACGATGGCGTATCACTGCAACATCGCGGTTTCGGATGTCATGGCAGGGTGTTTTTGGCGTTCATCAGAGGTTTTCGCCAACCATTACCTGCGAGATGTCTCCACTGCTGATCTTGAAGGCATCTCTAGGCTGGGTCCACAGGTCTTCGCGCAGACGAAGGTGGTCCCCCCAACCAGACCAAGAAGGGGTCATCCTTCTTAGACGCGTTTGGGACTTATTGTAAATAAACAGGGGTTACATTGCTTACTCTCGTGTCTGTTGGTTTTTTCTTTAACTTCGTTTTGACCCCCCCCTCCCTGTTGGGGTTTGGGGGGCGGTATGTTGATCGGAAGTTGAGTGGCAGGGTTGTCTCTTCGATCCGCTTAGCGGTAGAGATGGTATCTCCCGGGCTGTGCCTTGTCCTCACCACAGGGTGGAGGACTCGTAGGTTAGCTTACACTCAGGGCTAGTCGCTGGTCTCGTCACTACCATGTATCTACTGACCCGCCTCCTTGCGGTGGGATTCTAGGCAAAGTAGGTCTAGTCAACAGATAGGTATTTAAATAATAGTACGTTTTTGATTAAACGTAATTATTTATACTTACCTGTTGACTAGACCTACGCTCTAGGCCCTCCCATCCTCCCCACTTGGTCTGTCTTGCCTTTGGGACTTTCGGAGAGTGATATGAACCGGTAGTGACGTCACGAGACCATCTAGACTTACCGGCCCTTGGATAAGGGATTTTACGCACCCCTCATCCATTCTTCAAGTTCGTCTGTATTAAGGTTGAAATAGCATTACCCCTGGGAGGTAAGGCAAAGTAGGTCTAGTCAACAGGTAAGTATAAATAATTACGTTTAATCAAAAACGTACTATTTTATTTATTTTATAGTTTATTGATTAGGTGATCTAAACACACAGTAAAGGGAGGTACAATACCTTTTATTTCGAATATAAATTCCCACAAAGTCGTTGCCTTCTTCATTCACTTTCAACGCTATTGCTGCAAACAACTATAGAAATGGTATGGGGATATACAGAAGGAGGTTCCTCACCTTTTTACTGCGCACCCTCAGTTGCCAGATTCAGAAGTGCAGTCTTGTAGCTGCAGTGTCCATGTTCAGTAACAGTGTCATGCGTGTGCATTAGACATTCAAAATATTATTTACGAATAATTAAATCAATGTTCGAATTTGTGCGAAATATTTTGGGGTTTTGTTTTGTGACAAAACATATATTTTTCTCTGTGATCTATTTAAAGTGAAAAGGGTCATTTGTGTTGTACTCAGTCAAGCGTCAGAGTTATCTCCCTTTGAACTGTAAAGTTCCGATATCTCAGTTTTGAAAAATAATTAACCTGGATACACAAGATGTTAAGGTTTATCATGTTCAAGTTTCTTTCAATAATTTTCTTGCAATTATTAAGATACATTGACATCGATATGAAATTTTAGCAGAAAAGAAAGGTCAAATGTAATTATTTTACAACACGCCAACACCCTATTTCAAAAACGACAACGGATAACCCCGATTGTTTTCCATTTATATAGTGAAAAAGTAGCAATTTCTTGAGATTTCTGGTAAGGCACCTCCTTAATAATTATTTTAATCGTTCGTAAGATATGTACATATATGCCACGTAAATCAGTTTACTACTTTAAGAGAGAGAGAGAGAGATCTATCGGGGTAAACGACAAATACAGCATACATATGATGAACGTATTAACTTCACGCAGAAATTCGGGGTATTTCTTGAAGATGTTCAACTCCCCCTCAGCTCGTGTTACACAACAGGACCAGCATACTACACCAAACCCTCACAAGGAAGCTCCGTGCAGAGAAGGCACCGTCCCGTCTGTCTATATACACTGTCTGTTTAGGCTCGATCATTAACGCTCAATTCACTTAAATTTACTGCAATCAGAGTAAATAACTTGAAGACGTCTGTCAACGAAGAACGCCATTCCCTCAACACTTCAATTACGCCTGTCGCCTCAAGCCCTTCGCTGATTACTCATTTTACGACAATCGACGATGGAATCGAAATGAAATCGTTGCACTCGACTGCCCTCTTCATTGCGCTAAATTATCCTCAAAATCAGGACACAGTGCAACAGCAAGAAAAGACAAGAAGAGAAATGACCCTTGCTTGGAGCTCTCCTGCGTGTAAGGTAAACATTACGTTGGGCTCCAGTTCGTCCCTCTCTCTAATGATGTGCAAACATTTGCTTTCAGCAACAGCCTACTTGAGTCGGGCAAGCCGGAGAACACAAAATGTACATTAAATATTAACTAATGTCGCTAAACATTATTATGAATACATTGTGTAAAAAAAGATTGGATGTTTGATAATTCATACTCTTTGAGTTTGTTGTTAAAATATGCCTTAAGGCCTACTTTATAAAAGGTTTTAACTGCTTTGAGGCTTACGTTGTTTGGATTTATTATTTCCAAGCTTGAGCAATTAGTTTTGCTGGCATATATGTTGAGACGTTAATAACACAATTCTTTGAAACATTTATTATTGAAAGATTATTGGGCTGAGAAAATCATATTTTTTAATTTTTTTCTTTTTCTTAATGTATGTCATCACGTTAGCGATGGTGCAGTAGGCGATGTATGATTTAACGGTATTCCCAATAGAACTTCACCTATGTAATTAAGTAGGATACCGAATGAAAAAAAAATGATCAAGATCATGATTATTGAATTATAATTATTATAACTTGTGATCCAAGGGCCTTCTATAGGACACATGCAATTGTCAATCGTTGATTTAGAAAATTAAAGTTGTGTCCTGTTTAAAAACTTGAAATGAATTCAAGCACAAACGTAGTCGAGCTTAGCGGGTCTTCTAAATTAACAAAAATAAAAAATAATTTAATTTCATAAAATATATCGCTACATCAGATAATTTTAAACGCAAATATACTTTTTGCAAACGGGTCAAAAACTGCCTAAGTAATTTTATAACTAAGGAAGATAGCATGGTCAAGTGCCGCTGAGAGATGAAGATATTAGCTTCGTAATAAAGTTTTTTAATCATGAAATTTCATCACTTAAATAATACACCCATGACCCTGTTGTAAAACGTGGTCAACCTTGTAACGGTGTTACTGGTCCGCTTTACGACACTGAGTCCCCTGAACGTTCCACTCGACGGTACACTTTACGACATCGACCTCGCTGATCCTAACAAGTCACAAAACAAATTGGGTAAAACTGAAGCAATTAATGGCCGCTGATAGATGTCAATTTCCATCACACTGCAAGTCATTTGTGACAGTTTTCGGCCCAAGAGATCTTTTCATGTCAATCCCGGGCCGATTACCCTCCTCAGTTGATAACATGGGGCCACTTGAACTCCAGACACTGAATTAATAACGCTTTCGAGCGGTTTCATCTAAAAATTGGATTCACTTTTCTGGTTGCCGAAGCGGCCCGGGAGTACCAAGGGCATGGTGATTTTAATCTGGGGTGAGAGGTTGCCCGGATGTGGACTAGCGAAGACGAAGTGCCAGACAAGATGGCTCTCCACTCTGTCGTGTTTGTAACACGAATAATGATTGGAAGTGTTCAACATGATGGTCCTTCATTCTGCCCTGTTTATAACACGAATACTGATTGGAAATGCTTCCACAGCACAGGCTTTACAAAAGGCATCTTTGAGGTGGATTAAATGCGCAGTCACAAACTGATAATTTCTTGGGTCACCTGAAATAAGTTTGTTTTTAACTTTATTAAATTAATTTTACAAATGGTTACCAAATAAAAATGGATATGATTTACAGAATAGAGTACTGAATAAGTATGGTGTGTTTAAGTATAACAATGCTGTGTATAAGTGCAACAATGTTGTGTATAAGTATAACAATGTTGTGATTAAGTATAACAATGGTGTGAGTAAGTACAACAATGGCGTGTTTAAGTATAACAATGTTGTGATTAAGTACAACAATGATGCGTGTAAATGTTGCGTGTAAGTATTACAATGTTGTGTATAAGTGTAACAATGTTGCGTGTAAGTATTACAATGTTGTGATTAAGTATAACAATGTTGCGTGTAAGTATAACAATGTTGTGTATAAGTATAACAATGTTGCGTGTAAGTATAACAATATTGTGTGTAAGTATAAAAATGTTGCGTGTAATTATAACAATGCTGTGTTTAAGTATATAACAATGTTGTTTGTAAGTTGTGCATATGTTAAGATAACGAGAATGAATGACTTATTGAATGAATCTCTTTCCTCTAGATTTCAGAAGATCACAAACATAATGTAGATTGTATGATCTGCAAGTTCATTTTCCTTTTATATTCTTTTCTGAGATGCACGTGTGATTGAGTGTTTTTCAACTGCAAAACATCAGAACAATACACATGAATATCAGCAGCACATCTATCCCCCGGAAAAGGATTATTGCAGTGGCTACTCTGTAAAATCAAAAGGAACTCATTACACTCACTAGCGTGACGATATATATCTACGAAACTTGTGCAATTGAATAACCATCGCCCTCGCTCGGTCTTTACCTAAATTCACACTCGTCTCGCTCTCTCTAATATACACCAATGAACGCATACATGTTAAAACAAAGGAATATATTATAGAGTTTGTGATATCTTGTGGAATGGTGTTTCGATTTCATAAATATTACGAAAAATACTCATTTTTCATAACAACCCTGCTACAAATGATTTCCACTTCAGTATCAAGCATGATGAAAATAACGTCAACAACTTTCAGTAAAACATTGTTTATTTCACTATTGGAGGCCTGTCGTCTCCGACTACAATTGCGTTGACATATTTAGGACTACAGTGTGTGATAAGTGCAGGCGATAGAGAACATTTGGCTCATACCGACCTCACACAATACAAGTGTTGTGGTTCAATAACGATAATCCCGCAACGAGAGCCATTCAATATGAAGCAATATATTCCACATAGTCTGCTACCACCTTTGAAACATGCAGGGGAGATAAGACTCCGTCTCGACTCTATTATTTAGCTTCATCGACGAGTCTGGACATTACACATCGATAGATGATTTATTTTTAAAAACCTTTATGTTGAAGCGCCGTAAAATCACATAAATAAGCCCAACAATGGGACCAGTTCTATTCACCTACCGCGTCGATACTTTCAGACGGCCATCACTTCGTGAGATCTACAAAATTGCTTACTTTAAATCATTATCGTTTCAACGTGTTTCATTTATTGATATACATTAGAAAGCATTTAATGTATTAACATACACGTTACTTTTTTAAAAGAAATATATAGATATAGTATAAAACATACGATTATAATTGACTAATTGACTACATTGTATATTTACTTAATTATGAACACTTAATTCATCTCCGGTGACTACTTTATTTGCGTTACGCGCTTCCATTGTGCCCTATAGTTTGGAAAACCTATAAATATTAATTTTAATATTTTATCTAATATTTCCAACGAAAATATAATTAAGTATAACTATTGCCGAACATGAATGTTAATGCAATAACAATAAAAGAACGTTAACAATTAATCGGCTTCATGAACATGAGAACACTTGAAATTTATAAGCATGTTGTTATAGGATTGAATTTACAAAATAAACTAACACTGACTGAAGCGTTCATAAAATATAATAACTTTCAGACATAGCTCAGTACCACATAAGAATTGCAAAGCAGTACACAACGAGGTAAGCCCTATCCATGATATCGGAGGTTGACCATCACCAACTACCCTGAATTTCTGTTCTCCATAGACAGACAGTACGGCACATCCGTGACACATTTCCATGTAGTATCGACACTTACACAGTGAGAACATGGATTTGATAATTTCCAGGACCCATATTTTCGAAGCTCTCTTAGCGCTAAGATAGTCGTAAGTGCCATACATTAACATTGACTTACGACTATCTTAACGCTAAGAGAGCTCCGAAAATATGGGCCCAGTACCGCATAATTTATAAATTCCTTGACAGTGGTAAAACAACGACCATCACTGCAGACAATATTCAAATTCGTCAATATCAGGTTTTTTCCAATAATTAAAATGTACCAAATTAGGTTCTGATCTATGCAACCAAAAATACATATGAGACATGATTGTCTCTGTCTGTCTTTCTGGTACCGATTGATATGTTTATTATACGATATGTTAAGTTCCAATGATATTCCGAATACGACAATCTAAATTAATATAGATCGACTGTCCTATATTGAGGTTAAACACGGCATAACCTAATATACCTGTTGATCTAAATTTATTTAGATTGCGAATGCGATCGACTGTTATCAAATTATGAGACATGTTGATATTGCAAGTATGTCTAAAGGGAAAGGTTCAAAACTGTCCACTTTCTGGAACTCGTGAGGTTGTTCGTAAGGGCCAACTTCCGATTTTACACATAAAAAGGACAAGCAAATCGGGGATATGCCTCGTGAATTGTGATATGTGTATTTCACACAATATTAAGAAAGATAGAACACTGAACCCTTTAATTCACTGCACATGTTAACCATTAAAACTAACTTTAAAGGGGCAGTATTACGTTTTTTTCAAATTTATTATTTCAAATTTCCCATTTGTAATGATAGTTTATGTCATTTATATTGACTTTAGAGGGTAAAACATCTTATTACACAAACCAATTATCCGTATTGGTAATAACGGTGTTGCGTATAATGCAAAAATTGCATGGCGGCCATTTTTATTGTGAACACATTTTATTATATCAAAGGACATAAACGATTCCCATGGTTTTACGGAACCATGTACACTCATTTTTTAACTTGATTTTCTGAAGAGAAAAGGGTATTTTACTATTAATACATTTCATACAAATACATTTCATCAACTTATTTGAGCGAAAAAACGTGCTACAGTCCCTTTAAAACATCATATTCATTTATTGCGATCATGATCGCGTGCAGTAACCACTATTCAAATCGCCTGAATAAGTTGTCTTCATAATAATTTGACACTGACTTTTAATGATACGGTTAATTAATACTAACCATTTAAGCCATATTGACAATGGAATAAACACGAGATATATTTAATGAAATTTACTAGCCATTCCGTGTACCATTTTCAAATTTAGCTTTACGTTATCTAATGGATTAATACTTTCCTTAAAGTAATAACACAATGGTAAGTCCTGACTTTTGTAAAAGGAATTATGAGAATATCAATGACGTCAGAGGTATACCATACGTAGTTGAGAGAATCATGATTGGGAAGAATTTACTTGAGTTACCTGAGAGAATGGTTAATTGGATGCAAAAAAAGGCAGAAAAGAGTGAAAAAAAAAATTACCCCACAAATTTGATTCGTTTGATGCAAGATAGAAATAAAATGACGTCATCACTTGACGCCAATCTTTAAGTATGGTGATTATGAATGCACCTAAATAAATTCCATTTACAAAGCAAATCGACTGCTTCATAAACCAAAACTGTACAACCAGAATTTGTTTGACGATTTATGATTTGGATAAGAAAGACAACAGGCGCCTGTTAAACAGGAGTTTCTGAAGCGACATTGACCCCGATGATGGCATGCAGGGCAGCCTCGTTCTTGATATCGTGAAGTTGGTGTCCGGCATTGCTTATGATGAGTTTACAACATTCCACCGACTTGAGCGCTACTGCCATGTCCAGGGCCGTCAGACCAACACTGTTTGTTAGATTTACATTGACCTTCTGGTTGATCTTCTTGTGAGTTAGAAGCAATGTAACAGAGTTCACAGAATCGGCAGCAATAGCAAACATAAGGGCACTGTTTCCTTCGCAATCAACCAAGTTAGGGTCACACGCCTGCTGACGAATCAAATTTCTCGTTACATCGTCGTTATCGATATCTGCGCATGCGTACATTAGCGCTGTTCGTCCATAGATATCCTGCGCATTGATGTCACTTCCCTTCGCGATGAGTTTGCGCACTAGATGAGTACAGCGCGTTCCGTTCGTCGTGTGGATTGTGTACATGAGAAGCGTCTGTCCCTCGTGGTTCCGAATGTTGATGTTATTCAGTTGGTCAAGACCGTTCAGGACGCGGTCAAACTTCCAGAAGGAGATGGCGAGGAACAGGTTGAACTCCTCCTCAGACAGATCACACACAATGGCGTCCCCTTTCACTGACACTCGACTCTTCCGCCGCACGTGCAGGGTTGCTGTAACATCATAGGAATAGCATGATATAAAATAGTCATCATTATTGTATCAGTTCGAGTAACATTTTCTCAAGATCAAACTGATCAAATACAAGTAAAATTTATTACAGTTTATAAATTACAAGTAGTTTCAATACCAAAATGTCTCATGGTAATAAAGAATTTGACTATGCATTTATAACTTTTCCTCATGCCCACAGGATGCTATCTTAAAGGTAGGGTTCTGTCGCCATATTGGATATTTTGCATTACGTGAAATGAAAACACGCTATATTGTACACTGATCAAACATCAAACAGAGCACTGATATGATGTTATTTACCATATATTATATATGGACACATACATCTATTTATAATACAACAGTTAAAACAATGTTACAGATTTCTTCAAAGTTTATCAAAGTTTTTGTTAACAATTGAAATACTAGGTAAATCATATTTCCTAGTTCAGTATGACTTATGACAAGGCATGTTAGAATGTTTTCCAGATGGCAAAGGGAATATGATTGTAATACGAAATATGTTCATAATAGAAATATAGTGGGCCTACATTGTCAGTTGCTCGATCTGAGTACGCGTTATATATTTTCTAATGCAGTATACATAACTCCATCAAGACTAAAATATTTGATAAACCATCATAAATCAATGAAGTTTAACTAGAAAAAAAAAATGTCTATAAGAACTTGGGCTGTGTATTGCCTCAATTTTTGTATTGCAATACGTACCACAATGTTTTGCAAAATCCTCTGACAATGAGATATTCTCTATAAACCATTTTAATTAGTGCCAATTATATTGCAACATGCTAAATGAACTCTACATTTAACTTTATACTTCTTTTTGCAGTTTCAACATGACACGTAAATAATACAGTCCAACACACATTCTAGCACTTCAAACTAATACAAGTTAAGCCAGTAAATGTGACTTTTACAGATAAATGAATACATTTGACTTAATATTTGTTGGTGCAATATATTGCGATATAAAAATCGTATTGCAATATACGTGTATTGCACAACTATGGATTGCAATATACTGGTATTGCAATAATATTTCACAGCCTTAATAAGAACGCACTTTGAGCACTATCCTTGATTAATTAAGCTGCTTGCTTCAATTTCTGTGTCCAGTTCTTGATATATTTTTTTAGGTCTGTTCTGGTAACGTTTTTATATAAGCAATGTTTTGCTTGTTTTCCGGACAAAATTCTTGTTCTGAGAATAAACATATGTTTTAACCATACATACATCACTTGTCAGGCAACCTATATAATTCTATTCCCAAATCGTACGAACTTTGAAGTCCTTGATGGCTTTAAAACCAGGATAACCAAAAAAAATGTGGTTCCAATTCACTAACCACAGAGGTAAATAACATTTATCTCTGGGTAGAAAGGACTTGGTTGATCTGTGTGGAGTGAGAGTGGCTACACACCGGGAAAGCCATATTTTAAAGATTATGAATATGGTTCTCCTGGCATTTGGAGTAGTAACTGATCCATGTTGTCGTATATAGTATACCAGGGACATTATATACAGGGACTCGTCTCTTCTGCTCGTTACATGATCATTTCTACCAGGGACATTATATATAAGGTCCCTGAGTATACTGAACATGTGGTATGATCATTAGCAGTATTTTATCTTTTTGTGATATTGTGTGTAGGTAAAAGACTAGCGCTCCCAGACGTTTTGTTTGCTTTTTTGTAAGTTGATATTTTATTTGGCCCTTGCTGAAAAATTCATCATTTTAATGCTAACCACTGAGAATAGTGATTTTGTTTTATCGCATACCGAGCGACTCCTGGTAGAAATTTATTAGTCCTTGGTGTATAAAGAATGCATATTTAGTAAGGCTTTGTTTTGTTTTGAGAATTGGTGCAAATAGAGTCTTTTACTTTAAGTATTCAATGGGTTAGGGTATTTAACGTTATGTGACTGTACTCGAATACATTATTAGTTAATATCTATGCGCGTCCATAACCATCTGTATCTTTCTATAACAACTGAATTTATTGGTTATACGTATATGGAATGAATGAGTGCAAGGGCTACAATTTGTCTGTCTTATCGTCTTTGTCTTTGTCAGTTGTTTTACAACTCCCGTTTCATCAACTAATTAGGTTTATAAAATTAAATGTTCGTCGAGCATCGACGCATCACTTTTATTTGCACGCGTGACAGCTCAATATAAATCTGTTTTTCTTTTTTTTCTTTTTAACTTTTTGTTTACAGGTTTCACACAAATACATTAATATAAACAGAAGAGGACAAGAATTTATAGAACACATCTTCTCTAATTGATATTTCCGCTGCACGTTTAGTAACATTATAATAGTCTCGGACTTGAGTTGTAAGTGATTGCCCCATCATTTATGATAAACCCAAATATCCATTTGTTCACTAAATATATGGGTCTGCAGAGGACGGATGAGCTTTCGTTTTATATATTTCTATCATATCACATCCGTCTGGTCCTCGTGTCACAGCTTTTTCACATAATCTCATTAAATAATCCCTTTTTGAAACTGAAATGTATAAGTAAAACTCGAAAAGGCTTGTCAATTTGACACATTTTCCACGTATAACGTGTTGAAAAATTTAAATTGTGTACAATTGAGGTGCCAATACAAAAAGGAAAGGATTTGATAAAAAGTGTTCTCACTATAGTGGCCTGATAGCGAGTTTATACAACTGATAGAATATGGTAAATAACCGGCACTTATATAGTATACATCTTCCTATTTCCATCATATCTCACCAGCGTCTCGGTCCGTTTCTTCCTCCATCGTGTCTGCTACCTTCACTCCATCTGGTCAATGTGTGAAATTAATTAGGATGTACAGTAATAGTTCAATCCACAGAAAACTCCAAAGTGTTGTTCAGCGAACCAGAACAATGAATGCTGTCACTTCCAAAAAGATCAAATCCTGTTTACAATATGATGATTTCTGCTCCTCAAATGAACATAAATAGCTGACCGTTCAAGAACTTGAACATGGGGAGTTGTTACTTCCACACATGGGTCTTTACGGACCCTGTTGTCTTACTAGATTCAAGCAAAACCAACGGAGTAGAACCAGGAATGCCTTTATCAAGCTCCAAGGATTCTGTTGCCTATAACAGATCCAAACCAGGATAGCGGACAGTGTATTTCAGTGTTCCAGGTGTAACTTTACCTGTATCTAAAGTAAACACGGGCGCATTGTGGCTAGTCGATCATATACTTCAATACATTGTGTTCAATGTATAAGAAGGCAGTAATGTTCCGTAACCATGTTCCTTGACAAAGCTACACGCATTAACCCTCTCGCCGCCAGCCTCATAGAAATGGTCTGTCCTGTACGTCAGAGTAGAAAGGGTCGTCCACCTGAGACCATACAACAGGTACTTCATTGGTATACCCCACCCGGATCATGTCGGGTAATCAGTATGTCGTACAGGTAATCAACTACCTGTCAACGTTGACGTCCGATATGCCGGATTCTCTTTCATTCCAACACGCTTGGCTGCACAGAATATTTAATAACAGAATCCATAACAAATCTGATATGATTCAGAATTTCGTTTGTAAACATTGACAATATCTTCCACTTGAGTATCCACATTCTCTAACATCGATTAGTCTGCCCGTGTTATCATATGTCATATATTGACTACACAGGCACTAACGTTATTATTCCACGTTGTGAAAGCCAAGTCATTGTCAGAACAAATGATTTGCATATTCTTTCACAACGCTGAAATGATAGATAAAAAGTACTACTCAAATACCATGCGTCCTTTACAATGATTTGTTCTGAAACGAGAATACCCGACAGCAGCCTTTCTCACTAACTGGACTGGATCCAAGTTCTAGAGTCTATAGCTAAGAACTCCGCTGTCAAACTACTCTGCCTTGTGTAATCCACCCAATATGTGACGCACATGCACACAATACATATCCCTGCTTTAACCTGAAGGTGCTAATGAAAGATATTGAACTCGCCAAAGGACACCTTCAGCTGACGTGACGTGTGATCGCACTATATATATATACTACAAGGGTCCAGTTACACGAAACGTGAACAATACGGCGTTGACTTGGATTGTTTGAGGTTAATTAGCAACCACCTGTACTGTACAGTTGAAGTTCGTGTGATGGCGTTCTCCATGTCTTTGTTCTTTCCTTTACTTAATAAAAATTAGTATGAACAAATTACATGGGTTTAGAATATATCCTTGTCTTGGATATACCCATCACTCAAAACATGAAATGTCATGTTTAGTTCTGACACAAGCCATTGAAATACATGGCTGCAGTGGTGATATAGAAGATACCCCATGACTAAGCCAGAAAAATTTAGTATATAATTGTAACAAAAATCGACGACGAGGCAGTCAGAACATGAAGAGGGCGTATACACCAGCTCAATGCAGGACTTGGTGACAGCATGCTTATAGATTTTTTTTTTTTTTTTTTTAGTTTTTTTTTTTTATTATTCCATTTCACATCACATATGCATACAGCATACAAAGGCATTGAACATATTCAGTTAAGGGTAATAGTTGTAACAGTGTTGACATTGTAAAGTAAAGATGCAAGGACAATGAGAAATAAATTATTTTATGGGTGCTTCATACAGTGACTAGAATCATTGGTAACTATTTCCATTTTCTTAAAAAGACATGTAAAATTGTATATGGTAAAGCTACAATTACAATGAAAGTAAATTATTTTATGGGTGCTTCATACAGTGTCTAGTATCACTGGTAACTGTTTCCATTTTCTTTAAAAAGACCCTAACCTGTTATTCTTCCTATCTATAAACCTTTCAATTGAACATGTCATCTTTAGATTTTTAAAGAATCCCTCAGAAGAAAGTACAAGTTGTTTAATACTTGAGATGTAGATAAATCTTTTTGCTAGAAGTATGATATGATTGAGTATTTTATTGTCTAAGGAAAATCTAAACATAATGTGCCATTTTGTAAGTGTTATATTACCTTTTAGGTGTTGGTTAATAAAGAGTTCCAAATTCAGCCAAAAATTCTGAACAAATTCACATTCAAAGTACACATGTAAAATATCTTCTGAGGTATGCTTACAAAAAGAGCATTTATCATTATCAACAAGCTTCATCTTCATTAGTTCTTTTTTTGTATATACAATTCTAAAAATGAACTTGTATTGGAAATCTAGGCGTTTGCAATCATTTGTGCATTTCTTATAAAATCTAAACACATCATCCCAAATTATATCATGCTGGAAAACAGTGTTCCAATATTCAAGTACCTTTGGTACAGTGTTATTTTTAATCAATTTGTCATAAAATATTCTTGACCCTTTACTGTTAGAGATCATGTCATGATGGACAGCATTAATGGTGAGATGATTCAAGCATACAGTTCTGCTATCCAGCTGCTGTCTCAAACTCATTGGGATGTTGTTTAACAAATGCTTATAGTCTAGAAATGTTTCTTTTATTTTGAACTTCTCTTTTAGATTTTCAAAGTTGAGAAAACCATTTTCAGAATATATATCTCTGATATAGTGTATACCTTGATCATACCAATTTCTTATAATATGAGAAGACTTAAATAAATGATTTAACCAAAGTGGCTGAGCCAAGATTTGGTCCATGTCATGAAAGTCAAATGAATGTTTTTTTATAAAATATTCTCCAGGCTGATAAAACATCTCATAAAACAGCATGCCTATAGTTAATTAGTTTTATCCTAGCTCATGTACCTGATTAGTCCACGCGACAAATTAACAAATTAACATTAACAAATATCAATAAAAACCGTCATTCGGGTTGATAAATCTTTCCGAGGGTGATAAATGTTTTATATCCCGCAACATGAATAAAGCATGCATCCACGTCAATCATTCCATGTCACGTGACACAAGTTATAGGTCATAGTTTGTCGATGGATCAGCTGTTTTCTGTTAACAATTGTCTTTGTTTTTTTAATGATATTTTGAGACATGCGGTAAGATAAATGCGTTATAACATTCAGTTTCTTCGGGTGACATCGTTATTTTTCAGACCATTGTTAGTGTTTATCCAACTCGTCTACGGCTCTTTGGATAAACACTAACGCGGGTCTGATTAATTACGATGTCACATCCGTGTTAGTGTTTATCCAACTCGCCTATGACTCGTTGGATAAACACTAACGCGCAGGTCTGATAAATTCCGATGTCACCCTCCACTGAATGTTATAACTTATAATCATAGTATCCGTTTTGCACAGGAATAGACCGTTGTACATAAATAGGTTTCTGAAGGATATACATGTACATGATGGCAGTGAAGCGTTACCGATCCTTATCATAATCTGTCATTCACGATAATATTTGTCCATGCGTATATACTTGTAATTAACGCAGCATGGTCATTGACATGTTTGTATTTAATATCATTAGATGCAGCATTATTAGGAATTTAAAATATATCTATGCTGTATACACTATACATAGAGTTTGGCAGCTTATCTTAATGTAGAGCTAGGGCATTGAACGTTAATCTTGTTAGCAGGCTATTCTCTCCTTCTTGGTCATTGGGAAAATCTGGATTTTCTATGCAGGGCACATGGATATTATTTGTATTTACATATTTAGAAGGTGCACTGTTATACACAAAACAACCCAATGAAATCCCTGTCCTTTTCTGGGAAGAAAACAAGAGAAATGTCATTTAAACACTAGCTTAACATTAAACACCAGGTACCCAACTGTAATGCTGGGTGAACATATGCACTTACTTTTTTATGAAGGGTAAACGAATTTGTTATGCTATTAGTATTTACATATTTGGGAGGCGCACCCTTATAAAATAAATCAAATATCATTCATTTCTTTCTCCGGGGAAAATATAACAGAACAAAATGTAATTTAAGCACCAGCTTAATATTTAATACCAGGTACCCAATTGTACTGCCTGCCTGGTAAACAGATCCATGAACAGATGCACTTATTGAAAGATGGTTCAAGTCCATATTTGAAGTATCGCTGTCACTTCTAATTAATCACATATTAAATCACATGTGTGAATCACTCTCACATATGTCCTGACAACACCTTTCACATATGCATATACATTGAGGGACAATTTCCCTCTCGATGCGGATTCAATCACGCTATAAATATATTCAATCAAAGACGAGGTCCAGAATACAGGGATGAGAATGTTAATTGAGTTTTGCCAAACATTGAATTGTTAAAGGTACATCCATTGTGTTTAATAAAATTGTATTTGTCTTTAATACGTTCCAACTCACCATATGTGCTGTTACAGTACAATTCGCCAATCGCCAAATATATCACAATTACTAGTTTCCAATTTCAATCGAGTGACATCATTATGCATGTGCAGAAACCGAAACTGCACGTCCCATTTACGTGTACAGTAGTTATATGACTTTTTAAACATTATCAAACCAAATTTGTCATTTTGTCTGTTGTAAATAAGATTCTAAAATTACGTTTGACTCATTGGCGCGCGTCAATCGCGATGCATTGTCCGGTTTTTGATCAGAAATCACTACTTTTACCTTCACATCGTTAATAACTAAATATACCATAGCCCCGTTCATGCGCCACTGTTTACATACATGTGCAGAAATACATATATATGTATATTTACATAGGTATGTAAACATGGCGCATGAACGCAATTGCATACATGTGTATATTTGCATGGTATGCAAATTTGCACTGACCCAAGAGGTAGTGCAAATGTATTTTTGCACATGTGCAATTTTGCAAAGAGAGTGAGAGAGAGAGAGAGAGAGAGAGAGAGAGAGAGAGAGAGAGAGAGAGAGAGAGAGAGAGAGAGAGAGAGAGAGAGAGAGAGAGAGAGAGAGAGAGTACCGAATGATGAACATGATCATGACTGGTCTTGCACAGCCATCATATCCCCTAGTAAGCATGACAAGACAAGGATCAGAACATCCTATAATTTGATTTCATTCCGTCTATTTACCATTCCAAGATCTCAGAGCTTGCAAAGATACGAGCATAATCTGCTCTTCCCAGCTACAGCCCACCATAATAAAAAAAATCACAGACAACGTGCAACACAATCGAATAAAACCCCTTCCGATTAAGATAGTCCCCATGATTCTGTGAAGGTGCAATAATAGGGATTTGGGACCCATCTATGGACCCTGCACAATGTGGGAAAACCCCAAATCTGCTCATAATCCATCAGAACCTCCCGCAGTTCATCCGCTTCTGGAAACTTGATGACTTCAGGCGTCATCTTCTCCATCAAAGCATTGCAGACTCCTGAACACATGTCACAGTCGTAGATTTGACAACACCAAAGAGATGAGCAACATTTCTATATTTCAGCTGTTGTTGCAAACCAGTAGATTGTTATTGCTATTTGAAGTCTAACAGGCAATGTTTCATTTAATTTGTATTGGTCTGATTTTCCAGGGATCCAGACAGTAAAGTTGTGCTTATATATAGATATAGTCAAACGATTCTTGTGACATCCATTATTCATTGTTGAAAGTTTGAACAACATGGTTATTAGAACTGTTTATGAACAATATCTCTACTCCTGCTGTTACTGATGACCATCTATGTCATCATCATAAAGGGGAAAAATATCCTTTGTCTCCGCAGTGCACCACTGTCTACATGATCAAGGCTTGCGCTTAAATGAAGGAAATTGAAAAGTTACCCTATCTAAAATACATACCATCAGATGGCGCATGAACGCATAGAAAAATTTGCATTTACACACCTGAGTATATTTACATTGTGTGTATTTTTGCATACTGTGCAAATTTTTGGCGCATGAACGGGGCTTAAGTCAACTATCATCAAAATGATAGTTTTCGATAACAGTCGGTAATTCTCAAGTAAGTAACACATTTTATAACATTTGGAATATGTGACTCCAAACAACACAATGGATGCACCTTTAATGAGGCCTCATAGATTTTCAATGTAACTATGGCTTCACAGTGAGTGTATACGGTATTAAAACTAACTGAATAAGGAGATAAAATGTGATGTCAAATTACCTGAGTAATACCCAACACTGAAAACAACTTAATTTAATTTTCTTGGCTCTAAAACTCTGTGTCCCCAAAAAGCCTTTAAACAGTGAAATCGATCAGTGAAAACACTGAACATGTTCACAACTGTATAAATAGCGATGTGTTATTATCATATTTCGCGCGTAGTACATTATAAAGAGGGTACTAAATGAAGTTAGTCAATTACCAGATTTATATCAACTTCACCCAAATATGACACTGAACGAAATGAACTGGATAAACTCCATTATGTACTCATTATGTATTCATTACCCACAACACCACCAAAGGTGAAGATGAATTATGTGTTTCATGTATGTGATGCATAATCTCTAACTAGAAATAATTAATTATCGAAGTAACTTGTTAATTATAAACTATTAAATGTATATCTACGTTACATTGTAACAACGTTAATACCATAAGCGATGTGTGTTTATATTCACACTTCTTTGACACAAAAAAAAATTCAAAAGAAAATGTACATGTGCTCTACTTAGAGAATAATCACTTTGATATGTGTCTGTTATGAGCATATTTTATAAGAAGTAAATTTGTACATCTGGATTTGTCATAACTCTACTTTTAGTAAGAAACTTTTAAAGATCATAATGTAACAAACTAGTTCATGTATATCTGTAAAGTGCGATACCTGTCACTTTCATTGTAACATGCTTCGTGTCCAGCAATGTACACGTACAAGGGTTCACTTACCTAAATTCCCCATTCTAGCTTCCACTGTTTCTGTCTGTGTTCCTGTGGTTAGTCCTTCTTGCATTGTCGTCTAAGAATTAATTATAGACTTGCCATTATTTCCTCAATCATTATATATAACTCACTGGCACATATTCAAATTATTATTACTTCCGTCCTCTAAACTTTTCCAAAATATTCCTAATGAAAGAGTTATATCGACTTAATGTATTGTCAACAGCCGCAAAATAAGATCTTAAATGGTTCAAACCTTGTTGGAGTGAACGTATTCATTAGTTAAATAATCTTGGTGCAAGTCTAGTTTGTTGTGTTAATGACCAGTAACCCGGGATAATACATGGATTATAGGATTATTTGATTATGTCTTAACACGTATACCCTTTAGAAAACATTGAACTTATGCTACGTGTAATATTACATAAGACATATAATTTCTTTCATATGGATTTCCATTCATACACGATCGACATATGCTTACATTTTAGGTTGCAACATCTTATACAGTAGATTAACGCCGAGAATGTGCATATACACGATATGACGTACGTGTCTTTAAAGTCGACATTTAACTAACAACTAACTTTAACTCACTTAAAAATTTGAGCTGCCGCTTGACTAGTATGTTCATGCAGGCACGTGCGTGGGTACCAATATAGTCACCTCCTTTCTCGATTATGGCAGTAGATGAAATGCACAAACACCCATTCTACAAAACTTAATCAATTGGACCACCAAAAATACTAAAACGAAAATAATGTAGCTATTTTAAAAGGAAAACTGTTTTGTTCATAAATTGACATAAATATGTTCCATTTTCTTTCAAAAGTATTCAATATTCAAATAATGTGGCAACTGTGACGTTGAATTGCTACACTGGACAATGTGTTTGTTCGGTTGTTATATGTAGGCTACATGTGACGATGTCACACAGACTCAAAGATACTTGTATCCAGTAACCCAATATCTTCTGTAATTAACATTGGATAATATGTTTGTGCATATTTTAAATACATTTAACAAAATTAAATTACAATGTTCTATATCATTGATATATCTCGCCTATTTGAGAAACCAAGATCTATTCAAGGGGCCCCATACATGATGTATGAACACTTCGCCACGAATGATCATTATTGGATACCTATCATATTAATTTAGCGCAATGATTAACAACACAAAGAATCACACGTAAAATATGTTAGAAAATCCTATTCCACAATAAACGCTCCCGGCATTCGACTACAGTAATCGGAAGGACACCTGGCGGTGATGTTTTGAGTTTAAACACGAAAGCATATTATATTTTTTAAGCCTACGGGTTTGCATTGAATTAAATAATGTTGTTTATCCATTTTCTTTTTTATCCTTTGTCGATGGTTTAATTATTGATACTCAAAATATAATATAACTCTATATGGAAAATTTAAATCGATCACTGTATTTGCTTTAGTGGTGAGCGATAAAGAGTTACCTCCCTTCGATAAAGCAAGGTTGCTGGCGACAGTCAGAAAATGGCGTTTGACAATTTGTGACAGAAATTGGTACTAAATACTGAAGAACTTTATGTCAGTTTGGGATGAACATTTGGCAGCCATGGTTATAGAAGCAGTACACTTTTCATTTCCCATTGACTTTCTCAAGAGTTTACTACATCAAAACAATTTGAATGTTAGATATTTCAGAGCGAGTGCCACAGGAAAGGGAGCAATCATTTCTTCAAGTGATGACAGAACAAATTATGAAATAACTTTTAACTGTCAAAATAGTTGTGCCAATTTGAATATATCTGGTGATTTTTCACACAAGGGAAAATTATTGAGGTTTAGTTTTGATGAATGGTCGGAAGATGGTGAGTTGAGTGCCAATTCTGCGAGCAAATCTCAGGAATCAGACGATGTTTCCCCACAAACTCGAAGGTCACAGAAAAGAGCAATCATTGAAGAAAGATCAATCAGCCCAAAGGCTAAAGTAAAGAAAACGAACTGTCAAACCCAATCATATAAACATCTTACTGAGAAACGAACCTCACAAAATCAAAGATCAACATTTGTCAAAACTGGTGCTAAACTTTCCAAAGAGGAAAATGGTTTAAATTTGAGACCAAGAGTTGCAGGAAGAAACTGGTCAGTTCTGAGTAATGAAAGCGAGGAAGACTTGAGTGACGGAGAAGATACCGACAATGAAAATATTTCCAAAACCCAAGATTCACAAGAGGAATATGGTCTTCCAAATGGAGAAGAGTTTCAAAACATTCGCGGACTAAAGAAAATTTTGCCTAAACCAGGCAAATTAAAACCTGCTGTTAGTTCTCTTGTTACCATTCAACCAAAGAATATGCAGTCAACAAAGAGAATAAGAGAGACTGAAATTTCTACCTACAACAAACCTTCCATGTTTCCATTGATGCCAAGTCCAGGGACAATGAAACTGGTGGTTGGTGAAAATCAAAGTGATGGGAAATCTTGTCAATATTGTTTATTGTCCTCCAATGAAGTTGACAAGAAGGCTGTGCCAGTTCTCTTTTATACAAATATTTCGAAAGGAGTTGAGACGGTTCCAGGAAATCTCCCAGAAGAGTTCCAGATAGTTCCTGTATCAGATACTGCTGCTGTCCCGATCGTTATCAACATTAGGAAATATGAATCTCATAGGAGACATAACGAATCTTCACTAAAGGATAAATTAGAAACATTTCAAGCAATCAGTGGGTCAAAGAGTTCTGTGAAAATTGACAGTCACAGGATTTCAAATAAGAAAAACACTCTGAGTAAGAAGCTGATATCACTTCAGAATGCAGTAATAGCACCAAAAACAAAGAAAATAGACAAGAGTACTGGTAAAACATTCCTTGAACAAGTTGACCAATCAGAAAGCTCCTCTTCTGACTCAGAAATGGACTATGAAGATGAGATGAACTTGATAAGAATTCCCGAACTAAGTGTTCTTTATCCAAGCACGTTTATTCCCAAAAAGTCCTATGTCAGCTTGAAAGTTGGTAAAGAAATACCACTTCTTAACTTTGTTATTTCTTCTACTGAACTTTTGAGATGTGACAAGTACAGATTTTATATCCAGGGAACGAAGAATGGTGTGGAAGGTCTTGTATTGCTCGGCCCTTTTGCAATGTCGTACAACCCACATACTCATCTCAGCTTCATCAAACAGCCTCAGTGTCTAAAAAGAATTCCACAGGCAATCTACAAGAGGAGGCGGGACCGATGGTTGAGAAAACATGGTATGAAACAAAATATGGTCTATATTTGACAAACTGAAAGACACACATTTGACACAACAAACACATTTAATTGAGTACAAAATTAACCCTTAGATTTAAAAGCACTATTGGACAATGATTATAAGTTCCTCAGGCCAATATTCTGTCATCCATATTGATATTTCACTTGTGCCAATGATATTGCAACATGCTAAATGATCTCTACATTCAACTTTATACTTCTTTTTGCAGTTTAAACATGACACATTTGATAAAATGACTTTCCGATCTTTAAAAAGATAATTTGTAATACAGTCCAACACACATTCTACCACTTCACAATAACTTTAATATAAGTTAAGCCAGCTGCAGTGAAAGTGCCTCTTACAAGAAAAATGAATAGATTTAACTTAATATTCGTTGGTGCAATATATTGCTAAATGGAAATCTTATTGCAATATGTGTATTGCACAACTCTGTATTGCAATAATATTGCACAGCCTTACTTGTTTAGTTTATGAAAATATTTTGTGTCAACAGACAAGAAGAAGTTTGAGAGATCTCTAACTGGTGTAGAAGGAGACTGTTCAGTGGCATTTGTTGACCATGATTACCTGACTCCCAAGGAAGACACATCTCGAGGTATGTCAATACATTCTCATCGTGTTTTTATCACTCTCCAGGCAATCTCTTTGATTACCCCAATCTCTAATGCCCATACTCTGTAACCATGACTCAAGAGTTTATAACGATTCACGTTTGGCTTGAGAAAGGTAAATTTGAAAATTCACTCGCCAAAACAAAATGTTCATCTCACCCGAGTTGTTTCTTTAGCTAACAAAAGATTTTACAATATTTAAATTGCCAGTCAAATGATATGTGTTTTACATTTTTTGTGGAATTCTAAAATTTCACCAGCAAATTCCAGTTATTCACGAGTGACTTTGAGCCCTGCAGCAGTGCTGTAAATCTCTTTATTATTCACCCGTTGAAGATATCGCGGTTTAATAAATCTACCGTGTTATTACACTTAGCAATGGAGTGTGTCCCATTTATCGACGAGTTTGTGGAATTAAGTAGCATTTAAATCAGTGAGTAATAAATAAAATACTAAACGACATTCCGTTTAATAACATATTTATGTAATTCGTGAGATGGTATTTGTATTTAACTCACTTTCGCTCATTAAATACAAACCACTCACTCGTTTCATAAATATGTTATTAAACGGAACGTCGTTTAGTATTCTCTATGTAATACTCAGCAGTGTTGTTCCCAGGTGACTAGTTGAAGGTGTCATTTAAATGATTTTGGTAAATTCTATCCATACGAGAGGGTCCCATTGTAATCGTTAAAGTATAAAACTTTTTGAAAGTTTAGGGACAGCGAGCACACTGGATGGCCAAAAATCCAAAGGACTCCCTCACGAAACTACATGGCACATCCTCTTCTCTTTTGTCTCAGTCTTTTATGTTTGTGCTGTGTAATAGCAATATTCAGATAAATGACAATTTGAAAGGATACAGTGAAATATTGTTTGTGCTAGACAGCAGTTTATGTTTATAACATTCTTACTGTTGCATTCCTTTCTTGTCATCCTAATGGTTTTTTCACCAATTTCCAGGAGAAGAATCAAAATCTTGCCAAAGGGAGACAACTCAAAATGAGCAACATGATACAGAGGTAATGTCAGTTTATTAAAAGACACTTTCACTTTTCACACTCATTGCCTCAGATATTTGTGTTGATATATTTGATAACAAAAGACACTTGGGTGTGATTATGTACCTACTATAAGTAGAAATGGTATACATAGTGAATAACTTGTAAAATGTTCAAGGGATAGAATAAAAATGTGATTAATCCAATACTGATGATTCATGAAATGTTCAATATTGCCAAATATTGATAATTAGATTGTGTTTCATGAAGTTGAATGTCTTTCAGGACCTAGTTTTAACCTCAGCATGGGGTATTCAGAATGATGCTGCTGAGGAGCAAGCTGTTGACAGTTCTGACATAGACGAATCACAGGTGAAGTAAATGGAAAACAAAATCTCCACAGTCCTTTTTTGACATGATATTAAAACTTGTGTATTTCTGTCCTCTGTCAGCTGATTTTATGCCATCTAGCCCTTTTGGAAAGTACTTTTTAGTTCAGGCCCGAAAGGCCAGATGGGCTTATGGCATGGGCTGTTGTCCGTCCGTCAGGTGTCGTCCGTAAACTTTTCACATTTTCGACTTCTCCCCCAGAACCGCCACACCCTGAAAGCATCTTTATTATATGTAGTTTCAAGTTTGTTCATTTGAACTTGACCCCCCATCAAATATGGGCGTGGCAGGGGGTTCACCCTAAAATGTTTAAAAGACTTCTTCTCCAAAACTGTTTGATACAGAAAGCTGAAATTTTCAGAATAACATCTTTATAATATGCACACTAAGTTTGTTCATTTGGTCAAAATCATCCCTCTAATATGGGCGTGACAGGGTGTTAAACTCAACCCTTAAAATTCACTCCTATAACTAGTAATGGTAGGACGCTGAAATTTTGGGAATATTGTCTTTCCATAATGGGGAATAACACTTTTAAGTTTCTTTGTTATTTTGGCGTTGTGCCTATGTGTGAGTCATCCTTTAACAGTATTTAAACTGTATTTAATTTAAGGATTGAACTTCCTGTCATGCAGTTGGTGCTATCTGAATTAGCAATTAGTACTTGTTGAGGCGTGTTTGTCTAACTAATAGGCCTTTGATTTTTGACATGCTTATATTTAAATTACCCTTACATTTAAATTGCTTATTTAGAGGATAAGAAATCTGGGGGTTCTTGTGCTCTCAGAGCACTGTTATCAGCTCATTATAAAGGCCCGATGGGCTTATGACAAGGCATGGAATGGCATCCATCAGTCCATCCATAATATTTTGCTTTTTAGACTTTTTCAGAACCAGTAGATCTAGAGAAAAAAAAAAGGCCTCACAGGCCATGACCTAAAGACCTATTTTCATCTTCCTTTCCTGAACAAAAAAGACCTAGAAGGCTTAAATGGTGTGTTCAGATTCTTTCGCCAATGAGGATTACAGTTTGCAGATTTGTGACCCTGTGGCCCCAAATAAAGGTCACAAGGGCCATGACAAAAATCCTTTTTTTGTCTTCTTTTCTGGAGCATAAAGCCCTCAAATGCTGAAATCCTCTGTACAGACTCCTCAGCCAATGGAGACGATAAATTGTAGATTTGGTGATTTGGTACCTAAAATCCTATCTTCTTAGTTGAACCTCAAAGCCTAAAACTGAAATTTAGATGGTTGATTTGGATAATAAATTGTAGAATTGTTAACACTCAAATTAAACCTGGTGAGCTTCAGAGCCCTATTTTTCATCTGAATCCGAAAAGATAAAATTTGAATCTCAACTAATATTCTGTTTTTTTTGTGTTTTTTTTCAGATTCCTCTCATTTCTAGTTTAGCAGAAGCCATGACAACAAAACTGAGGAAATCTTCTCTTGCACAGCCTGGAACAGCTATGGAGATAAATGCAGGTATGATGTATTCTGATGTTTAGTAACTGTATTCTTGTGTTGTTCTGGGCATCTACTGTCTTTTTTTAAAAAGTTTTTGTATTTGTGCACCCCCTTATACAATAGACAGGCATGTTTATTCAATAATTTTTACCGAAGACCCATAATACATACAATTTACAAAATAGTTTAGTATTGTTTAATATGTTTTTAGATGGGTTAAATATTGAGTAGAGAATTACATTTGGATGACGATAGAGATGCGTGCCAAATTTGGGTGAAGCAGTCATAAAATCTTTTTCTTCATTTCATAAATGTTGTAGCAATACAACCAATATCTTGGATATCCATAAGCAGCTGAATACTGTTAATATTTTCACCTTGACCCTTAACTTTCAGGCTCAGGGATAACCAATCTTTAGCCAGTTACAAATCCTGATGTCCCATTGTTTGTGATTCATCTAAATTGTTTTGGAACTATTTCGGGAGCGGGATAGCGCAGTGGTTATCACGTTCAGCTTCAGATCAGAGGTTCGGGGCACAGCAACTTTGTCTGCAGTAGAGAACTGTTTTACACACAGCAAGGTTTGGGTGCAATGCTACATTAGATTTCAGCGAAGTACCAACCATGGTTTGCTAATTCCAGCCGTAGATCGCAGGTTTCACCACAATACATAACCACATGCTGTTGCGGGCTTTCTCCCTGCCAAAATACTAGGGCTGGGACGGGTAGATATTTCCTACCCGGGTACGCGACCATCTGTTACCCTACCCTACCCGGATACCCGTTTTGTCGATCTCAAACATGTAATTGTAAGATTTTGTACTACTTTATTCAACTGGTTGGCTGAAACATGGGACTAGAAACCTAAAGCATAGAGATCAATGGCTGTTTCAATCCAATTTATTATGAATGACGATTTATCATTTTAATATTATGTTAGAATCTTCAAATACATTGTAATCTTGAAATGAAAGAATAGCAAATTAAACTGTTTTATGGTTAGTCACATGATAAAAATGGGTCTGGGTAATGTGATGGGTACCCGGGTCCTACTCAGTACCCACCCGTCCCAGGTATTCGGGTTACCCGTCCCAGCCCTACATAATACTAGCATCCATGATATAAGTGAAATACTCCTGATAGCGGCTTTAAACCCAAATTCACCTCACCTTGGAACTCTTTCATTCAACAGCTTAAGTTCTTTGTTTTGTTTATTAGTCCTAAGCTATCCTTAGACTTTCTCTTATCATAATTTGTTAGGAAAATATAACTGCAACTGCATATTGTCATTTCTCACTTATAACCTTAATATTTCAGAAACCCAGGGCAATGTTCCGGAAGCAGTGACATTTGACTCTTTGCCTCCAGTGACAGTGGAGGCCACTGTGAACAATGCTGGCGTACAGCTCAACTGCAGGGTATTGAGGAAGCAGAAACCAGAGAACCAGTCTGAACAAGCACCTGTCAAGCCAAAAGAAGCACCTGTTCGTTCTGGTCAAACTACCATACAGTCGAAGCAAGGTCGTAATGTTCAGGTGGATAATGATGACTCTCTCCACACTCTTTACAAATACACCTGTAAATACTGCCTCAAACTGACAGTGACCAACTTCGCTCTGTATGATCACATCCGGTTCACACACCAGGATGTGCCAGGGTATCTGGAGTATGCTAGGGAGGTGCAGAGGAAGGAGGGAATCCGGTGTGAATACTGTCAGAAAGAAACCATCTTCTACAGCCAAGATGGACTGAGAACACACACAAACTTTCATCATCCAGAAAAAGTCAAAGGAAGATCTAATAAAGTTGATAAACGGACATGTCCCACGTGTATGAAAGTGTTTTCGCAGGTGAAATCGTTGAGGAAGCATATTGAAAGGATCCATGTGGGTGTGCAGTACCTGTGTGATAAATGTCCTGGCATATTCAAGAGCGAAGAGGCACTGGAGAATCACATGAAAGGAAAGCATGACAACATTAGAAATTATACTTGCCACATATGTGGAGCCTCCTATGTGACTCCTACCTATCTGAGGAAGCATGTGAAGCATGTGCACAAGAAGGAGAAGGACATTAAGAAAAAAGCATCAGGCAACTTACCCAATGAAAAGCCAGATAAAGGCTCTTCTCGCGCTAATCATGTTAAAAAATGCATTTTGTGTTTGCATAGTTTTGACCCCGCCAACCTCAAAAAGCATATGAGACAGATTCACGGAGTTGACTTTGAAAAGTTGAAGAGATGTAGTGATTGTTCTCTGACATTCAACACCAGAACAGAACTAGAGTACCATAGGCACTCTTCGCATGATGTGGAATACAACCTCAGTTGTCCCTACTGTGGGGCATCCTACGTCTTGAAAAATAATTTCAATGAACACATCGTAACATTCCATTTCTCTCTGAATGTCCACCAGTGCTACATCTGCAAGCAGGCTCACAACAAGGCCTATAAGCTGACAGAGCACATGCTTCATGAGCACCCAGGAGTGAAGGCCCAGGATGAGGACCACCATCTATCCTGCTCACACTGTCTCGAGAAGTTCCCAACTCACAAGTCGCTTGTTGATCACATCCTCTCCTCTGCTCACCATAGTGTCTTCCCACACAACTGTCTGACCTGTCCTCAGAGGTTCATGCACGAGCATGATCTTGAACATCACATCAAGGTCGTCCACGGCATGAATGAGGATGTGGACTTTGAAATTCGATGCAACTCAGTCGAAGACAAGATAGTACAGATGGTAGTACAATGTGAGGTTCAAGGCATCGATGATCTCCCGGCCAAAGCTCAACTGGCTCTGAAAAGGCTTTACAGCCAGGGAAAGACTGTAATGATTGTCTCTAAACAGGAACAGAAGAAGGCATCAGCAACAGAAAAGAAAGATACAGAAAAAAGTGAATCAACATCGGTGAAGAAAGATGCACTGAATACGGAGCCAGAAAAGTCTATGACAAACAGAAGAGGACCCATCAGTGTACATACAAAACCACAGAATCAACATGTAGACTGTAAGCAAGAGCCAAGAAAGTCTATGATACCACCAGGTATGCATGTCACTTCATCCCCTCAAGTTGCCTCAACGTCACAAGATCCAGTTTATCAGGTCTCAAGTCCTAATGAAGTTGTTTCTCAGGCCTCCTACACTGAAGTGTTCTCTGTCCCAACTCCTCAGGATGTTCATCCAAGGCCCTCAGGACCAAGTAGCGAGGTACTGAGAGTGTATCGAATGGCAGTGCAGTCTGAGGAGGTGGCTCGAGCGATACAAACCATCGACCATCACCAAGGGAGACAACTGCAGACGGAGATAGTTGAGGAGCAGGTACTCTCTGTGGATGATGAGTTTGTTGTAGCAGAACAGATAGGGAGACTGGACGAGAGTGGGAACATCATTGAGGATAGGGTGGTCTATGTGGACTACGAACCTGTTCCACAGGAAATGCTACTGAACATGTTGCCACAGACCTACATGCAGTAACAGGTGCTCTCGGGGTGATGAATATTGACACCGGAGTAAATAAGGAAACTTGATGTTAGTCAATAAGGCAATGCTACTGAACATGTTACCATCATTGACTAGCAATTTCTCATAGTCAAAATTGATGTAGTGCAATTGGATCCTCTATCACCAAAGATTCTATGCAACATATGACCACCGACATACAAAGCACTGATATAAATCATGAATCTTTAATCCTTGGTGCCCATCAGCAAGAGCTACTTAAGCCAAAAATAGCATGAGCCTCAAGGTCCATAAAGCACATATCCACCACTGTGTACCCTCTGTAAAACATGCAATCATGTGAACTATTAGCATGTCGCTTGAGATCCTGGATTCAGAAACTGGCTAAGCATTTAACCATTGTAATATCCAAGTAATATCTGTTACCGGTAATCATGGTACTGATTTACTAAGTGACAACATTGTCTATGTGTTAGATAGATAATGGACTGTGTGGATAAATGTAAATAAATATGGATTCATGAAATGTGCCAAAAGTGTCCTTGCCAAAGAACTTTTTGAAGTATTCAATTTGCCTGACAATGAAAGTAATAATCTCTTAGAACTATCTTTAAAATGTAGAATAGTTTTCCAGGAGCTATATTCAAGTCAAGGGGCCATGTTATAAAGTTAAAAAGTATATTTTATTGTACAATACATGAAAAGAGATTTTTAGAATACTGTAGACAGATACAAATGCTTTTCAGTTATTTATTACAATGCAAATAACACTTTAAATAATATTATCCATCAGCTATATTTCCAACCCATTATTACCAGGATTCAAGGCTCTAGGAATATTCAGATAAATAGGTGAAAATAATTTATTTAATTTTTTAACTTTTTCAAAGATTCAATTCACTGAAATTGAATTTACAGTTGGTCTCAGTTTGTTTTACACTGTATTATTACATTGAAATATACCCACTTTCTCATTCCATTTGGTTCTTTGCCTAACATTGATTGCATAAAAGCCATTTAAGATTTCTGTTAGTGTATTTTTATTTGTTTCATGAATGATAAAACTATTATATGTGACAATGTGTTTTGTTGATTTTATTAAATTTTATTAAAACGTAATTGAAATGATGTGCTATGTTTACATCCAGTCCATAGATGATGTGTTTACATATTGACTCTGTAAATAACAGATATACTTCTGAAAGTAGCTCGCCGCTAATGACTGCAATACTGCCGAAGCGGTGTTAAACAATAACTCACTCACTCACTCACTCTGAAAGTAGCATTTAATAGCTGCATTATTTTGCGATGTTTATTCCACAAAGTATGGGCCGTTAAAAAAATGGATTAATTCGGGACACAAAAACATGATAACATTTATGAAAGATTTCAGAACATTTTTTTAACAAATTGGAAGATATATCATTAAGATATTAGAAAAATGTAAACTAAAAATTCATTTAATCAGCTAGAGTGATCATGGGTGTCTTTCCTGTAACAGTTCGTATATTTTATGTTGAAAATGTATTTCAAAGAAGTCATTTTTAAACTTGGTCTGTAGTAGGCAGATCATAAAATTGGCTTCTCATTAACTTTGGGGTACAAAAAGAATTGGTTGAGACATATATAGTATCAAAGGTATGACTCAAAATACTAAAATGGTATTGAAATAATGTTACAGAAAAGACATCAAATGTAAAGGCCCCTTTACACATACAGGCGTCCTCTGAGACCAAAATACATAACAGATCCCCGTTGGACGCTCAAGGGAGGCATAATGTTTAAGGTCGTGAGGAGGGGGCACATTGGATGTTGAAACATCGCCAAAGACGCTGAGGAGGCCACATCTTTTAAATTGTAATATGCTAAAAAAAATTCAGCAGAGGGGACACCGTTGATTCTGGTAGCAAACGGTTGCTCCCCGGTTTGGAAAAGTCGTTCAATAATCAATGATCGCCATGTAAGAAATTCGCTAATGTGGTGCGATGTCTCTGCCTCCCTTATGCGTTCTGCATGTGTGCAATCAAAGCCGTTCATTATCACAACCATCTGTCTTCATGCAGCGACCTCCGCAACCTTTGTGCCATTCTGACGGTTCTTTGTGCCTTTTTCTGCGTTCATTCAGCCATCTGAGAGCGTCCTCGTAAATGTTAAAAAATAGATGATCGATTCTCACATGTTTCATTGTTTCTGTTGACATATCATAGAAAACAAAAACCAACAAGGAGCAAGAAAACAGACAAACCAAGCACAATTTTTAAAGATGCTTTCATTGTGTTTCATTTGTTTACTTGGTTTTAATACGTGCCAACATAGTTGATATGTGCTGATTTCAGTTCAAATAATTTCACTCAACTTGCATGTCCATCCGCCAAATATATAATAATTAGTAGTTTCCAATTAAAATCGAGCAGCATCATTAAACATGTGTAGAAACCGAAACTACGTATACACGTCCCATTTACATACACGGTAGGTATAGACCTGTTAATAATATTAACCCAAAGTTGCCAAATTGTCTGTTGTAAATAAGTTTCTAGAATAACGTTTGACCAAGTGACGCGCCACACGTGGCGTATTGTCCGGTTTTCGATCAGAAATCGCTACTTTTAACTTTACATTATCGGTATATCGAGTCGACTGTCATCAAAATGGCAATTTTCGGCAACAGTCAATACTTTTCAATAAAATGACACAATTTATAACATTTGGTAAATGTGACCCATAACAACACAATGGATGTACTTTTAACAGTAACAACCGAAACACTGCTGTCTGATAAAGTCGATTTTAAATGTCTTTGATAATAAAAGCTTTTGTAAAGAAGTGCGCACAATTTCATTCATTAGGGTTTGATACTTTACTAAAAAAAACATTCGGGTGCTGAAATCGTTTTCTCAACATGGATATTGGCAAGAATGTTTGGTAATTATGTTTAAAAAATTACGAAATGCAGAGATAGAATAAATAAAAGATGTTGGCAACCTATTGTATCTATCTAATTTTAATTCGTTACCGCATCGTCACCACTGGTAGGTAATGATAGAAGAATCTTTGTCGAAATGTGCCGAAAAGAACTTGTTATCCATAAAGTTTTAGTCGTTTTATTAAAGCCCATCTAGTTCATTGAATTTTTAAAAAAAAGTTTCTGATTGATGCTGATCTAATGAAAATAGTACTGGTTCTGAGTATACATTAATATCTGAGAACCAAAATATTTGATTATATTTTCAGGATAAGGATATGAGAATTGAACTCGGGCATTTTATACAAATTTATTAATGTTTGCTTCATTTAGACATGTGCTTTGTTTGTTTTGAAATCAAATGTGTGCATGTTTGTGCCTTTTAATTGCTTTAAATGTGACAGTCATTTTATCAGTATTTTAATTGCATTTGATTTAGTGAACCTCCTTCTCGTTTTTTGGTACGATCTGTATTAGCAATCAGTACATGTCTGGGACTATAAATAGTCATCACTTTTTGTGACATGGTTTATATGATAAACTACCTTAGACTATAAAGCATGCAAAAGGTAATCAACAGAGCTATATTTTTAGATCTTCGATCTTATACTAAATCATGCAATTCCTAATTGAGCTACAGAGCCAATGACTCTGACTCATCTGGCCTGAAAGACCCGATGGGATTATGGCATGGCATGGTGTCCGGCGTCCGTCTGTCCGTCTGTCCGTCTGTAAACTTTTCGCATTTTCATTTTCTTCTTCAGAACCACTTCACCGGGTCTTGGGAGCTGAAATTTTGTGTGCAGACTCCTTGGCTAATGGGATTTCTAAATGGTAGAATTCATGACCCCGTGACCTCAAAAACCTATTTTCATCTTCTTCTCCAGTTCCAAAAGGTCTAGAGTGCTGAAAAGTTGTGTGCAGACTCCTTTGCTAAGGGGATTCTAAATTGTAGATTTCATGATGTAATGAATTAAATCTTCAAGTGTGACTTTATTTGTAGGGGATTTTATCTTTGGCTTCAAAGATTGATTAGAGGGGTAAGGACCTTATGACCTATTTCATCTTCTCCATTTAAAGTGCTTTCTATGTGTTATACCTCTCATCTAGAAGTTGACATTTTGAATTAGTTAATGTTTATAAAGCCTGATCGATGAGCTACAGAGCCCATGGCTCTATTTTTTTCTACTGACGTGCCTCGATCAAATCTTTGACAGTCATCTTTGTGAGTAATTTTCTTACAATCACGAAAACGAGTAAAGATCGACCGATTTTACGCATTCCCAACAGAGGCTCATGGAGAGTCTAGATGAATACGAAACCAAGTCTGCAGCGCATTACAATTTGCGCCGGTCATGTGATTTTACCGGAAGTTAATGTGACTGACTTGGAGGAGTCAACACAGATTATATACATATTGTCAACCCAATCTAGGATATATATAGTATCAACACGACTGTGAATATATAATCACTTAAATACCAAGATGAAGAAAAAGGTAAGCATTATTTGTTGGCCTGAATGTCGATGTTTGTTGAACAATTCTCTGAATGATGAACTTGCATGAACAGGGTCGACGAACTGAGTGAGTTTCTGTTTCTGAGTGACAGATTCCGTGTGTTAACATTTTAACATAGGCGTAGAGGATATATTATATACGTTCCCTTGTGATGGTATTTTATGATTTGTGAACTTTAATATTGGTATGATAATGAAGATGGTTCTGATTATCGTTGGTCTTATAATTGTCCATGCATATTCCCATGAAAATTTGAAGAACTTATCTTGATAATCTTTGATGTTTTGGGAAATTTGGCTATTATCCTCAAAATTATCTAGAATCAAACTCACATCTAAGTGAAATATATTACATAATATGACACAGACACAATATCCATTTATCACTGAAGTCCATTTATTACTGAAGTAATGATGAGAATAATTTCAGTAAAATGTATCTTCACAAAAAGACTGACTATAGCCTACAACATCACAGATGAATTGCAACGTCATGTATGATGTCTCGTCATTAGGGGTGGAACAATAGATCAAATTAGAGTTAATTTAGCTCATATTTTATTTAAAACTGTTCTAAGTCGGTTGTTTATGTAAATCTGATGTTGATTTGATTAAAATAAGGACGTTACCAGTTTTGAAAACCTTCATCGCCAGGGGATTTTGCAAGAATTGTTCAATATGGCTGATATGCAACAGAGGTTAGGATGAAGAACTGAGTGGAGTAACCTCTGTAACATGTTAAAATGTCAGTATCAGTTTTGGTTAAAAGTCATCCTATTAAAAAATTAATCACTGAAAACTGATCTTGATTAAAATAGTTAAATTTTGTTTTACATTTTCATGTTGTCTGTAGTGACAGAAAATTTGAATTATCCAAAATTGTAATAATTTAAACCTTGATGAAAGATTTTATTTATGGAAATTTCTATATTAATTTATAATTGAGATCTATTTCAGGTGTTGTTAATGGGAAAGAGTGGATCAGGAAAGACCAGTATGAGATCCATCATTTTTGCAAACTACATCGCCAGAGATACTCGCAGACTTGGTGCCACAAGTACGTTTTGTCATGTGATAGTCAACTTGTTTCTCTTGTTCATCACAGTATGTCACAGTACAAATGTACGATATGACTTGCATAACCTCAGTGAGGATAGAATGCTTTTCCTAGAAAGGTTATAAGAATTCAGGAAAATTAAAACAATGGTGAAATTAAATGTCATAAAAATATATAACCGCCATTTACCTATTTCATTGATATAGAGGATATTATATGAGTGTCTATGTCATACTATGTTTAAGACACGAGTGCCTGGAAATTATTATTTCCCGACAGTATGACATAGATACAAACATAATATTCAGTTTATTACCAAAGTTAGAAAGAAATTAATGAAAATACCACTTCAACCTTTTGCTGGCGACCCACCCTCAGCGCATTTAGAACGCAACGTCATAGACGAAACGTGATGTCATAGTAATGTTTATGATGTCACGTCATCTTGACAAAGTGATATTTTGCCCTAGGGCATCGTATGATAAAAATGAACCACCATATGGTTGCCTTCGTAGGTAATAAATCAATATATAAACATGAGTGTGTTGAAGTGTTTATTTGTTCAATATTGCTACTTTAGTCATCAGCTTTCTCTTGCAGTTGATGTGGAGCACTCTCATGTCAGATTTCTGGGTAATCTGGTTCTTAACCTGTGGGACTGTGGAGGGTGAGTGAAGTTAACATTGGCTTGCCTGCATGTTCCATAATAATCTGCAATAGTCTATACTTGGCCAGGAATCAATCCTTATAATTGCCTTTGTTAACAAGTTGCCACTCCATTTAAGGCAGAGCTAGAAATTAACACTAGTCCTTCGGCCCGAGGCTATTAAAAATGACACCGGGCTAGTAAATGTTAGCTTGTACTAGCTCTGTGGGCCTTTAAATGTTTCGGAATCATTATGAAATACTCAAAGTATGAGTAGAGATTCTTGTTTTTATCAGCAACAATGGTATCAGATGCAAATGATTGAAGTAGGGAAAATACTTGCCGTTGTAGTTCAAACATAACATTTTATAATTGTTAGATTACTAGGAGATACGGACTAGTGATACTTGTATTGGGCTAGTAGAAATCAAAACAACTAGCCCTGCAGTAGAACCATATATTTGAAGTTATTTTCTATATCTGTAAGGGCATGTTATAATGTCTATTAGCCTGTTTCTTGCTTACCTTTGTTCCAGGTTGGCAAATCTTTGAGCTTTTTCTTTAGTTTTTCCGTCAGTCTGATTACAATTGACCGTTTTCCGTGGAATAAAGTTGCGAAAAGTGCAAAGATACAAACTCATATATCGTTCGAAGGTTTCCTCGCCACACTGTCTGATAACAGGTTGCAGGCTTGCATGTTCCGACACAATTCAGGTAGCCAATCAAAAGACGTCCAACAAATGCTTTCGGTGGAGTAACTAGGGGCAAGTAACTCCCAACAGTCATACTTTCGTCGGTTTCCGTGACCTGAGGAAAGAGTTATCGAATAATTCCGGATTCTTTCAAAACCGCGACCGTTAAGAACCATGATGTGTTTGATCAGCTGTGTGAGTTAGTTTCTGTCTGTGCTAAACTGGTACTGAACACGCACTTATACAGGGTGTTCTCAGACCTTGTGGCGAGGGATCTACAGAAGCTGCTCATATCCTGGTAGATGCATCATTTAATTGCAAATTTTATTCATTGGAACAAGGTCGATTTTAATCAGACTGGCTTTTCCGTATTGCGTGACAAAGTCTAACTTGAGTTTGCTACTTTTCAAGTATATTTCATAAACTGCATATCACAATCTAACATGTTTGAAAATTGATCCATCAGACAAGAGGCGTTCATGGAGAACTACTTTGCAAGCCAGCGTGACAACATATTCCGCAATGTGGAGGTGTTGATCTACGTGTTTGACGTGGAAAGTCGAGAGCTGGAGAAGGACATGCACTACTACCAGTCCTGTCTGGAAGCCATCTTGCAGAACTCTCCCGAGGCGCGAATCTTCTGTCTCATCCACAAGATGGATCTGGTCCAGGATGATCAGAGAGAACTTGTGAGTAACAATCCTTTCAGATAGAGATGTAACGATAGATGAAATTGTCACAGCGATAGAGTCTATTTTAAAGATCTGGTGAAATGCATTTTTCTGAAGAATGACAGATGCGTATCTCTACGTACATTGTATATCGGAATCAATTGAACATTAAATCGAGATAATATACACTTGCAATTGATTGTTAAGACCATTTTAATATATCCATTTTAACAATACCGCGATTTCTGCCGGGAAACGTTTTGAGAATAATCATTGAGACGTGACTGATGAACCACAGACGACGCATTCGATATATGGAAAATTTAAGTTGTTTGATTGAAGATTTGTTAGTGAAATTAACAATCAAAATGTTGCGAAATTACGTTGAATTATGACTATCGCCGAAAATCAGGTTACTCCAGTGACGTCACAGAAGTCATCCCTTCAGGGGCCACACCCCCGCAATCTTTCATTCTGGTCCCTGTGGCTAAATTAGTCGTTTTTTTAAAAAGTCGTATTAAAGTAATTTATGGACCGATTTCAGAAATTTAAAATCGAGCAGTTGTCAAATTGACATCCCATTTGAATGAATCCGATTTTGACCATATGTCATTTCATCTATCCTTTAAACCAATATTTGTACCTGTGCCTTTGAGCATGTTAACAAGAGTAGATTCCTTGCCCAACATACAAAGCTTTCTGTATTCAGGTATCAGGCAAACTTAATTTTAAACCCCTGTTTGGTATGATGTTATTGAAGTTATAAGGATATTTAATTTCAGATATTCCGTGAAAGAGAAGAAGACTTGAAGAGATTGTCCAAACCCCTCAAGTGTACATGTTTTGCTACGTCCATCTGGGATGAAACACTGTATAAAGTAGGTGCTCGGTGTAATAGGAGTTGTTAGAATAGGATGGGATATAAATGTAAATGTAAGGCAAGATTACTAGATGCTTAGATTCAGTGTACAAAAATGTTGTTTTGTTGATTTGAATGACAAAATAAAATAAAAAATACAAAAGTTACCAGCCCAAACCAAAAAGAACTTGGTTCCGGGTTGCAAAACTGGCCTAATTTCATACACTGAAAGCTTAGATGTGAGAATAAGCTTTATTTGAGTGGAAAAAATGAATATTAAAAGCAGGTCATCACTGTTCTGTTCATAGTGATATCCAAAGACTGTATGACCACACCATGGTCATCTTCACAATGTCAAGGGCGTAACAAAAGATGTCCAAATCTTCTCTCTCTGCCCTTGACTTCAACCCTCTCATTTTCTGTGCTAAGATTTTAGCGTACTGCAGGCTAATTGGATAGGCCAATCAGAAGACTGCTTGCAAATTAAACTGTAGTATTAACTTGTTGCGTTTGTAGCAATACGTTGCCACAGAGACAAATCTATTCTAAATCTTTCCAAGTATTTAGCCAACTTTCTCAAGTTCTCTGCTTCAATCCCCATCACAATGACTTGTATACATATCCTATACAACTATATCGAACGTTGCATTTTGTGAGTTGGTACACAACCAATTCATTGGCTGTATGTGAACAACTAACTGGTAAGGGGCGTAACTCGTGATCACAGTAGATGTCACTGCTACGTTTCAAGGCTTCTGCTATCGTTGTGGGCAAGGTCAAAAACATGTAGAGTGGTCTCTATCCGTTTTCACCTTGCCGTGGGAAGACGTACCATGGTATGATTATATCATAGTGCCATTTTCTCAACCCTTTCAACCATTGCTAGTGATTTAATGCTTTGATGTTATGAGAAATCTATAAAGTTAGTTGATATTGGACATAAAACACCGTATTTTGCAACACTGAAATAGGCAAGAATATTTTATCATCTCATAACAGAAATGAGATAAATGACATATCACTGAAAAAACTTATGTGTACAAAATGAGTGGAATTCGGGAAATGTGTACATTTATGACACTTCAAGTTGCATGTGGTCATGAAAACCAAGTCCATATTTGGAGTTGATACAAGTATGTTCTTTTTACGTTAATGCCACAAGAAATGTGTGTGAATGATAGTGTTTGTACTCCACAGGGCTGGTCGTCTATTGTGTATCAACTGATCCCAAATGTGGAACAGCTGGAGAACAACCTGAAGAACTTTGGTGATATTATTGACGCTGATGAAGTTTTGCTATTTGAGAGGGCTACATTCCTGGTAAGGGGCATAACTCTGTATGTCCAGAGAACTCTTCAAATCACTCTAACCTCAGTGGCGGATCCAGGGAGTGGGGGCTACAGACCCCCTGGACCCCCCTTTAAAAATGTTCTGCATGGACGAGTATGGACAGAGACCATAAAATAAAGGGACTGGACTCGGCAATAGATTATCATCAACTATGTGTGCCTTGGCCAGATGTATAATTAACCCAACTTGAAACCCTGGTGTAATTGCAAAGCATCAACACTGGAAACATCATGTAATATTTACAATACACTCAGTATTTATCAAATTTTAATCTGCATCCCTGAATATATATTACATATTGCATACACCATATGAAACTTTATCATATCTTTATTTCGTACATCCTGGTAATCAAGGAAATATTTTAATATTAAATGAGTTATAAGAGAAACAAAATAGCCACTTTTGACGCCATCTTGTTCTAGTGAGGCACACAAATTTTCCTGCCTGTGGCTGAGTCCAGTCCCTTTATTTTATGGTCTCTGGTATGGGGGATTAGACCCCCCCCCCCCCCCCCCCCCCCCCCCCACCTTTTCCATTGGTGGATCACCCTTTCAAAATTCCTGCATCCGCCACTGAATACTTCTTAATAGGAAAAATTTGTTTGGAAATCACCATTTTATCATTCACCTGATGAAAGTGCAATGGTTAATCCATTCTCTTCCCACAAAGATTACTCCCTTCAGATTTCCGATCCTAACCTCTGTTCTACATTGCTTGAAGTCAATGGAAGAAATGGAGTGTCCTGATTGGTTGCAATTGAATCTAGTTGTGCTGCTGTTGTAAAAGTAACATTTGCCAATGACACGTCATAATGAGAAAAATAAACGTAAGATAAGCATTTGCTTGTTTAATGTGTTATCCTCGAAATTTCAAATATGTTATTTGATTTTGTGAAAACTATTGAAAACATGCTTATAAATAAAGAAGACCAAATCAGAGAAAAATACCCAAAATAGTTCATATGTGTTATAACTGTTATTACATCATACATATTCAAAGGATATATGCTAATGAGCAAGACCTTTAAAAGTCAAATGCCGAGATGTTGAAGTCACTCGGTTGACATGGCCACTGAAAGATGAGTTTTCATTGGTTAAAAAGCAGGGATACAGTATGAGGTTCCGATTTCACCCGCTAGGGAATTTTGCTGGAGTCTTGATTTCAAGCCATGTCGAACAGAGGTCAGGAATGGAAATCTGAAGGGAGTAACCTCTGTGGGAAGAGAATGGGCCGCATCTAGAAAAAATCATATTAATAACAATGAAATTGAAAATCCAAACTTAACACTAAAAAACTTCTTCGTAAGACATAACTCGTACCAGTCTCCATCACTGGCTAATTTAAGCCTTGCTGCAGTTTGTCACAATTTGTTACTTTGCAGCGCCCGAACCGGCAATTTTAAGGAATGTCCAGTTATCTCCCCTGGCCAAGCAAATCAGCGACACGGTTTCTTTCGCATAATCCTGTAGTCGACTGACCGTGATATAGAGGTTGCCATGTTAGCTTTTGTCCCCGGTGTAATTTTGTAAGGGGATTTACGATTGGGCAATCAAATTCCAATGTAGTACGCTGACAAGCAGGCACAGAAAAGTTGACAACATGCAGCAAAGCTTAAATTAGCCAGTGATGTTAACTGATGCGAGTTGTGCCTCAAAGGGGAAGTTTCACCATAAATTGTTGACATAATTATGTATAAAATTTTAAACAATAAACAAATTACTGTTTGAAACAATTTCTTAAATAAAAAATATTCACCACCTAGGTGATCTCGCACTGTGAGAGGAAGTCCCACCGAGACGTTCACAGGTTTGAGAAGATCAGCAACATCATCAAGCAGTTCAAGCTAAGCTGCAGCAAGCTGGGTGCATCCTTCCAGAGTATGGAGGTCCGCAACTCTTCTTTTGCCGCCTTTATTGACGTCTTTACCTCCAACACTTATGTCATGGTCGTCATGTCAGACCCTGCAATACGTGAGTAGCAGTTGTGATTGTGTGTTTATTTGTGTTCAAATATAAGGCTTATTACACCCTGCAATACGTGAGTAGGAGTTGTGATTGTGTGTTTATTTGTGTTCAAATATAAGGCTTATTACACCCTGCAATACGTGAGTAGGAGTTGTGAATGTCTGTTCGAATGCCTGGCTTAAATCGATCAGTATGGTAGGCGTGTTCAAATGTAAGGCTTAATAGATTCTGCAATGCGTGAGAAGCAGTTGTGGTTGTTATTAATTTTAAATAAATTTGTACTTTTGCATCCTCGATAATCCAGCGCTTTTTTTCCGATAAATCTACACACAAGCGCTGGAAAACAGTAAGGGTAACCGTATTTATCCCTAACCTAGTTACCTCCTCTTGGGTCCATGTTATCCAATCAGAAACGAAACGCAGACACTATCTGCGTAAACAACTCGACCAATCAAAACGCATCACTACCGTTGTTTATAGAAACAAACATAGCGGCCGACTCACTCGATTACGATAAAGTTTGTAACACATTCAGCGTAGAAAACCTGACAGAAACTCAAAAGAAAGTTTTAAGAAGTATGTACGAGAAGAAGGGTGTATTCATGTCCATCAAAACGGGTGGAGGTAAATGATTAAAATCCCTGTACTGCGAAAGCCAAGATCCTGACATGAGAGTGCTTGTTATTTCACCCTTGATTTCAAGTGATCTCATTGGTTGTTAGAAAGCAAGCGTTTCGCTGAGTCATTGCCAAGGGAGGTAACTAGGTTAAGGATAAATACCCTTACTGTTTTCCAGCGCTTGTGTGTAGATTTATCGGAACAATAGCGCTGGATTATCGAGGATGGTACTTTTGTTGTCAAAAGAGAAATTCACTTTATTTTTTTGCTTTGAATTTCCTTTCTTTTTCGAACATATATGTACAAGTTTTTCAATCTCAATGATTGCTTGATGAATTATTTCAAAATTTCTTTCCAATCAAAACACGATTACACTGGGAAAGTGAACAGATATTATGGGGATGAAGCTGAAATAATTCCTAAAAATGTGTAAACTTTATCTGGGATCAAAGGAACATTATATTAATAAAAATTATATATGCTATATTAAATTAAGAAGTAATGAATAACTATTTCAAGTGACGAATATTTCTGGCAAGGTACTGTACTTACTATGAACTATTCTCCGCACATTGGTTGAAAGTAGTTGAATGAATACAGGCTTTTGTACACTGAATCCGCGTTTGGCTTCGGATGAAGAGGTCTGGGGTTCAAGTCCTCGGCAACTTCCTGTTCTACATGCAGTAAGATAAGGGTACAATGCTACATTGAATTTCAACATAGTATTTGCTAGTTCCAGGTGATGCCGTCAGGTTTCACAACAATACATAGCCACACTGGTGTTGCAGACCATTTTTCCTGCAATAATACTAGCACTAGCAGCCAGTGAAATGCTCTTGAAAGCAGCTTAAAAACGAGATTCCCATCCAGGTCCCAATTTTACTTCAAAATAATTCATTACAAAAAATAAGAATTTTTTTCTAGTTTCCGCTCGCATCAGTTTCAAACCTACGCATCAGGTCTTTTTATCCCCCGCCAACATAGTTGGGGGGGGATATTGAAATGGGCTCCGTCCGTCCGTCCGTCCCGATTTTGTTTCCGGAGCAGAACTCGAAAACTGTAAGACATATCTCAACGAAACTTGGTGTGTGGAACAATCATCATGTCTAGATGTGCCTTTTGGGGTTTTCAACTTCTTCGAGTTATTTTTTTGGACCATTTTCATGGAAATGTAACTTAGAATTTCGTTTCCGGAACAGAACTTGAAAACTATAAGACATATCTCAACGAAACTTGGTGTGTGGAACAATCATCATGTGTAGATGTGCCTTTTGGGGTTTTCAACTTCTTCGAGTTTTTTTTTTTTTACCGTTTCCATGGAAATGAAACTTAGAATTTCGTTTCCGGAGCAGAACTCGAAAACCATAAGACATATCTCAACGAAACTTGGTGTGTGGAACAATCATCATGTCTAGATGTACCTTTTGGGGTTTTGAACTTCTTCGAGTCATTTTTTTGGACCGTTTCCATGGAAATGTAACTTAGAATTTCGTTTCCGGAACAGAACTCGAAAACTATAAGACATATCTCAACGAAACTTGGTGTGTGGAACAATCATCATGTGTAGATGTGCCTTTTGGGGTTTTCAACTTCTTCGAGTTATTTTTTTTTTACCGTTTCCATGGAAATGTAACTTAGAATTTCGTTTCCGGGACAGAACTCGAAAACTATAAGACATATCTCAACGAAACTTGGTGTGTGGAACAATCATCATGTCTAGATGTGCCTTTTGGCGTTTTCAACTTCTTCGAGTTATATTTTTGGACCGTTTCCATGGAAATGTAACTTAGACAATCATCATGTGTAGATGTGCCTGAAAGGCCCGATGGGCTTATGGCATTGCACAGTATCCAGCCGTCTGTAAACTTTTCGCATTTTGTCTTCTTCTCCAGAACCACTTTGTCTAAGGAGCTGAAATTTTGTGTGTTGTGTTTAGTTGAAAAAAGGTTCATAGTCACTGTTATTCAACAACTATTCTTCAATAAATTTTCCCAAAGGCGGGGGATATGGCCGACTCTGTCTGCTTGTTTTTCTAGGTTTTAACAAAAGTAAGGGGCAGATAACTATAATTCTTTTGCCTCAGAAAACAATGGACATAGAAAATGTCACTCGTTTCTGATGAGATGAAGTGTAGGGGTGAAATTATTGACTATTTGGAATAGTAACACATATTTAAGGAGTTTGTGCTTTATTTATTTAAATAATTGTACAATTTTTGTTATCCCACGGGTGTTTAATACCGTGGGATATAGTCATCGCCCCGTCCGTCTGTCCGTCCGTCCGTGCGTCTGTCCGTCCCTAATCATTTCGTTTCCGGAGCAGAACTCGAAAACCTTTCATGATATCTTTCTGAAACTTTCCATGTGTATTACCCACCAACTGAAGTGGTGCCTTTTGATATATTCAGATTTCTGAAAAAAATTTTGTTTTCGTTTTCATAGAAACATGTTGAATTTGGACTTTGTTCAGAGACAGGTTCATTTCCGGAGAACAGCTCCAAAACCGTTCATCATATCTTCCTGAAACTTTGCATGTGTGTTACCCACTAACTGAAGTGTTGCCTTTTGATATTTTCTGATTTTTTTCTGAATTTTTTTTTTTTGTCTGTTTCCATAGAAACATGAGAGGGATGTTGGTTGTTGTTGATTTTGACTTGGAGCAGAAGTCTAAAACCCTTAACATACCTGAAACTCAGCATCTGTAATACCCACTAACTGAAGCAGATACACAAGTATCTGTCAAAGATGTGTTTTACAAAATTTATGGAACCGGTGGGATATGTCATCTTCTGATGACTCTTGTTTGTTTAGCACTTCATTTAAAAAAAAATGTTGTTAAAAACAATTGCGTTGTCGCATCATTTTTGTCAGTGTTTGTTGAGTGAATGATGTTTTTGATTTCAGCATCAGCAGCTACATTGATCAACATCAAGAATGCGAGGAAACACTTTGAGAAACTGGAGAGAGTAGAGCAACATACGGCAATTGCAAACAGATGAGAGGAGACCAGTTCAGTTGGTGACAAATACAAGACATTCTTATCAAATCATACCCACATAAGTCTTTGTTCATTTTGTCTTCATTGTTCACAAGCTCATCAGGGAATCAGGGAATACAGCTTGATGGGATGGGCTCCTGGTGTAAGCCATTGTTTGTTATCCATAAACTTTGGGTATTTTCAACTTCTCTGAATCTACTGTTGCACCGAAGATAAAATTTTATGGGGAGGTGCTTTGCATCTTTATCTCTCAATTTCACCATAATCTTCAAACAACATCGCTTAGGCATGTATGTAGCTCAAATTTTCAGAATGGAATCTTTGTCATGTGGAGACTGAAGTCTGTACAATATGGTCTTGGCTTATCTTTAAGTATTGGTGTTACATACAGGTGTTTTCTGATTAGCATATGGCCCAGTATGGCATCCATTTGTTATTTATTAATGAACAACGGAATCTTATATTCACACTCTTTGGCCATTGGCGATTATATAGTTCGTGACAATTTTGGTCCATATGGACCACAGAGATCAAACCTCAAAAACCTATTTTGACTTAAGAAATCTGTTGAAAGTGAATTTTGTGCCGTGTTTATAGTTTTTATAGATTATGGTTGAGGGGGCTTCATATGTGTACAGTGTGTGAACAGAACGGTATTCAAAATTTGTATCAACATGTATGTACATAAGTCTTGTTTGTACTAAATCATTTCAGGGGTATTTGTCAACATTTGTCATTTTTGGTGATTAGAGGTAATTTTCAAAGTCACGGCAAGGGATTGTGCAATATCTAGATAACAATGTGATTATATTTGTTAAAAATAACGTCATTCACTTCAAACCCAACTTCACTTCGCAAGGCATAACTTTTGCCAGTCTCCATTACTGTCTGATTTAAGCCTTGTTGTATTCCCTTAAGGTTTCTGTGTCAAGAAATCAGAGCCCCCTATGCTATTTAGGTGCAGCGATCCACTATCTAAGCATGGAAAATCAAGAGAAATACTGCAAGACAATAATGGAGGCTGGCTAACCATACAAAGCCTGATTGTCCATGACTATTAAAGTTGTTTCACTGTTATCCCTTGCCACAATAAGCTATGTTTAAAAGATGTACAATGGATATCTGTACCATATATCACTTATACATCTTTATTCTCCAAATAGCGAAATCAACAAAATTGATTTAAAACAAAGATCTTTGATTTATATCTAAGGCATTTTAGAAGGTGAGAAGAGATTGATAACTTTATCGTACTATGTCTTCTTTAATGTTAAGATGTAATTCAGGAAAGAAATGTGTGCAGCGTCTACTTTGATTTACAACTTATTATTGAAAAAAAACTGTGTACTATCATTATTGTTTGTTATGTTTGATTAAACCCATATTCAATTATGAAGCATGTAAATGATACATAATTGAAGTAATAATGTGTTATTGATCATGTATAAAAATGCTATGGTATCTCTATCTACGTCTATAATATATGAAGATGAAATCATCTTGATAAACAAGAAATTGCTGTTAATGTCCCTACTGTAGAGAAATAAAAATGTGTATAAACATCTGTTCCCTCTTGTTTTCTTCTGAGATGTTTCTTGAATCAGTGTTGAGATGAAACAAAAGAAGGAATGTTTCAGCATATGATCTTATCATTGAGGCCTCGCGGTTGGAATGTTAGAAGCTCAAATAACCACCTCAGTTCCAGGGCTCTCCTGGAGCAAGTGGTTTTGTCTGTACAGATCGCTCTACATGTTAAGTTTGGGTGAAATACTACGGTCTCATAGCAGCGCTAAATATGATCTGCCAGTTTCAGCCAGCGCTTGTAGGTTTCACCATAATATAATTTCATCTGTAACACTGCAGGCTTTCTCCCTTAATCATCTAAATTATAATTATTTTGGTACACAGATTTACTATCTAAAACTTTACTGCAGCTGGGGTATTATATTTGAGCCACTTTCCTTAGTACACGTTTACATATGACAGCACAGTTTAATCTGTGTTACTTTTTGTCCCCCGCCGCCGCGAAGGGCGGAACGGGGGACATAGTATTCAGCTCCGTCCGTCCTTCTGTCCGTCCGTCCCGCTTCCTGTTAGCGCAATATCTAATGAACCGCTCAACCTAGATTCTTCAAACTTGGTACCAGTCTTCATCTGGGAAATACGCAGACCTGAAAAGTTTTTGGTGACCTTGACCTCATTTTGAAGGTCAGGGCGAGACTTTGACCAGTTTTGAAAATGTTGTTAGCGCCATATCTCATGAACCCTTCAACCTTGAGTCTTCAAACTTGGTACCAGTTTTCATCTGGATAAAACGCAAACACCAATCGATTTGGGTGACCATGACGTCATTTTGACCGTTTTTTTAAATGTTGTTGGCGCGATATCTCGTGAACCATTGCATTAAGTATCTTCATCAGTATTTACTACATTCTCATAAGAATAATAACAATTGAACGAAATATTCTTGATTGTGGCGGGGGACATGGTCACGTTTGTGACAATTACTTGTTTTTATAGTCATCTGTTAAAAACATATGTATGGCAAGCTTTACAAAGAAATTTGGATCATTTAAATATTTGCTTTCATGAACAGTAAGTAAAAGTGGGCACACATTGAGCCTTAGTACATCAACATGTGGGCACACTTTGAGCCTTAGTATACCAACATGTGGCCACACATTTAGCCTTAGTACATCAACATGTTGGCACACATTGAACCTTAGTACATCAAAATGTGGGCACACATTTAGCCTTAGTACATCAACATGTGGACACACATTGAGCCTTAGCACATCAACATGTGGCCACACATTTAGCCTTAGTACATCAACTTATGGGCACACATTGAGCCTTAGCACATCAACATGTGGCCACACATTGAGCCTTAGTACATCAACATGTGGGCACACATTGAGCCTTAGCACATCAATATGTGGGCACACATTGAGCCCCAGCACATCAATATGTGGGCACACAGTACATCAACATGTGGGCACACATTTAGCCTTAGTACATCAATATGTGTGCACACATTGAACCTTAATACATCAACATATGGGCACACATTTAGCCTTAGTACATCAATATGTGGGCACACATTGAGCCTGACTACATCAACTTGTGGGCACACATTTAGCCATAGTTCATCAATATGTGTGCACACATTGAACCTTAGTACATCAACATGTGGGCACACATTTAGCCTTAGTACATCAATATGTGGGCACACATTTTAGCCTTAGTACATCAACATGTGGGCACACATTTAGCCTTAGTACATCAATATGTGGGCACACATTGAACCTTAGTACATGAACATGTGGGCACACATTGAACCTTAGTACATCAACATGTGGACACACATTTAGCCTTAGTACATCAACATGTGTGCACACATTGAGCCTTAGTACATCAACATGTGGACACACATTTAGCCTTATTACATCAATATGTGGGCACACATTTAGCCTTAGTACATCAACATGTGGGCACACATTGAGCCTTAGTACATCAATATGTGGGCACATATTGAGCCTTAGCACATCAACATGTGGACACACATTGAGCCTTAGTACATCAACATGTGGACACACATTGAGCCTTAGTACATCAACATGTGGGCACACATTTAACCTTAGTACAGCAACATGTGTGCACACATTTAGCCTTAGTACATCAACATGTAGGCACACATTGAGCCTTAGTACATCAACATGTGGCCACAGAAAGTATGGGTCTATACGTTGGACACAAATCCCAGTATGGTTGATAAGTAATTTTTTAATTTTGAAAAAAATACTCGTATTTTTTTAGGTGTATACTTTCTTTTGAGCACTAGTGTATTTTTACAATATTTAAAAAGTACAAATTCAATTCATAATAGATGGTGCCGACATAATAAACCTTTGAAATATCTTGCATTTTGTATGGGAACATTTCTTTTGCACATATCATAGGCTCCAATTTTAAGAACATAAAATAAACTGAACCCCTAAAGAAATGTTACACCTGAATTTAAATATCATAAAAAGTTAATTGTTCAGAGGAATTTGCTTTGTTGTGTTGTAACACTCCATCTAAAACAGCAGACCTGTAACTCTAATGGTAAATAAGTTAACGCCAGTTCTTCATGGGTGGGGCCAACTGTCCTATTTCCGACCATGCACAAAAACAACAAAACCATAGAGTAATCATTAGTTTAATGACAAATTGCATGTGATCAGTATCTGGTATGTCCGCCGTTGGCATTCAAACATGCCTGAACTCTTCGTCTCACAGAAAACGTCAGTTGTCTGATGAAAGCAGGTGGTATCTGTGTCCATTCGGCAAACAATGCAGCAATAAATTGTTGACGTCTGTGTGGTTGGTGTCGACGTTGACAGATCCTTCGATCGATGGAATCCAAAGGGTGCTCGATGGGATTCATATCGGGCGATCTGGCAGGCCAAGGCAAAACGTGGACGTTGTTGACGTTAAGGTACTGTAACGTCACTCTAGCTACTTGAGGACGAGCATTGCCCTGTTGAAAAAAGGGTGTTTGGATGGCGTTGTAATAATGTGATGACCTCTGGCTGTTGGACCATGTCAATGTACCTCTGAGCCGCAGATTGCCGTCAATGACAATGAGGTCGGTGGTTGTGTTGCGCCCAAGACCATGACGCTGCCTCCACCGAAAAGGATAACTTCCTGTAGGGCCTACGCAGCAGCGTGCCTCCCTCTCACCCCGGCGACGGTAGACCCTCCTTCTCCCGTCTGCTACGCGCATCTGGAACCGACTTTCGTCGGAAAATAACACTCTGCCCGTTTTGGTTCTGCCAACGTCGAACATTTCTGGCCCAAGCAATCCTGTTTTGTCGATGTCGGCGCGTCAACAGCATTTCTCGCATCGGCCGGCATGACCTCAATTATGATTCGGTGTCCAAGTGTGGTAGAAGCTGTAGAAAGCGGTTCCTGAGATGCAGTTGAAGCAGGTACCGGTCTTCATTAATTGGGGTTGTCACTGGTGGCCTGCCGCTTCTAGCTCAGTATCGCGTCGATTCAGTCTGTTGTAGACGTTCACGCAGCCTAAGAATGGTGAGACGATGACATCGAATGTGGCAGCGACTTCTCAATCAAAGGACCCAGTCTGCAACATTCCAATCGCTCTTTTCCCGCTCTTTAGTTGTTAATCTCGGCATTGTTATCAAATTATGTTGTGAAATAATGAATACATGGGCCTTTTATACCCGTTACCAACTGATTTCACGTGCATTTCATGCGTGGTAAAACTTCTACTGGCTACGTTCTGGTGACACGGTCCTTCTCATGAAAACCAAAATGTTTAAGAAGTTCACTGTACAGAAACAGATTTAGAAACAAATCTAGTCCGTAAACATGTGCCAAAGCTTCCTAAAACAGTCGAAGCACATTTTTAACAAAAACGTTTTCTTAGAATCTTATGGTTGTGTTTAGAAAAGAAAAATAACAAATTTCAATATTTCGTCATTTTCAGACAAATTAACGAATAAATATTTCTAAAAACATAACTAATTTCATTTTCATGATTGTGCATTCATTATCAAAGAAGAAAAAATCAGTTTGGTTAATTTTCTAACCATTTTTACAATTTTCCCTTCATTTATTGCATGATCGGAAATAGGACAATTGACCTCAACCATGAACAACGTTAAAGTTACAGGTCTGCTATTTTTACACAAAACACTAAACTGATGGAGTGTTACAACACAGCAGAGCAAATTCCTCTGAACACGTAACTTTGTATGATATTCAAATTCAAAGAGGTGTAACATTTCTTTTGGCGTTCAGTTTAGAAACCTTCAGACGATTAGAAGTCACTAGTTTATTATATTACTGTATACCATGTATTGTTTTAAAGGTATTTCTCCGTGAACCCAACTAGTGGGTATAACTGTCTGACATTTAATTGGCTTCATTGAGTGATCTTACAAAAACTTCAATCCTACCCTGCATCATGACAATTTCATTCTTGTTTATTTATTTATTTATTTGCAAAGAACATTCATTCTCTTAATAGTGCATTGTTCTGAGAGTAGACATGGTTTAGAAAAGCAAGAATGTAGTAACTAAGCTTGTCATGTATACTGATAGATAATATAAGCGCAAGGTTATAAATGCACCATTTTAGTAGTAAACCCGGATTTCAGCCTTACACACAGGTTTGGAAGATAAACATCTGCATCCCGAAAGTTTGTTCATTTACCGGGATGTTGCAAATAAAATGTATCTTGTAATTTGTGATGTTTTGAAGCATCGAATTATGGCAAAAATGAACCAATATGTTTGTGTTTCTATTGAGAGGAGACGATTGAAGGGACCATAACCGTTATTATACCCCCGCTACGAAGTAGTCGGAGGTATATAGCGGTCAGCACGTCCTTGCGTCCGTCCGTGCGTCCGTCCGGTTTTTGTTCCGCTCATAATTCTGAAACCAGTTGCTCAAATTTTTACGAAACTTGATATGTACATTTACCATGATGCGTACAACTGCCTTTTGTATGTTTCATACCCTCATTTGCATAATTTATGCAAATTTTCTCCGTTTTTCGACTTTGCCATTCACAGGTTTTGTTCCTCTCATAACTCAAATACTAATTGTTCAAATGTCTTGTAACCTGATGCATATAATCATCACGATGTGTACATCTGACTTTTGTATGTTTCATACCCTCATTCGCATAATTTATGCAAATTTCTCCGTTTTCGACTTAACCATTCACCAAATGTCTTGTAACCTGATGCATATAATTAACACAAAGTCGGCGCCAGCCCGCAAGACAATAGGCGTTACCATCTTGCAAGCCAACGCCTGTCTGCGTCGTTTATCCCAGGGAATTAGCTTGATGCTATGGGAGCCAACCTCGGACGTTCTTGGGGAGAGCACATGATGAGAGACACATAACATGATGACGTCATGGAGATGTTTATTTGGTTGTTGCTTCACTGTGGTTGTAACATAAATACATATACAGCTGATGATGGTGATGGCGGCAGAGACATAGTGACCGCCAAGGAAGCTTTATAAGTCTTCCCTGGGGTCTAGTCTCCGCTGGTCTAATTCTATCTCCTTCTCTCCCTTCCTCTCTCGTTCTATCTTCTTCTCTATCTCTATCTGCCCTCTTCTCTATCTCTCTCTGCCCTTGTCACTGGACTGGGCTCTATTTAAGGGATTCATAGGACCAATGGCTACAGAGCCCTAAAGCAAATAGAATGTCACCATAGGGGCTGATTGACAAGATACTTCCCTATTGCTAAATAAAACAATTGCTGTATTTACAATGCCTAAAGTGATCTACAATAAAGAATAGATAATAACTGAAGCATAAACCATTAAACCTGCAGATGGGTGATAGCCCCAGGTGATAACTACAAGAAACAAATGGACAGTGTCATATGAGAATTAAACTAAGTTACTTGAACATATGATAAACAAAATACATAGGAAAATATCAAATTACAAATAATACATTTATACATGTGTTAGCACTGTGATATATTCTCCCTCGACGAGTAAATTTTGACCTCAAAATTTGTTTGGTTGTTAATAGAACATATGGTAGCCAAATATATAAACTGGTGCAAGGTATAATGATACTTCAAAAAGTTGTCAAATTGCATGAAAGATTAAAGTTTGTAAGGTTGTGTGTGATTATCAAGCCAGTTTTGAAAATAACGAATAACATTTTTAGACATTATTGTTATTATGGTAAATAACTATACTACAAGGAGTTACTATAAATGTAAATGAAGTCAGGAGTCTTGTATTGGTGAGCCCAGACTCTGCAAGGCTAGACTAAGGTACATGTATAACTATAAGTATGCTAAATGACTGGGTAATCTAACTGACAACATTAACAAGATATGGTAAAATCAAAGTAGGTATAATTGATATTTCATCATTGAAGAATTCATGAGCTTTGACAATGTGTATATGGTATGCGATAATCATAAGACTTTTTGCATTGCGTGATACTTTATGTCTGTACATGTAATTGTCAAATGATGAATTTAAAGTTGAAAATGGTTATAAATATTGCAGAATAATTTGGAAAGTCAAGGGTAATAAACATGTTCTAACAAGGATCATTCAAGTCATTGGGCTCAGGAGTCTAGCTTTGGGGATGTGACTCGGTTACCTAGCTCTTTGGCATAACTAAGTGAATAAGAATAAGAAAAAAACCTAACTGATACCAAAAACTGAGAAGTGATAAATTGAAACATGTTTACCCTATGAATAAAGAGTATGGTTACAAAATGTTTTATACTGGCTGATTATAAACAAACCTGTTTGCACAGAATCCTGACAACATATGACACAAAAAACAATAGAAACAATATTGTTCGAAATTGTCCACAGTTTGCTGTTGAGTCCATATCAGAGCTTTTGTCTTCACTGTCCTCTTTGTAGATCTTCTAAGTTGTGGCGCTATGGATGTAGATATCCGTTACCATTGAAGTCTACCTCTTTAAAGAGGATCATTGAAGTTGACAGGTCAGCAGCATTGTGGTGATTCAGTTGTTGTCAGGATGACTGGCTCTGGTCGGTTTAGGCTTCAGGACTGGTACTGAGACTTCGGATTTTGGTGCTGTCTTCTCATGGTGCTGCTCTTGAAGAATCCCAGGCTGGTTCCGTCATCGGGATCGAAATTTCTCCACCAATTAACACAAAGTCGGCGCCAGCCCGCAAGACAATAGGCGTTACCATCTTGCAAGCCAACGCCTGTCTGCGTCGTTTATCCCAGGGAATTAGCTTGATGCTATGGGAGCCAACCTCGGACGTTCTTGGGGAGAGCACATGATGAGAGACACATAACATGATGACGTCATGGAGATGTTTATTTGGTTGTTGCTTCACTGTGGTTGTAACATAAATACATATACAGCTGATGATGGTGATGGCGGCAGAGACACAGTGACCGCCAAGGAAGCTTTATAAGTCTTCCCTGGGGTCTAGTCTCCGCTGGTCTAATTCTATCTCCTTCTCTCCCTTCCTCTCTCGTTCTATCTTCTTCTCTATCTCTATCTGCCCTCTTCTCTATCTCTCTCTCTGCCCTTGTCACTGGACTGGCCTCTATTTAAGGGATTCATAGGACCAATGGCTACAGAGCCCTAAAGCAAATAGAATGTCACCATAGGGGCTGATTGACAAGATACTTCCCTATTGCTAAATAAAACAATTGCTGTATTTACAATGCCTAAAGTGATCTACAATAAAGAATAGATAATAACTGAAGCATAAACCATTAAACCTGCAGATGGGTGATAGCCCCAGGTGATAACTACAAGAAACAAATGGACAGTGTCATATGAGAATTAAACTAAGTTACTTGAACATATGATAAACAAAATACATAGGAAAATATCAAATTACAAATAATACATTTATACATGTGTTAGCACTGTGATATAATCATCACGATGTGTACATCTGACTTTTGTATGTTTCATACCCTCATTCGCATAATTTATGCAAATTTCTCCGTTTTCGACTTAACCATTCACCAAATGTCTTGTAACCTGATGCATATAATCATCACGATGTGTACATCTGACTTTTGACCAGTGGAGAAAGAGAAAAAGCACTGGGGATGTTGCAGCTTGGGTCGACAAACAACGATGTTGCCAATGCCTTTGGATCTCACCGTATGACCATCATTAGGCCTTTCATGCCTATCAGGCCTATCAGCGGTGACTCCGGAGTCATATAATGGTCATACAGTGACATCCAAAGACATTGGAAACATCATTGTTGGTCGACCCAAGCGGCAACATCACCAGAGCTCTTTCTCTTTCTCCACTGGTCAATCGCGGCATGATTTCGTACATGTGTGCCATATCATGCAAAGTAGGCACCTTTTATACCCTATAGAAGCATTCAATTCATGCAAATGCTGCTTGAATTTTGCTACATTTGAGTTATAATGCGTTTTGGTGATGGACAATTTTTAAAAAAAGGTTCATTTTCAAGCGAAAATGTTCACATAAATAATCGTCTGTGTTCCTAATTACTATTAAGTCATTTGACAACACAGTAAACTCGTTTTCACTAAGGTAAATTACGAGAAAAGATCTTTTATGACTAGAAAAATATATTTCATAATTTTCACACTTAAACTTACCCAATAACAGTATTTTCATCGTTTAGGGGTTATGATGTAAAGCATAAACATTTTTGTCTAGTCACAAACGTAAAAGTTTACTTTCAACTTCTTCTGGACATCAAAATCACATTTATTGGTTACTACCAGCCTGGTCGAAAACCGGACAATTTTAAACTTTTAAACAAGCTGCATTTTGCCACAATATGAATCCATCAGGATTTTTAAATGTGTTATTAGCTTAAAGCTACGTTATTCAGCTTTCTTTTGAACCATTCATTTCTCAAATATCTTTGATACTTAAAAAGTTCTTAAACAAAGAAATGAGGTAACGTTTCTTTTGGCGTTTAGTGTATATGAAGATATTTGAAAATATTCATAATTCAGACATGTTGTTAAAGACGGGTCTCCTGCTCCTGATTGGCTCCTGTATTACATCCAGGGTAAATTATGCTTGAAGTTTCGTTCTTATATTATATCATATATATCTCAATGCCAATTTAACAATCTTTGAATTCAGTTGTTTTTTCCGGGAGAACTTCCCTTCGAAATGAACTAGGGCCTTACAATTTCTATTCAGAAGGCCTTATACTGGATAATACCCTACTGGGAGGGCCTTATACAGAATAATAACCTTCCAAGAGGGTATTATTCAGTACTAAGGCCTTCCAAGTACAATTCTTTGCACCCAAGAAATTCTAAATCCCAGTTAGTAAGGTTATCAACCCAAGTTGCCGAAGTTTAAAATTTTCGAATTCGCAACCCTTCGCTTTGTAGGTCAAGGCTCTACCACAAGACCACAAAGGACTGGTGACTGAGAAGGAATGATTGTTGGTCCGTATTCTGCTGTGTGAGAACTTCCATGATATTTTATGTGCGCTTTATTTTACTTGGACCACCTGCAGTTAAACATTTAGACAACTGTACTCATGATAGTTTTTTTTCTCTCGGTATATAAAATAGATAACACCCTCATCCTCCGGCGTTCTAGCAATGAGAGGCCTACTAGGGCAAAGTCTTCTCTTTGCTAGAACGCTCTCGCATTCAGGTGTTATCCATTACATAGCCCAGCAAAGTTAGACAAACGTACCTGGATAACACGTGGAGGTTCATTATCGCGGAATATTCCCTAATCTGGGGACTTAGCGAGTCCCGGACAACGCCTGGGGTCGCCCGAACTTCGAACATCTTTGAACATATTGTGTTTGCAGTTTGTTTTGATTCGAAATGTTCCTTGTCAATAGGTTTAATAGTTATTTCTTTGGATTAATATTTGATGGTCAGTAATAGTTTTATAAACGAACTTTGGGAGAGGCTAAATTAACGGATTGCAGATTGGGAAAATATTTGTTTGTATTTAAATTGAATGACTCACAGTTCAGGAAATACGGGAGGCTCCAAAATATTTCAAATGTTATGCATATACAAGGAGAAACATATATTTATAAGTGTCTTGAAAAGTGAATAACATTTGAGATTTTAATAATAAGTCAAAATGACCTCTATTCAAACAGTGTTGACAATTGTTCGGACACTGTTACATGTACACGTTCCGTGCGAGCATCTTCAAAGTGTTAACTTACCAGAAAAAGTTCGAGAAAAAATGACAAAACATTCAGTTCTCACACATGACAACAAATAAGAAATATGAAACTGTTAAGTGTCAATGCCTGGGAATGTTATTGTGCGTCATATATCCTAACGTCACATGTCATAATTTAAATAAATCATCATTGCTTTGTCAAACTGACAAATTATTTTCCCTTTTGAAAATACGGTAAAATTATTGTACAAGAACTGTTCACCACGTGTTTTTGAGATATTAGAATTGTTTTGATAAATATTTTAAACCATTGATGCATGCCGAAAAAAGTTCATACTGTCCAATGTTAGGATGAACTGTCCCATTGAAACAGGCAATTAAATAGTTCAATTTTCGGTTAATTTACAAATAATTAATCGTTTTAGTGTCGAAATCTTTTTAGATGCAATCGTTCGGCTTGTAAAAATTTATATCTACTGATATTTGTTTGGTATACCCTTTTTCATAATATTTGAATCGGAAACTCGGGCAGTTTGCCTTAGACATGTTAGATCAGCTTCTGCTATTTTCCTTCAATATGCCGTATAAGACAAAAGGTCAAGGCGTTAACTGTTCTCCGAACAAAGACTAAAGGAACAACCACTGCTTGGAATAGACTTTTCCAATTAGCTTTCAATGATGTAGGTATCAAGGCCTCTCGGTACACCTATGGTTGAAGTACCCTTTTAGAGAAAGTTTCTAAATTATATATATTTCAACTGTGATTATGATAACATTTGTTTACTCCACATTTATTTTTGTCCTATCATGAGAAGGATTTACATGGTAAAGTAAATAGATGAATGTTTGCAATTGAGATATATTAGAAATACATGCCATTTAGATGGTGAACAACTATAGCATGGTTATATTTGGGATAACACTACCTTCAATAGTACACATTCTTGTAGTTTTTTGGGCCGAGTCCCTTGTGGGATTCGAACCCACACCCTCAGAGTTTGCAACTGACGCCAGCACTCACCGTACCAGCAATTTACTACACGACCACCAGTTGCTTTACTTTGAGGGTGTGAGTTTGAATCCCGCAAGGGACTCTGCCCGGACAAGTACAACAATTTGAAGGTAGTGTATTGAAGGTAGTGTTATCCCAAATATAACCATGTTATAATTGAGATATGCTTTTCGTGCATTCTGTGTCAACTAGTGTTAACTAAGATGAATGGTGGATCCTGTCAATTGTTGTAGATGCAACGGTCCTCTGGCATGCTGCGAGTTTCAGATGTCCTCTGGGTTTCACCGGGTACAAGTCGTCGTGCTACCTGTTTTCTCACAACACGGCTACCTATGTAGATGCGCTGGTAAGATCACATTGATACATATGTTTTGCATCTAATATATTATTTCTTATTTCGACATTATTGTGTCTAATGCATTCGATCTATAAATATCGAGATTTAAGTCTGTTACTTGAATTAACTCAATACAGTAATACATTGCATATTTAATGTATTCCCCTCAGTCGTATTCTCTTCAAATAGAGGTTACTTCCTTCAGACTTTCTATCGTAACCTCTGTTCTTTATAGGCGATATTTCACTATTCTCGCTGGAGGTGAAAGTTTTCAACACTGGTAACGACATTATCTATGTCAAATCAACAGAATTCTGTCTTGTAACAGGTGAATCAACTCCAGTGAGACGAATGAGAATGCTACATTACGTGAAAGTAGCCTTAATATAACAGAGTTTACGATAGAAGATTTGAAGGGATTAAGAATAAATGGCTACAAGCGTCGAATCTGTCCTGCTCGATCAACACTTTGCAAAACGTTGTTCGAAATCTGATTTTTGATGCAGCCCACTGAAGTTTAGAAGCAGTAAGTCATTTCTATTATGAATTGATTGGATTTCTAGTGGATTTATACCAACCCGCAAATAGGCATGTTATATAGTTTATCAGTCTGCAGAAGATACCGCTATTGTAGGATCAAGCAACAATTATTACGAAATGTCGTTTTGCGACAGGATTTTGCACAGTGACATACAGACGTCGGCAACAACATGACATTAGACAAGTATAGACTGGTGAATTCGGCCCCGTGTAAAAACCAACATGTTTACACAGTTGCATGGCCATGCTTTGTATCTAAATATAGATGACCAATGAGAGAGCGTAGAGGCATTCAAGTCCGTATAGTGACGTCACTGCCGTCTATGCGAGTTGTATTTCGATATTGTTTGCAGGTAGAATCGACTTAGCAGCGTAATTTGGGCCGAAAAGTAAATTTAACAAAAAGTTGCCCATGTCCAATTAGTATGAAAGCTGATAAAGGATCGGTGGTAAGTTTTGTTATATGTCGTTTTTTATTCATGAACAGAACTTTGTCATAGTCATCGAAGAGAACACCAACCGATTTCCTTATGGAAATTACAATTTTATTATAACAATGGAATTTATTTCAACTCGTTTTCCTATGATGTACATGTACAATAAATTATGTTTCAATAAGAAAGGGGATTGTTAATTTAGATATTACCCATGATGAACCCTTATGAGTGACGTGGATCAATGCGAAACAGAGTTTAGATATGTTGATGAAGCTATGTGTAACTCGCATGAATACTGTACTTTGTGTTGTTGTTGTTGACAAAAGTAGTTCTGTCACCATGACACTGTGTGGAGATAATGGAAGCACGTTTGCATTATCTGTATTATTCAAGATGCCACTCATTCTTTAATTTATCTTTATTTATGACATCAAAATGCCATTCTTTACTAACAGAGGTATCTCAAGCCATTTCTTCTCACATAACCTGTTACAAGTGATTCATATTTAGCACTTTTGGCAAACTCGCCTAGTGATGAAGTTGTTCGTATACAGATCATATATATATATATATATATGTCTACTAATTTGCAATATGGAGTTTTGTCATGTAAATTCTAGAAATACGGGCCATTTATATTGTGAACAATCTAACATGGTTACATTTGGGATAGCACAACCTTCAATGGTACAATAATTTGTACTGTTGACGATAGTGTTATCCCAAATGTTACAATGTTAGATGTATATTTTACTTAAATAGCATTTTTATTTACGTCCCACTCGTATTGACATGTGGCTCTGTGCCCCCTTCTAAATTATGTTTGGAAGTTATAACTGCAATGACTTTTATTAACAATTTGAAGAGGTGAAATCCGCCACCTGATTAGCAGGCTGCTAATACCAATTGACCTCACATTTTAAAGGCGCTGTAACACGTTATGCTAACTGAAATAAAATGCTGCCACAAAAGGCAAATACGTGTTACCACTGACTAAAAAAAAACCTGAATCAATGTAAAGAGTTCTTAAACGAATGTACATGGTTCGGTCAAGCCATGCGGCTCCATTTCCCTTGGAGCGGCCATTTTAATGTTTTCACGTATATACGTAATATGTCATAAATCTTTGAATCTTCACCAATTTCGTTGAACATTTGAATATATTCATTATAACACTTTTGTATTGTCATACAAATGCAATTAAAGTGATTATATATACCTTCACGAAACTGACGGTTGAATAAGATAATCTCCACATCGTTTACTTCAGAAATAGATTTCATAATGTGCTTGTTCCCTGGCTGATAAGTTATTTGAGAAATGTGAGTGAAACTGGTATAAATGCCGGAGCTCGTCCACAGCATTTATACAATAGTTTAACTTGAATGTTCAAACATTTTTTCAGCCACTGAACAAACAGATTATGAAACATTTTTCTTATATATTCTAACTTTGCAAATTGAGTGGTGTTTGAATCCCAAAAGGAAATTGAAAAGTACCAACAGATACAAACATGTTTAGTGGTAAAACAGCTTCTGACATTAGTAGTGTGTAGTTCTACCAACAATAGTACCAACACAGCAAAAATGACTGAGTATCCTGCAATCCGGAAACCAACTGGAAACTGGGTAATAGGAGTATCCACTTGGTATCCATCTGCTGAAACTATGTAACCTGGTTTCCAACTAGAATCCATTTTGGATTCTATAACATTAAGTATTTCCGTGATGGAAACCAACTGGAAACCATGGTTATGTGTTTCATGTTGGTTTCCATTCCTGGAAATTGCAATCAATGTTTCCATGAAATGGAAATCAACATGAAACTATAATCTGAAGTTTCATGTTAGTTTCCATTCCTGTAAAATACAATCATTGTTTCCAGAAAATGGAAACCAACATGAAACTATCAAGTGAAGTTTCATGTTGGTTTCCATTCCTGGAAATCTGCATTGAAAGATTCCATTAAATGGAAACCAACATGAAACTACCACAGCACACATGACTGAGTATCCTGAAATCGGGAAACCAACTGTTAACTTGGTAATAGGGGTATCCACTTGCTATCCTATCACTGAAACTTGGCAACCTGGTTTCGAACTATAATGTGAAGTTTCATGTTGGTTTCCATTAGTGTAAATTACAATTATTGTTTCCCGAAAATGGAAACCAACATGAAACTATCAAGTATAATGTTGGTTTCATTACCTGAAATTTACAATTACTGATTCCATTAATTGGAAACCAACATGAATCTATCAAGTGTTATGTAGTGTAATGTAGTGTAATGGAAACAGATAATGAAATAATTAATAACCCGTGTATCCATTTGTTAACAATTTGTTCAAATCAAAAGACCCATAGAAACCAAATTAGTTATCCAATATTTCAAATTGCACGTGTATTCAAAGCAAAGTAATTCAATATCAATTATTATGATATAACATGTTCAAATCAATTATTATGATAAACATGTTCAAATCAATTTTTCAGAAGAAGCTTTAACAAAGAATGGTAAACTATACTTTTGAGAAAAATAAAGTCTTGCAAATGTTATATTTATATAAACAACTAAATAACTGAAACCCTTGATTGATATGATATGATATGTACCGTATTCCTTTTCATTTCGACAATGCCATAACTTATATCAACCATGATATTTTTTTATTGTATTATTTATTGTATTGAGTGTGTAATGTTGGACTTACTATTTAACATCTAAACAATAATATCAATTACAAACCCTAAGATTTAGTGAGCCTTAATTTATCAATTAGATGTAGGTCAAATGTATGGGCCGGCCGTATCGCCGGACGCTCGCTGTCCACCATATGGTGTTATATAACAGCCAGACCATGTGCTCTCTCAGACAAAGAGCTTTGTTCATCATCCACATTTTGGCGCCATTGAATTGCCAGTATGACCCGTGACTAATTGAAGAAACAGAATCTTATCTGCCGGGTGTACATGAACTTCAGTGGCAACAACTATTGTCATTCACGGAGGGCAAAACAACATGATATTTCTACAACTGCATGCAGGTACAGTGCGCATTTCATGTAATACTTACAGTTCATGTTTTTCTTATTGTGTGTGTCCAATATGCTAATGATTGAATAACTAATTAAATAAAGTTGATCAAATACCTTCGAAATATTGTAACATTGAAAATAAAGTAATTGTGTTTCTGAAAGCAGTCAGGGCACACCTTGTATGAAACGTTTTCATTCTTACAGAATAAAATAAATCAAAACTTGCAAAACTGAAGAAGACCTTAAGTTATTTTAAAACGTTAACCATGAGAATAAAAGTCAAAAGTAATACACATACGTCATAACTCTATAAAGACAACCTCATTGATTTTGGACAATGGACTTTTTGAAACTAAAATTCACACTTTTCATCTATAACAAATTTATTATTCAAAACAACATCACGTATCTTCCAAATTGATAACAAATATAGGGACAAGGGAATATGTTAGAATGTAAATACCATACGACGTTCAGAATTAACAGACTTCAAATACATTATATATGAGAATATGTACCATTTTACTAAATTATACAAATATCAGTATGTAGAACTATTCTTTTTATTTACTATGCCGCATTATATATCAGACAGATTTTGTTGTGATGTTTGTTATGAAAGCATAATGGAATGTTTTTAATTTATTATGAAACGATGTCAATGTTTATTGTATCAAGACAAACAGTCTCTTCTTTCTTGATTCATTATAACATACGAATACATAAAAATTACATTCAAGAGTTGTTGTACTGATGTATATTTTGGAATATCATATTATGACCTTTATTTGGAAAATAAAAAAAATAAAATAAAATAAAATATTACGACCTTTATATTTAGGTAGAATTTGAAATACCCCTTTGATATTCATGTTTCTTTTAATAATTTGATACTTTTATAACATTTCAGCATTCCTGCACATGGGAAACTTGAAGAAGGCGATAGATGACCTCTCACCTTAGCCTATAACAGGTACATGTGTTTCAAAACTTCACCTAAGAACTAATGTGATAATTGCAGTATATAAAATAATAATATCTGGCAAATCAGAATGTATGACTGTGTATCTTACTAAATCACTCCAAATAAGTAAAACTGAGGTTGTACCAATTTCGATTTATGTTGGTCATTAATATCATTTTTATGTTCGTTTTACTTTTACAGCCTAGAAGAACACGAAGGAACCATGTGGTCGGTCAAAGACTTGAAGATGAGCATACCATTTGGTCGAAATATCATTCCCATTGAGGTCACAGGCATGTTTTAAGCTGAAGCTGAAGAGTGAAATCACCCCGGAGGATTAGTGATGTAATTAACCCCGGGCCGTTTACCCGAGGAAAATAAAACCACCTGTTCCTAACATATATTGAATAGTAATGGCCGGCAGCACAGTATAAATCGAGAATATAACCACAGAATTATCAGTGATCCTCTTTCTTAATCAGCAGCAATGCCCTGTTATTTTACCTCGTCATCCAGTTATGGCATTTTGCTGGATGGTTTATGAAGTAATTTTAAAAAATGCAATTTGTAAATGTATATCTAGGATCTTCATAAATAAGATTACTATATGGTATTGTGTACTTGATATCATTTGAATTAGATTCCTTAGATTTGATTGTCAGATGTCTTCTCCTAGTCAAGTATTTGCTCTGCAATTGACACTTAAGTAATAAACTAAATAATGCAACACACTTGTTTTGTATTACTAGTACACAACGGGGAAAATGTATTTTCTTCTTTTGCAATTAGTTAGAATAACATTCCAAGATTGACTTTGCTATTGGCACTTTATGTAATAAACTTTATAACACAGTACAATTATTTTTGTCATTACTAGAATTATTTTCTCAGAAGCATTATTGCTCTTGATGAAGAAAGCAGTTGATGCTGTATGTGTTAACACTGTATTCATTTAAATCATAACATGCTTGTTATGCGTGTTTAGAACAACATGCAAATGTCAACTATGGACACCAGGTTGAAACCTACAGTAAACAATTACACTGAAACCTACAGTGAACCTTAACATGGAAACCAGACTGAAACCTACAGTAAACCATTACACTGAAATCACACTGAAACCACACTGAAACCTACAGTAAACCATTACACTGAAACCAGACTGAAACCTACAGTAAACCTTTATACTGAAACCACACTGAAACCTACAGTAAACCTGAACATGGAAACTAGGTTGAAACCTACAGTAAACCGTAACATGGAAACCAGACTGAAACCTACAATAAACCTAAACATGGAAACCAGACTGAAACCTACAGTAAACCTGAACATGGAAACCGAGTTGAAACCAAGTGTAAACTAAGAAATATGGAAACCAAGTGGAAACCAAGTGGAAACTATCACATGGAAACTGAGTTGAAACCTACAAGAAAGTCATTCATGGAAACCAGATGGATACCACTTGGAGGAGTGGGTAATTATTCGCACTGGATACCATCCGGATACTGGTGCAAAATTCAGTTTCAGTGTTGCTGGAAACCACATGGAAACTGTGAAAAACTGTCTGGATACCAACTGGAAATAATGGTTTCAATTGGGTATCCTGTTAGTTTCAGTGTTCTGGAAACCAGCTCATTTTTGCTGTGCAAGACTCCCATATGGCATTTGGAGCAAAACGTACATAATAGAAAATATTATTAAGTATTTAATTTGTGGCTCTGACGAGCTGTGTTAATCTGTCTTTTAAACATACTTGAAAGGTATAAACGGGAACTCCTTTATTCTTTCAACGTTTATTGAGTGTAAACATTTATAGATTTATTTCACAGATAAAGCGGATCTTTTCCTCACAGGGGACGTCATTCATCTTGTAACCATAGTGAGTCTGTAAATCAAGGCAGTACTCTTTTCCGCCATGGTTGTTCGGTTCTCCAGGATACCAGTTCAGGTAGGATATTCTCCGTACAGGATTCTCCCAGGTCCAGATACCCTCAACACGCAGGTCAGTTCCACCGATGTAATAACTGAAACCTTGAAACAAATTTATACACAATCGCTGAAAACCATCCTCAAATCAACTTAAACGATACTGGTCTTGACGAGTTAGAGCTGAAGCCGTTGTCCATATTAATGTATCCATAATTCTGATCCATAAGGCGATATGTTCAAAGAGTATTTTCAAATGCAGTGCCCAAAGGTGTGCATTTTCACAGTAGTGTCACTAGGGTTTAACGTATCTATTGAATAGACGTTTCCTGTATAAATATATAGAACATGCTACTTGTGCATTTGGGTCGTTTGTATTGAACGAGAAGATGTCATGGAAGCGGAGGAAGAAGGAGTTCGAAGAACGAGTTTTTCCTCCGCTTGCATGACAGCTTCGAGTATACTTTCTTCTGACTAACAGTATTATGAACTTCATAAATGTTGTTGGAAAACACAATACTGGCCTACCTTCGCCTTTCCTTTTCAGATGTCCTCTGATGTAGTAATATTCATCATTAGAACTGATGTGTGTCAGACTGCTATTGAAGAACCGACAAAACGACTGAAACCATAAATTTTGTTTAATTTAAATACATCCATGTAACTTCTGGTACCACTATACCTCAACTCAAAAGAAAAATTCTTATTGTGAAACTAAGTTTTTTTTTGTACATGTCAGATACAATTCTAAATAATTCTATAATAAATTGCGAAAACGCAATGTTTTCAATTTCATCTATACACGGGGGTTGAGTTTGGGCTTGATCTTCATAAATTTTGAACACTTTTTTCTAGAATCATTGTTTCACACTTTCGAAATTGGTTTTGAAGTTGTAATCATATGACTCACTATTGAAATTAGCTAGATTGCATAAACAGGCTTTGAATTCTTATTTCCAAGATTAACCCCAAAACAACGGGGAAGAACCTTTGGCATGACAGGAATTAGGATCACAAATACCCGTATTGCAAGAACTTTAGGATGCCACCATAAAACAATAGATAGTCCAATGAAAAGTTTTCAACAAACAGGTGCGACTGGCAGAACACGAGTGACGTCACGTCGGGAATACAGTCTGAGATAAACGTGTATCTGGGAAGTTTACACCTCAGAAACAGATTCCTACAACTTGCAGAATCGACGGATGGTAAGTCAATTAACATCATCCCGAAGATTAACATTAAGACGGAATTCGGGCCGTCGGCTGTTCAACGGAGTGATTTTCACCGCAAAACTTCGATGCAGTTTTATCTGTGTTGTTAATAAAGCAGATACGTGCAGAGGAAATGTAATCAAGTTTGTCAAATATCAGGTTTATTTCATTAGTAAATAATGTGACCTCAAAGCACTTCTGCATTGATAGCTGCGGTATGGGAAACCAGATATAACAATGTGATCTCACAGCACTTCTGCATTGATAGCTGCGGTATCGGAAACAGGGTATAACAATGTGATCTCACAGCACTTCTGCATTGATAGCTACGGTATGGGAAACCGAATATAACAATGTGATCTCACAGCACTTCTGCATTGATAGCTACGGTATGTAAAACCGGATATAACAATGTGATCTCACAGCACTTCTGCATTGATAGCTACGGTATGGGAAACCGGATATAACAATGTGATCTCACAGCACTTCTGCATTGATAGCTGTGATATGAGAAACCGGATATAACAATGTGATCTCATAGCACATCTGCATTGATAGCTGCGGTATGAAAAACCGGATATAACAATGTGATCACACAGCACTTCTTCATTGATAGATGCGGTATGGGAAACCGGATATAACAATGTGATCTCACAGCACTTCTGCATTGATAGCTGCAGTATGGGAAACCGGATATAACAATGTGATCTCACAGCACTTCTGCATTGATAGCTGCGGTATGGAAAACCGGATATAACAATGTGATCACACAGCACTTCTGCATTGATAGCTGCGGTATAAGAAACCGGATATAACAATGTGATCTCACAGCACTTCTGCATTGATAGCTGCGGTATGAGAAACCGGATATAACAATGTGATCTCACAGCACTTCTGCATTGATAGCTGCGGTATGAGAAACCGGATATAACAATGTGATTTCACAGCACTTCTGCATTGATAGCTGCGGTATGAGAAACCGGATATAACAATGTGATCTCACAGAACTTCTGCATTGATAGCTGCGGTATGGGAAACCGGATATAACAATGTGATCTCACAGCACTTCTGCATTGATAGCTGCGGTATGGGAAACCGGATATAACAATGTGATCACACAGTACTTCTGCATTGATAGCTGCAGTATGAGAAACCGGATATAACAATGTGATCTCACAGCACTTCTGCATTGATAGCTGCAGTATGGGAAACAGGATATAACAATGTGATCTCACAGCACTTCTGCATTGATAGCTGCGGTATGAGAAACCGGATATGACAATGTGATCACACAGCACTTCTACATTGATAGCTGCAGTATGGGAAACCGGATATAACAATGTGATCTCAGAGCACTTCTGCATTGATAGCTGCAGTATGGGAAACCGGATATAACAATGTGATCTCACAGCACTTCTGCATTGATAGCTGCGATATGAGAAACCGGATATAACAATGTGATCTCATAGCACTTCTGCATTGATAGCTGCGGTATGAGAAACCGGATATAACAATGTGATCACACAGCACTTCTTCATTGATAGCTGCGGTATGGGAAACCGGATATAACAATGTGATCTCACAGCACTTCTGCATTGATAGCTGCAGTATGGGAAACCGGATATAACAATGTGATCACACAGCACTTCTGCATTGATAGCTGCGATACGAGAAACCGGATATAACAATGTGATCTCACAGCACTTCTGCATTGATAGCTGCAGTATGGGAAACCGGATATAACAATGTGATCTCACAGCACTTCTGCATTGATAGCTGCAGTATGGGAAACCGGATATAACAATGTGATCTCACAGCACTTCTGCATTGATAGCTGCAGTATGGGAAACCGGATATGACAATGTGATCTCACAGCACTTCTGCATTGATAGCTGCAGTATGGGAAACCGGATATAACAATTTGATCTCACAGCACTTCTGCATTGATAGCTGCTGTATGGGAAACCGCATTTAACAATGTGATCTCACAGCACTTCTGCATTGATAGCTGCTGTATGGGAAACCGCATATAACAATGTGATCTCACAGCACTTCTGCATTGATAGCTGCGGTATGGGAAACCGGATATAACAATGTGATCTCATAGCACTTCTGCATTGATAGCTGCGGTATGAGAAAACGGATATAACAATGGGATCTCACAGCACTTCTACATTGATACAATGTAGCTGCAGTATGGGAAACCGGATATAACAATGTGATCTCACAGCACTTCTGCATTGATAGCTGCGATATGAGAAACCGGATATAACAATTTGATCTCACAGCACTTCTGCATTGATAGCTGCTGTATGGGAAACCGCATATAACAATGTGATCTCACAGCACTTCTGCATTGATAGCTGCGGTATGGGAAACCGGATATAACAATGTGATCTCATAGCACTTCTGCATTGATAGCTGCGGTATGAGAAAACGGATATAACAATGGGATCACACAGCACTTCTACATTGATAGCTGCAGTATGGGAAACCGGAAATAACAATGTGATCTCATAGCACTTCTGCATTGATAGCTACGGTATGGGAAACCGGATATAACAATGTAATCTCATAGCACTTCTGCATTGATAGCAGCGGTATGAGAAACCGGATATAACAATGGGATCACACAGCACTTCTACATTGATAGCTGCAGTATGGGAAACCGGATATAAAATTGTAATCTCATAGCACTTCTGCATTGATAGCTGCGGTATGAGAAACCGCATATAACAATGTGATCTCACAGCACTTCTGCATTGATAGCTGCGGTATGAGAAACCGGATATAACAATGTGATCACACAGCTCTTCTGCATTGATAGCTGCAGTATGTGAAACCGGATATAACAATGTGATCTCACAGCACTTCTGCATTGATAGCTGCAGTATGGGAAACCGGATATAACAATGTGATCTCATAGCACTTCTTCATTGATAGCTGCAGTATGGGAAACCGGATATAACAATGTGATCTCATAGCACTTCTGCATTGATAGCTGCAGTATGGGAAACCGGATATAACAATGTGATCTCACAGCACTTCTGCATTGATAGCTGTGGTATGAGAAACCGGATATAACAATGTGATCACACAGCTCTTCTGCATTGATAGCTGCAGTATGTGAAACCGGATATAACAATGTGATCTCACAGCACTTCTGCATTGATAGCTGCAGTATGGGAAACCGGATATAACAATGTGATCTCATAGCACTTCTGCATTGATAGCTGCGGTATGAGAAAACGGATATAACAATGGGATCACACAGCACTTCTACATTGAAAGCTGCAGTATGGGAAACCGGATATAACAATGTGATCTCACAGCACTTCTGCATTGATAGCAGCTGCGATATGAGAAACCGGATATAACAATTTGATCTCACAGCACTTCTGCATTGACAGCTGCTGTATGGGAAACCGCATATAACAATGTGATCTCACAGCACTTCTGCATTGATAGCTGCGGTATGGGAAACCGGATATAACAATGTGATCTCACAGCACTTCTGCATTGATAGCTGCAGTATGGGAAACCGGATATAACAATGTGATCTCACAGCACTTCTGCATTGATAGCTGCAGTATGGGAAACCGGATATAACAATGTAATCTCATAGCACTTCTGCATTGATAGCTGCGGTATGAGAAACCGGATATAACAATGGGATCACACAGCACTTCTACATTGATAGCTGCAGTATGGGAAACCGGATATAAAATTCTAATCTCATAGCACTTCTGCATTGATAGCTGCGGTATGAGAAACCGGATATAACAATGGGATCACACAGCACTTCTACATTGATAGCTGCAATATGGGAAACCGGATATAACAATGTGATCTCAGAGCACTTCTTCATTGATAGCTGCAGTATGGGAAACAGGATATAACAATGTGATCTCACAGCACTTCTGCATTGATAGCTGCGATATGAGAAACCGGATATAACAATGTGATATCACAGCACTTCTGCATTGATAGCTGCGGTATGGGAAACCGCATATAACAATGTGATCTCACAGCACTTCTGCATTGATAGCTGCAGTATGGGAAACCGGATATAACAATGTGATCTCACAGCACTTCTGCATTGATAGCTGCAGTATGGGAAACCGGATATAACAATGTGATCACACAGCACTTCTTCATTGATAGCTGCAGTATGGGAAACCGGATATAACAATGTAATCTCATAGCACTTCTGCATTGATAGCTGCAGTATGGGAAACCGGATATAACAATGTGATCACACAGCACTTCTGCATTGATAGCTGCGATATGAGAAACCGGATATAACAATGTGATCTCACAGCACTTCTGCATTGATAGCTGCAGTATGGGAAACCGGATATAACAATGTGATCTCACAGCACTTCTGCATTGATAGCTGCAGTATGGGAAACCGGATATAACAATGTGATCTCACAGCACTTCTGCATTGATAGCTGCAGTATGGGAAACCGGATATGACAATGTGATCTCACAGCACTTCTGCATTGATAGCTGCAGTATGGGAAACCGGATATAACAATTTGATCTCACAGCACTTCTGCATTGATAGCTGCTGTATGGGAAACCGGATATAACAATGTGATCTCACAGCACTTCTGCATTGATAGCTGCTGTATGGGAAACCGCATATAACAATGTGATCTCACAGCACTTCTGCATTGATAGCTGCGGTATGGGAAACCGGATATAACAATGTGATCTCATAGCACTTCTGCATTGATAGCTGCGGTATGAGAAAACGGATATAACTATGGGATCTCACAGCACTTCTACATTGATAGCTGCAGTATGGGAAACCGGATATAACAATGTGATCTCACAGCACTTCTGCATTGATAGCTGCGATATGAGAAACCGGATATAACAATGTGATATCACAGCACTTCTGCATTGATAGCTGCGGTATGGGAAACCGCATATAACAATGTGATCTCACAGCACTTCTGCATTGATAGCTGCAGTATGGGAAACCGGATATAACAATGTGATCTCACAGCACTTCTGCATTGATAGCTGCAGTATGGGAAACCGGATATAACAATGTGATCACACAGCACTTCTTCATTGATAGCTGCAGTATGGGAAACCGGATATAACAATGTAATCTCATAGCACTTCTGCATTGATAGCTGCAGTATGGGAAACCGGATATAACAATGTGATCACACAGCACTTCTGCATTGATAGCTGCGATATGAGAAACCGGATATAACAATGTGATCTCACAGCACTTCTGCATTGATAGCTGCAGTATGGGAAACCGGATATAACAATGTGATCTCACAGCACTTCTGCATTGATAGCTGCAGTATGGGAAACCGGATATAACAATGTGATCTCACAGCACTTCTGCATTGATAGCTGCAGTATGGGAAACCGGATATGACAATGTGATCTCACAGCACTTCTGCATTGATAGCTGCAGTATGGGAAACCGGATATAACAATTTGATCTCACAGCACTTCTGCATTGATAGCTGCTGTATGGGAAACCGGATATAACAATGTGATCTCACAGCACTTCTGCATTGATAGCTGCTGTATGGGAAACCGCATATAACAATGTGATCTCACAGCACTTCTGCATTGATAGCTGCGGTATGGGAAACCGGATATAACAATGTGATCTCATAGCACTTCTGCATTGATAGCTGCGGTATGAGAAAACGGATATAACTATGGGATCTCACAGCACTTCTACATTGATAGCTGCAGTATGGGAAACCGGATATAACAATGTGATCTCACAGCACTTCTGCATTGATAGCTGCGATATGAGAAACCGGATATAACAATTTGATCTCACAGCACTTCTGCATTGATAGCTGCTGTATGGGAAACCGGATATAACAATGTGATCTGACAGCACTTCTGCATTGATAGCTGCGGTATGGGAAACCGGATATAACAATGTGATCTCAAAGCACTTCTGCATTGATAGCTGCGGTATGAGAAAACGGATATAACAATGGGATCACACAGCACTTCTACATTGATAGCTGCAGTATGGGAAACCGGAAATAACAATGTGATCTCATAGCACTTCTGCATTGATAGCTACGGTATGGGAAACCGGATATAACAATGTAATCTCATAGCACTTCTGCATTGATAGCTGCGGTATGAGAAACCGGATATAACAATGGGATCACACAGCACTTCTACATTGATAGCTGCAGTATGGGAAACCGGATATAAAATTGTAATCTCATAGCACTTCTGCATTGATAGCTGCGGTATGAGAAACCGCAAATAACAATGTGATCTCACAGCACTTCTGCATTGATAGCTGCGGTATGAGAAACCGGATATAACAATGTGATCACACAGCTCTTCTGCATTGATAGCTGCAATATGTGAAACCGGATATAACAATGTGATCTCACAGCACTTCTGCATTGATAGCTGCGATATGAGAAACCGGATATAACAATTTGATCTCACAGCACTTCTGCATTGACAGCTGCTGTATGGGAAACTGCATATAACAATGTGATCTCACAGCACTTCTGCATTGATAGCTGCGGTATGGGAAACCGGATATAACAATGTGATCTCACAGCACTTCTGCATTGATAGCTGCAGTATGGGAAACCGGATATAACAATGTAATCTCATAGCACTTCTGCATTGATAGCTGCGGTATGAGAAACCGGATATAACAATGGGATCACACAGCACTTCTACATTGATAGCTGCAGTATGGGAAAACGGATATAAAATTGTAATCTCATAGCACTTCTGCATTGATAGCTGCGGTATGAGAAACCGGATATAACAATGGGATCACACAGCACTTCTACATTGATAGCTGCAATATGGGAAACCGGATATAACAATGTGATCTCAGAGCACTTCTTCATTGATAGCTGCAGTATGGGAAACAGGATATAACAATGTGATCTCACAGCACTTCTGCATTGATAGCTGCGATATGAGGAACCGGATATAACAATGTGATCTCACAGCACTTCTGCATTGATAGCTGCGGTATGGGAAACCGCATATAACAATGTGATCTCACAGCACTTCTGCATTGATAGCTGCAGTATGGGAAACCGGATATAACAATGTGATCTCACAGCACTTCTGCATTGATAGCTGCAGTATGGGAAACCGGATATAACAATGTGATCACACAGCACTTCTTCATTGATAGCTGCAGTATGGGAAACCGGATATAACAATGTAATCTCATAGCACTTCTGCATTGATAGCTGCGGTATAAGAAACCGGATATAACAATGTGATCACACAGCACTTCTGCATTGATAGCTGCGGTACGGGAAACCGGATATAACAATATGATCTCATAGCACTTCTGCATTGATAGCTGCGGTATGAGAAACCGCATATAACAATGTGATCTCACAGCACTTCTGCATTGATAGCTGCAGTATGGGAAACCGGATATAACAATATGATCTCATAGCACTTCTGCATTGATAGCTGCGGTATGAGAAACCGGATATAACAATGTGATCTCACAGCACTTCTGCATTGATAGCTGCAGTATGGGAAACCGGATATAACAATGTGATCTCACAGCACTTCTGCATTGATAGCTGCGGTATGGGAAACCGGATATAACAATATGATCTCACAGCACTTCTGCATTGGTAGCTGCAGTATGGGAAACAGGATATAACAATATGATCTCATAGCACTTCTGCATTGATAGCTGTGGTATGAGAAACCGGATATAACAATGTGATCACACAGCACTTCTGCATTGATAGCTGCAGTATGTGAAACCGGATATAACAATGTGATCTCACAGCACTTCTGCATTGATAGCTACGGTATGGGAAACCGGATATAACAATGTGATCTCATAGCACTTCTGCATTGATAGCTGCGGTATGAGAAACCGGATATAACAATGTGATCACACAGCTCTTCTGCATTGATAGCTGCAGTATGGGAAACCGGATATAACAATGTGATCTCACAGCACTTCTGCATTGATAGCTGCGGTATGAGAAACCGGATTTAACTATGTGATCACTCAGCACTTCTGCATTGATCGCTGATGTATGGGAAACCGGATATAAAAATGTGATCACACAGCACGTCTGCATTGATAGCTGCGGTATAAGAAACCGGATATAACAATGTGATCACACAGCACTTCTGCATTGATAGCTGCAGTATGGGAAACCGGATATAACAATGTGATCTCATAGCCCTTCTGCATTGATAGCTGCGGTATGAGAAACCGGATATAACAATGTGATCACACAGCTCTTCTGCATTGATAGCTGCAGTATGGGAAACCGGATATAACAATGTGATCTCACAGCACTTCTGCATTGATAGCTGCAGTATGGGAAACCGGATATAACAATGTGATCTCACAGCACTTCTGCATTGAAAGCTGCAGTATGGGAAACCGGATATAACAATATGATCTCACAGCACATCTGCATTGAAAGCTGCAGTATGGGAAACCGGATATAACAATGTGATCACACAGCACTTCTGCATTGATATCTGCAGTATGGGAAACCGGATATAACAATGTGATCACACAGCACTTCTGCATTGATAGCTGCGGTATGAGAAACCGGATATAACAATGTGATCTCACAGCACTTCTTCATTGATCGCTGCAGTATGGGAAACCGGATATAACAATGTGATCTCATAGCACTTCTGCATTGATAGCTGCGGTTTAAGAAACCGGATATAACAATGTGATCACACAGCACTTCTACATTGATAGCTGCAGTATGGGAAACCGGATATAACAATGTGATCTCATAGCATTTCTGCATTTATAGCTGCGGGATGAGAAACCGGATATAACAATGTGATCTCATAGCACTTCTGCATTGATAGCTGCAGTATGGGAAACCGGAAATAACAATGTGATCTCATAGCACTTCTGCATTGATAGCTGCGGAATGAGAAACCGGATATAACAATGTGATCTCTTAGCACTTCTTCATTGATAGCTGCAGTATGGGAAACCGGATATAACAATGTGATCTCATAGCACTTCTGCATTGATAGCTGCAGTATGGGAAACCGGATATAACAATGTGATCTCACAGCACTTCTGCATTGATAGCTGCGGTATGAGAAAACGGATATAACAATGGGATCACACAGCACTTCTACATTGAAAGCTGCAGTATGGGAAACCGGATATAACAATGTGATCTCACAGCAATTCTGCATTGATAGCAGCTGCGATATGAGAAACCGGATATAACAATTTGATCTCACAGCACTTCTGCATTGACAGCTGCTGTATGGGAAACTGCATATAACAATGTGATCTCACAGCACTTCTGCATTGATAGCTGCGGTATGGGAAACCGGATATAACAATGTGATCTCACAGCACTTCTGCATTGATAGCTGCAGTATGGGAAACCGGATATAACAATGTGATCTCACAGCACTTCTGCATTGATAGCTGCAGTATGGGAAACCGGATATAACAATGTAATCTCATAGCACTTCTGCATTGATAGCTGCGGTATGAGAAACCGGATATAACAATGGGATCACACAGCACTTCTACATTGATAGCTGCAGTATGGGAAAACGGATATAAAATTGTAATCTCATAGCACTTCTGCATTGATAGCTGCGGTATGAGAAACCGGATATAACAATGGGATCACACAGCACTTCTACATTGATAGCTGCAATATGGGAAACCGGATATAACAATGTGATCTCAGAGCACTTCTTCATTGATAGCTGCAGTATGGGAAACAAGATATAACAATGTGATCTCACAGCACTTCTGCATTGATAGCTGCGATATGAGGAACCGGATATAACAATGTGATCTCACAGCACTTCTGCATTGATAGCTGCGGTATGGGAAACCGCATATAACAATGTGATCTCACAGGACTTCTGCATTGATAACTGCAGTATGGGAAACCGGATATAACAATGTAATCTCATAGCACTTCTGCATTGATAGCTGCGGTATAAGAAACCGGATATAACAATGTAATCACACAGCACTTCTGCATTGATAGCTGCGGTACGGGAAACCGGATATAACAATATGATCTCATAGCACTTCTGCATTGATAGCTGCGGTATGAGAAACCGGATATAACAATGTGATCTCAGAGCACTTCTGCATTGATAGCTGCAGTATGGGAAACCGGATATAACAATATGATCTCATAGCACTTCTGCATTGATAGCTGCGGTATGAGAAACCGGATATAACAATGTGATCTCACAGCACTTCTGCATTGATAGCTGCAGTATGGGAAACCGGATATAACAATGTGATCTCACAGCACTTCTGCATTGATAGCTGCGGTATGGGAAACCGGATATAACAATATGATCTAACAGCACTTCTGCATTGGTAGCTGCAGTATGGGAAACAGGATATAACAATATGATCTCATAGCACTTCTGCATTGATAGCTGTGGTATGAGAAACCGGATATAACAATGTGATCACAAAGCACTTCTGCATTGATAGCTGCAGTATGTGAAACCGGATATAACAATGTGATCTCACAGCACTTCTGCATTGATAGCTACGGTATGGGAAACCGGATATAACAATGTGATCTCATAGCACTTCTGCATTGATAGCTGCGGTATGAGAAACCGGATATAACAATGTGATCACACAGCTCTTCTGCATTGATAGCTGCAGTATGGGAAACCGGATATAACAATGTGATCTCACAGCACTTCTGCATTGATAGCTGCGGTATGAGAAACCGGATTTAACTATGTGATCACTCAGCACTTCTGCATTGATCGCTGATGTATGGGAAACCGGATATAAAAATGTGATCACACAGCACGTCTGCATTGATAGCTGCGGTATAAGAAACCGGATATAACAATGTGATCACACAGCACTTCTGCATTGATAGCTGCAGTATGGGAAACCGGATATAACAATGTGATCTCATAGCCCTTCTGCATTGATAGCTGCGGTATGAGAAACCGGATATAACAATGTGATCACACAGCTCTTCTGCATTGATAGCTGCAGTATGGGAAACCGGATATAACAATGTGATCTCACAGCACTTCTGCATTGATAGCTGCAGTATGGGAAACCGGATATAACAATGTGATCTCACAGCACTTCTGCATTGAAAGCTGCAGTATGGGAAACCGAATATAACAATATGATCTCACAGCACATCTGCATTGAAAGCTGCAGTATGGGAAACCGGATATAACAATGTGATCACACAGCACTTCTGCATTGATATCTGCAGTATGGGAAACCGGATATAACAATGTGATCACACAGCACTTCTGCATTGATAGCTGCGGTATGAGAAACCGGATATAACAATGTGATCTCACAGCACTTCTTCATTGATAGCTGCAGTATGGGAAACCGGATATAACAATGTGATCTCATAGCACTTCTGCATTGATAGCTGCGGTTTAAGAAACCGGATATAATAATGTGATCACACAGCACTTCTACATTGATAGCTGCAGTATGGGAAACCGGATATAACAATGTGATCTCATAGCATTTCTGCATTTATAGCTGCGGGATGAGAAACCGGATATAACAATGTGATCTCATAGCACTTCTGCATTGATAGCTGCAGTATGGGAAACCGGAAATAACAATGTGATCTCATAGCACTTCTGCATTGATAGCTGCGGAATGAGAAACCGGATATAACAATGTGATCTCTTAGCACTTCTTCATTGATAGCTGCAGTATGGGAAACCGGATATAACAATGTGATCTCATAGCACTTCTGCATTGATAGCTGCAGTATGGGAAACCGGATATAACAATGTGATCTCACAGCACTTCTTCATTGATAGCTGCAGTATGGGAAACCGGATATAACAATGTGATCTCATAGCACTTCTTCATTGATAGCTGCAGTATGGGAAACCGGATATAACAATGTGATCTCATAGCACTTCTGCATTGATAGCTGCGGTTTAAGAAACCGGATATAACAATGTGATCACACAGCACTTCTACATTGATAGCTGCAGTATGGGAAACCGGATATAACAATGTGATCTCACAGCACTTCTGCATTGATAGCTGCGGTATGGGAAACCGGATATAACAATATGATCTCACAGCACTTCTGCATTGGTAGCTGCAGTATGGGAAACAGGATATAACAATATGATCTCATAGCACTTCTGCATTGATAGCTGTGGTATGAGAAACCGGATATAACAATGTGATCACACAGCACTTCTGCATTGATAGCTGCAGTATGTGAAACCGGATATAACAATGTGATCTCACAGCACTTCTGCATTGATAGCTACGGTATGGGAAACCGGATATAACAATGTGATCTCATAGCACTTCTGCATTGATAGCTGCGGTATGAGAAACCGGATATAAGAATGTGATCACACAGCTCTTCTGCATTGATAGCTGCAGTATGGGAAACCGGATATAACAATGTGATCTCACAGCACTTCTGCATTGATAGCTGCGGTATGAGAAACCGGATTTAACTATGTGATCACTCAGCACTTCTGCATTGATCGCTGATGTATGGGAAACCGGATATAAAAATGTGATCACACAGCACGTCTGCATTGATAGCTGCGGTATAAGAAACCGGATATAACAATGTGATCACACAGCACTTCTGCATTGATAGCTGCAGTATGGGAAACCGGATATAACAATGTGATCTCATAGCCCTTCTGCATTGATAGCTGCGGTATGAGAAACCGGATATAACAATGTGATCACACAGCTCTTCTGCATTGATAGCTGCAGTATGGGAAACCGGATATAACAATGTGATCTCACGGCACTTCTGCATTGATAGCTGCAGTATGGGAAACCGGATATAACAATGTGATCTCACAGCACTTCTGCATTGAAAGCTGCAGTATGGGAAACCGGATATAACAATATGATCTCATAGCACTTCTGCATTGATAGCTGTGGTATGAGAAACCGGATATAACAATGTGATCACACATCACTTCTGCATTGATAGCTGCAGTATGTGAAACCGGATATAACAATGTGATCTCACAGCACTTCTGCATTGATAGCTACGGTATGGGAAACCGGATATAACAATGTGATCTCATAGCACTTCTGCATTGATAGCTGCGGTATGAGAAACCGGATATAACAATGTGATCACACAGCTCTTCTGCATTGATAGCTGCAGTATGGGAAACCGGATATAACAATGTGATCTCACAGCACTTCTGCATTGATAGCTGCGGTATTAGAAACCGGATTTAACTATGTGATCACTCAGCACTTCTGCATTGATCGCTGATGTATGGGAAACCGGATATAAAAATGTGATCACACAGCACGTCTGCATTGATAGCTGCGGTATAAGAAACCGGATATAACAATGTGATCACACAGCACTTCTGCATTGATAGCTGCAGTATGGGAAACCGGATATAACAAGGGATCTCATAGCCCTTCTGCATTGATAGCTGCGGTATGAGAAACCGGATATAACAATGTGATCACACAGCTCTTCTGCATTGATAGCTGCAGTATGGGAAACCGGATATAACAATGTGATCTCACGGCACTTCTGCATTGATAGCTGCAGTATGGGAAACCGGATATAACAATGTGATCTCACAGCACTTCTGCATTGAAAGCTGCAGTATGGGAAACCGGATATAACAATATGATCTCACAGCACATCTGCATTGAAAGCTGCAGTATGGGAAACCGGATATAACAATGTGATCACACAGCTCTTCTGCATTGATATCTGCAGTATGGGAAACCGGATATAACAATGTGATCACACAGCACTTCTGCATTGATAGCTGCGGTATGAGAAACCGGATATAACAATGTGATCTCAAAGCACTTCTTCATTGATAGCTGCAGTATGGGAAACCGGATATAACAATGTGATCTCATAGCACTTCTGCATTGATAGCTGCGGTTTAAGAAACCGGATATAACAATGTGATCACACAGCACTTCTACATTGATAGCTGCAGTATGGGAAACCAGATATAACAATGTGATCTCATAGCATTTCTGCATTTATAGCTGCGGGATGAGAAACCGGATATAACAATGTGATCTCATAGCACTTCTGCATTGATAGCTGCAGTATGGGAAACCGGAAATAACAATGTGATCTCATAGCACTTCTGCATTGATAGCTGCGGAATGAGAAACCGGATATAACAATGTGATCTCTTAGCACTTCTTCATTGATAGCTGCAGTATGGGAAACCGGATATAACAATGTGATCTCATAGCACCTCTGCATTTATAGCTGCAGTATGGGAAACAGGATATAACAATGTGATCTCACAGCACTTCTGCATTGATAGCTGCGGTATGGGAAACCGGATATAACAATGTGATCTTATAGCACTTCTGCATTGATAGCTGCAGTATGGGAAACCGGATATAACAATGTGATCACACAGCACTTCTGCATTGATAGCTGCGGTATGAGAAACCGGATATAACAATGTGATCTCATAGCACTTCTTCATTGATAGCTGCAGTATGGGAAACCGTATATAACAATGTGATCTCATAGCACTTCTGCATTGATAGCTGCGGTTTAAGAAACCGGATATAACAATGTGATCACACAGCACTTCTACATTGATAGCTGCAGTATGGGAAACCGGATATAACAATGTGATCTCATAGCATTTCTGCATTTATAGCTGCGGGATGAGAAACCGGATATAACAATGTGATCTCATAGCACTTCTGCATTGATAGCTGCGGTATGAGAAACCGGATATAACAATGTGATCACACAGCTCTTCTGCATTGATAGCTGCAGTATGGGAAACCGGATATAAAAATGTGATCACACAGCACGTCTGCATTGATAGCTGCGGTATAAGAAACCGGATATAACAATGTGATCACACAGCACTTCTGCATTGATAGCTGCGGTATGAGAAACCGGATATAACATTGTGATCACACAGCTCTTCTGCATTGATAGCTGCGGTTGAAGAAACCGGATATAACAATGTGATCACAGAGCACTTCTACATTGATAGCTGCAGTATGGGAAACCGGATATAACAATGTGATCTCATAGCTTTTCTGCATTTATAGCTGCGGGATGAGAAACCGGATATAACAATGTGATCTCATAGCCCTTCTGCATTGATAGCTGCGGTATGAGAAACCGGATATAACAATGTGATCACACAGCTCTTCTGCATTGATAGCTGCAGTATGGGAAACCGGATATAACAATGTGATCTCACAGCACTTCTGCATTGATAGCTGCAGTATGGGAAACCGGATATAACAATGTGACTTCACAGCACTTCTGCATTGATAGCTGCGGTATGAGAAACCGGATATAACAATGTGATCTCATAGCACTTCTTCATTGATAGCTGCAGTATGGGAAACCGGATATAACAATGTGATCTCATAGCACTTCTGCATTGATAGCTGCAGTATGGGAAACCGGATATAACAATGTGATCACACAGCACTTCTGCATTGATAGCTGCGGTATGAGAAACCGGATACAACAATGTGATCTCATAGAACTTCTTCATTGATAGCTGCAGTATGGGAAAGCGGATATAACAATGTGATCTCATAGCACTTCTGCATTGATAGCTGCGGTTTAAGAAACCGGATATAACAATATGATCAAACAGCACTTCTACATTGATAGCTGCAGTATGGGAAACCGGATATAACAATGTGATCTCATAGCACTTCTGCATTGGTAGCTGCAGTATGGGAAACCGGATATAACAATATGATCTCATAGCACTTCTGCATTGATAGCTGCGGTATGAGAAACCGGATATAACAATGTGATCACACAGCTCTTCTGCATTGATAGCTGCAGTATGGGAAACAGGATATAACAATGTGATCTCACAGCACTTCTGCATTGATAGCTGCAGTATGGGAAACCGGATATAACAATGTGATCTCACAGCACTTCTGCATTGATAGCTGCGGTATGAGAAACCGGATTTAACTATGTGATCACTCAGCACTTCTGCATTGATCGCTGATGTATGGGAAACCGGATATAAAAATGTGATCACACAGCACGTCTGCATTGATAGCTGCGGTATAAGAAACCGGATATAACAATGTGATCACACAGCACTTCTGCATTGATAGCTGCAGTATGGGAAACCGGATATAACAATGTGATCTCATAGCCCTTCTGCATTGATAGCTGCGGTATAAGAAACCGGATATAACAATGTGATCACACAGCTCTTCTCCATTGATAGCTGCAGTATGGGAAACCGGATATAACAATGTGATCTCACAGCACTTCTGCATTGATAGCTGCAGTATGGGAAACCGGATATAACAATGTGATCTCACAGCACTTCTGCATTGAAAGCTGCAGTATGGGAAACCGGATATAACAATATGATCTCACAGCACATCTGCATTGAAAGCTGCAGTATGGGAAACCGGATATAACAATGTGATCACACAGCACTTCTGCATTGATATCTGCAGTATGGGAAACCGGATATAACAATGTGATCACACAGCACTTCTGCATTGATAGCTGCGGTATGAGAAACCGGATATAACAATGTGATCACACAGCACTTCTACATTGATAGCTGCAGTATGGGAAACCGGATATAACAATGTGATCTCATAGCATTTCTGCATTTATAGCTGCGGGATGAGAAACCGGATATAACAATGTGATCTCATAGCACTTCTGCATTGATAGCTGCAGTATGGGAAACCGGATATAACAATGTGATCTCATAGCACTTCTGCATTGATAGCTGCGGAATGAGAAACCGGATATAACAATGTGATCTCTTAGCACTTCTTCATTGATAGCTGCAGTATGGGAAACCGGATATAACAATGTGATCTCATAGCACTTCTGCATTGATAACTGCAGTATGGGAAACCGGATATAACAATGTGATCTCACAGCACTTCTGCATTGATAGCTGCAGTATGGGAAACCGGATATAACAATGTGATCTCATAGCACTTCTGCATTGATAGCTGCAGTATGGGAAACCGGATATAACAATGTGATCACACAGCACTTCTGCATTGATAGCTGCGGTATGAGAAACCGGATATAACAATGTGATCTCATAGCACTTCTTCATTGATAGCTGCAGTATGGGAAACCGGATATAACAATGTGATCTCATAGCACTTCTGCATTGATAGCTGCGGTTTAAGAAACCGGATATAACAATGTGATCACACAGCACTTCTACATTGATAGCTGCAGTATGGGAAACCGGATATAACAATGTGATCTCATAGCATTTCTGCATTTATAGCTGCGGGATGAGAAACCGGATATAACAATGTGATCTCATAGCACTTTTGCATTGATAGCTGCGGTATGAGAAACCGGATATAACAATGTGATCACACAGCTCTTCTGCATTGATAGCTGCAGTATGGGAAACCGGATATAACAATGTGATCTCACAGCACTTCTGCATTGATAGCTGCGGTATGAGAAACCGGATTTAACTATGTGATCACTCAGCACTTCTGCATTGATCGCTGATGTAAGGGAAACCGGATATAAAAATGTGATCACACAGCACGTCTGCATTGATAGCTGCGGTATAAGAAACCGGATATAACAATGTGATCACACAGCACTTCTGCATTGATAGCTGCGGTATGAGAAACCGGATATAACATTGTGATCACACAGCTCTTCTGCATTGATAGCTGCGGTTGAAGAAACCGGATATAACAATGTGATCACAGAGCACTTCTACATTGATAGCTGCAGTATGGGAAACCGGATATAACAATGTGATCTCATAGCTTTTCTGCATTTATAGCTGCGGGATGAGAAACCGGATATAACAATGTGATCTCATAGCCCTTCTGCATTGATAGCTGCGGTATGAGAAACCGGATATAACAATGTGATCACACAGCTCTTCTGCATTGATAGCTGCAGTATGGGAAACCGGATATAACAATGTGATCTCACAGCACTTCTGCATTGATAGCTGCAGTATGGGAAACCGGATATAACAATGTGACTTCACAGCACTTCTGCATTGATAGCTGTGGTATGAGAAACCGGATATAACAATGTGATCTCATAGCACTTCTTCATTGATAGCTGCAGTATGGGAAACCGGATATAACAATGTGATCTCATAGCACTTCTGCATTGATAGCTGCAGTATGGGAAACCGGATATAACAATGTGATCACACAGCACTTCTGCATTGATAGCTGCGGTATGAGAAACCGGATACAACAATGTGATCTCATAGAACTTCTTCATTGATAGCTGCAGTATGGGAAAGCGGATATAACAATGTGATCTCATAGCACTTCTGCATTGATAGCTGCGGTTTAAGAAACCGGATATAACAATATGATCAAACAGCACTTCTACATTGATAGCTGCAGTATGGGAAACCGGATATAACAATGTGATCTCATAGCACTTCTGCATTGGTAGCTGCAGTATGGGAAACCGGATATAACAATATGATCTCATAGCACTTCTGCATTGATAGCTGCGGTATGAGAAACCGGATATAACAATGTGATCACACAGCTCTTCTGCATTGATAGCTGCAGTATGGGAAACCGGATATAACAATGTGATCTCACAGCACTTCTGCATTGATAGCTGCAGTATGGGAAACCGGATATAACAATGTGATCTCACAGCACTTCTGCATTGATAGCTGCAGTATGGGAAACCGGAAATAACAATGTGATCTCATAGCACTTCTGCATTGATAGCTGCGGAATGAGAAACCGGAAATAACAATGTGATCTCATAGCACTTCTGCATTGATAGCTGCGGAATGAGAAACCGGATATAACAATGTGATCTCTTAGCACTTCTTCATTGATAGCTGCAGTATGGGAAACCGGATATAACAATGTGATCTCATAGCACTTCTGCATTGATAGCTGCGGTATGAGAAACCGGATATAACATTGTGATCTCACAGCACTTCTGCATTGATAGCTGCGGTATGAGAAACCGGATATAACAATATGATCTCATAGCACTTCTGCATTGATAGCTGCGGTATGAGAAACCGGATATAACAATGTGATCACACAGCTCTTCTGCATTGATAGCTGCAGTATGTGAAACCGGATATAACAATGTGATCTCACAGCACTTCTGCATTGATAGCTACGGTATGGGAAACCGGATATAACAATGTGATCTCATAGCACTTCTGCATTGATAGCTGCGGTATGGGAAACCGGATATAACAATGTGATCTCACAGCACTTCCGCATTGATAGCTGCGGTTTAAGAAACCGGATATAACAATGTGATCACACAGCACTTCTACATTGATAGCTGCAGTATGGGAAACCGGATATAACAATGTGATCTCATAGCACTTCTGCATTGATAGCTGCGGTATGAGAAACCGGATATAACAATGTGATCACACAGCTCTTCTGCATTGATAGCTGCAGTATGGGAAACCGGATATAACAATGTGATCTCACAGCACTTCTGCATTGATAGCTGCAGTATGGGAAACCGGATATAACAATGTGATCTCACAGCACTTCTGCATTGATAGCTGCAGTATGGGAAACCGGAAATAACAATGTGATCTCATAGCACTTCTGCATTGATAGCTGCGGAATGAGAAACCGGAAATAACAATGTGATCTCATAGCACTTCTGCATTGATAGCTGCGGAATGAGAAACCGGATATAACAATGTGATCTCATAGAACTTCTTCATTGATAGCTGCAGTATGGGAAAGCGGATATAACAATGTGATCTCATAGCACTTCTGCATTGATAGCTGCGGTTTAAGAAACCGGATATAACAATATGATCAAACAGCACTTCTACATTGATAGCTGCAGTATGGGAAACCGGATATAACAATGTGATCTCATAGCACTTCTGCATTGGTAGCTGCAGTATGGGAAACCGGATATAACAATATGATCTCATAGCACTTCTGCATTGATAGCTGCGGTATGAGAAACCGGATATAACAATGTGATCACACAGCTCTTCTGCATTGATAGCTGCAGTATGGGAAACCGGATATAACAATGTGATCTCACAGCACTTCTGCATTGATAGCTGCAGTATGGGAAACCGGATATAACAATGTGATCTCACAGCACTTCTGCATTGATAGCTGCAGTATGGGAAACCGGAAATAACAATGTGATCTCATAGCACTTCTGCATTGATAGCTGCGGAATGAGAAACCGGAAATAACAATGTGATCTCATAGCACTTCTGCATTGATAGCTGCGGAATGAGAAACCGGATATAACAATGTGATCTCTTAGCACTTCTTCATTGATAGCTGCAGTATGGGAAACCGGATATAACAATGTGATCTCATAGCACTTCTGCATTGATAGCTGCGGTATGAGAAACCGGATATAACATTGTGATCTCACAGCACTTCTGCATTGATAGCTGCGGTATGAGAAACCGGATATAACAATATGATCTCATAGCACTTCTGCATTGATAGCTGCGGTATGAGAAACCGGATATAACAATGTGATCACACAGCTCTTCTGCATTGATAGCTGCAGTATGTGAAACCGGATATAACAATGTGATCTCACAGCACTTCTGCATTGATAGCTACGGTATGGGAAACCGGATATAACAATGTGATCTCATAGCACTTCTGCATTGATAGCTGCGGTATGGGAAACCGGATATAACAATGTGATCTCACAGCACTTCCGCATTGATAGCTGCGGTTTAAGAAACCGGATATAACAATGTGATCACACAGCACTTCTACATTGATAGCTGCAGTATGGGAAACCGGATATAACAATGTGAGCTCATAGCATTTCTGCATTTATAGCTGCGGGATGAGAAACCGGATATAACAATGTGATCTCATAGCACTTCTGCATTGATAGCTGCGGTATGAGAAACCGGATATAACAATGTGATCACACAGCTCTTCTGCATTGATAGCTGCAGTATGGGAAACCGGATATAACAATGTGATCTCACAGCACTTCTGCATTGATAGCTGCGGTATGAGAAACCGGATATAACAATGTGACCACTCAGCACTTCTGCATTGATCGCTGATTTATGGGAAACCGGATATAACAATGTGATCTCATAGCACTTCTGCATTGATAGCTGCGGTATAAGAAACCGGATATAACAATGTGATCACACAGCTCTTCTGCATTGATAGCTGCAGTATGGGAAACCGGATATAACAACGTGATCTCATAGCCCTTCTGCATTGATAGCTGCGGTATGAGAAACCGGATATAACAATGTTATCACACAGCTCTTCTGCATTGATAGCTGATTTATGGGAAACCGGATATAAAAATGTGATCTCACAGCACGTCTGCATTGATAGCTGCGGTATAAGAAACCGGATATAACAATGTGATCACACAGCACTTCTGCATTGATAGCTGCAGTATGGGAAACCGGATATAACAACGTGATCTCATAGCCCTTCTGCATTGATAGCTGCGGTATGAGAAACCGGATATAACAATGTTATCACACAGCTCTTCTGCATTGATAGCTGAAGTATGGGGAACCGGATATAACAATGTGATCTCACAGCACTTCTGCATTGATAGCTGCAGTATGGGAAACCGGATATAACAATGTGATCTCACAGCACTTCTGCATTGAAAGCTGCAGTATGGGAAACCGGATATAACAATGTGATCTCACAGCACGTCTGCATTGATAGCTGCGGTATGAGAAACCGGATATAACAATGTGATCTCATAGCACTTCTTCATTGATAGCTGCAGTATGGGAAACCGGATATAACAATGTGATCTCATAGCCTTTCTGCATTGATAGCTGCGGTATGAGAAACCGGATATAACAATGTGATCACACAGCTCTTCTGCATTGATAGCTGCGGTTTAAGAAACCGGATATAACAATGTGATCACACAGCACTTCTACATTGATAGCTGCAGTATGGGAAACCGGATATAACAATGTGATCTCATAGCATTTCTGCATTTATAGCTGCGGGATGAGAAACCGGATATAACAATGTGATCTCATAGCCCATCTGCATTGATAGCTGCGGTATGAGAAACCGGATATAACAATGTGATCACACAGCTCTTCCGCATTGATAGCTGCAGTATGGGAAACCGGATATAACAATGTGATCTCACAGCACTTCTGCATTGATAGCTGCAGTATGGGAAACCGGATATAACAATGTGATATCACAGCACTTCTGCATTGAAAGCTGCAGTATGGGAAACCGGATATAACAATGTGATCTCACAGCACTTCTGCATTGATAGCTTCGGTATGAGAAACCGGATATAACAATGTGATCTCATAGCACTTCTTCATTGATAGCTGCAGTATGGGAAACCGGATATAACAATGTGATCTCATAGCACTTCTGCATTGATAGCTGCGGTTTAAGAAACCGGATATAACAATGTGATCACACAGCACTTCTACATTGATAGCTGCAGTATGGGAAACCGGATATAACAATGTGATCTCATAGCATTTCTGCATTTATAGCTGCGGGATGAGAAACCGGATATAACAATGTGATCTCATAGCACTTCTGCATTGAAAGCTGCAGTATGGGAAACCGGATATAACAATGTGATCTCACAGCACTTCTGCATTGATAGCTGCGGTATTAGAAACCGGATATAACAATGTGATCTCATAGCACTTCTTCATTGATAGCTGCAGTATGGGAAACCGAATATAACAATGTGATCTCATAGCACTTCTGCATTGATAGCTGCAGTATGGGAAACCGGATATAACAATGTGATCACACAGCACTTCTGCATTGATAGCTGCAGTTTGGGAAACCGGATATAACAATGTGATCTCATAGCCTTTCTGCATTGATAGCTGCGGTATGAGAAAACGGATATAACAATGTGATCACACAGCTCTTCTGCATTGATAGCTGCGGTTTAAGAAACCGGATATAACAATGTGATCACACAGCACTTCTACATTGATAGCTGCAGTATGGGAAACCGGATATAACAATGTGATCTCATAGCATTTCTGCATTTATAGCTGCGGGATGAGAAACCGGATATAACAATGTGATCTCATAGCCCATCTGCATTGATAGCTGCGGTATGAGAAACCGGATATAACAATGTGATCACACAGCTCTTCCGCATTGATAGCTGCAGTATGGGAAACCGGATATAACAATGTGATCTCACAGCACTTCTGCATTGATAGCTGCAGTATGGGAAACCGGATATAACAATGTGATCTCACAGCACTTCTGCATTGAAAGCTGCAGTATGGGAAACCGGATATAACAATGTGATCTCACAGCACTTCTGCATTGATAGCTTCGGTATGAGAAACCGGATATAACAATGTGATCACATAGCACTTCTTCATTGATAGCTGCAGTATGGGAAACCGGATATAACAATGTGATCTCATAGCCTTTCTGCATTGATAGGTGCGGTATGAGAAACCGGATATAACAATGTGATCACACAGCTCTTTTGCATTGATAGCTGCGGTTTAAGAAACCGGATATAACAATGTGATCACACAGCACTTCTACATTGATAGCTGCAGTATGGGAAACCGGATATAACAATGTGATCTCATAGCATTTCTGCATTTATAGCTGCGGGATGAGAAACCGGATATAACAATGTGATCTCATAGCCCATCTGCATTGATAGCTGCGGTATGAGAAACCGGATATAACAATGTGATCACACAGCTCTTCCGCATTGATAGCTGCAGTATGGGAAACCGGATATAACAATGTGATCTCACAGCACTTCTGCATTGATAGCTGCAGTATGGGAAACCGGATATAACAATGTGATATCACAGCACTTCTGCATTGAAAGCTGCAGTATGGGAAACCGGATGTAACAATGTGATCTCACAGCACTTCTGCATTGATAGCTTCGGTATGAGAAACCGGATATAACAATGTGATCTCATAGCACTTCTTCATTGATAGCTGCAGTATGGGAAACCGGATATAACAATGTGATCTCATAGCACTTCTGCATTGATAGCTGCGGTTTAAGAAACCGGATATAACAATGTGATCACACAGCACTTCTACATTGATAGCTGCAGTATGGGAAACCGGATATAACAATGTGATCTCATAGCATTTCTGCATTTATAGCTGCGGGATGAGAAACCGGATATAACAATGTGATCTCATAGCACTTCTGCATTGAAAGCTGCAGTATGGGAAACCGGATATAACAATGTGATCTCACAGCACTTCTGCATTGATAGCTGCGGTATTAGAAACCGGATATAACAATGTGATCTCATAGCACTTCTTCATTGATAGCTGCAGTATGGGAAACCGGATATAACAATGTGATCTCATAGCACTTCTGCATTGATAGCTGCAGTATGGGAAACCGGATATAACAATGTGATCACACAGCACTTCTGCATTGATAGCTGCAGTTTGGGAAACCGGATATAACAATGTGATCTCATAGCCTTTCTGCATTGATAGCTGCGGTATGAGAAACCGGATATAACAATGTGATCACACAGCTCTTCTGCATTGATAGCTGCGGTTTAAGAAACCGGATATAACAATGTGATCACACAGCACTTCTACATTGATAGCTGCAGTATGGGAAACCGGATATAACAATGTGATCTCATAGCATTTCTGCATTTATAGCTGCGGGATGAGAAACCGGATATAACAATGTGATCTCATAGCCCATCTGCATTGATAGCTGCGGTATGAGAAACCGGATATAACAATGTGATCACACAGCTCTTCCGCATTGATAGCTGCAGTATGGGAAACCGGATATAACAATGTGATCTCACAGCACTTCTGCATTGATAGCTGCAGTATGGGAAACCGGATATAACAATGTGATATCACAGCACTTCTGCATTGAAAGCTGCAGTATGGGAAACCGGATATAACAATGTGATCTCACAGCACTTCTGCATTGATAGCTTCGGTATGAGAAACCGGATATAACAATGTGATCACATAGCACTTCTTCATTGATAGCTGCAGTATGGGAAACCGGATATAACAATGTGATCTCATAGCACTTCTGCATTGATAGCTGCGGTTTAAGAAACCGGATATAACAATGTGATCACACAGCACTTCTACATTGCTAGCTGCAGTATGGGAAACCGGATATAACAATGTGATCTCATAGCATTTCTGCATTTATAGCTGCGGGATGAGAAACCGGATATAACAATGTGATATCATAGCACTTCTGCATTGAAAGCTGCAGTATGGGAAACCGGATATAACAATGTGATCTCACAGCACGTCTGCATTGATAGCTGCGGTATAAGAAACCGGATATAACAATGTGATCACACAGCACTTCTGCATTCATAGCTGCAGTATGGGAAACCGGATATAACAATGTGATCTCATAGCCCTTCTGCATTGATAGCTGCGGTATGAGAAACCGGATATAACAATGTGATCACACAGCTCTTCTGCATTGATAGCTGCAGTATGGGAAACCGGATATAACAATGTGATCTCACAGCACTTCTGCATTGATAGCTGCAGTATAGGAAACCGGATATAACAATGTGATCTCACAGCACTTCTGCATTGAAAGCTGCAGTATGGGAAACCGGATATAACAATGTGATCTCACAGCACTTCTGCATTGATAGCTGCAGTATGGGAAACCGGATATAACAATGTGATCTCACAGCACTTCTGCATTGATAGCTGCGGTATGAGAAACCGGATATAACAATGTGATATCATAGCACTTCTTCATTGATAGCTGCAGTATGAGAAACCGGATATAACAATGTGATCTCACAGCACTTCTGCATTGATAGCTGCAGTATGGGAAACCGGATATAACAATGTGATCTCACAGCACTTCTGCATTGGTAGCTGCAGTATAGGAAACCGGATATAACAATGTGATCTCACAGCACTTCTGCATTGAAAGCTGCAGTATGGGAAACCGGATATAACAATGTGATCTCACAGCACTTCTGCATTGATAGCTGCAGTATGGGAAACCGGATATAACAATGTGATCTCACAGCACTTCTGCATTGAAAGCTGCAGTATGGGAAACCGGATATAACAATGTGATCTCACAGCACTTCTGCATTGATAGCTGCGGTATGAGAAACCGGATATAACAATGTGATATCATAGCACTTCTTCATTGATAGCTGCAGTATGGGAAACCGGATATAACAATGTGATCTCATAGCACTTCTGCATTGATAGCTGCAGTATGGGAAACCGGATATAACAATGTGATCACACAGCACTTCTGCATTGATAGCTGCGGTATGAGAAACCGGATATAACAATGTGATCTCACAGCACTTCTGCATTGATAGCTACTGTATGAGAAACCGGATATAACAATGTGATCTCACAGCACTTCTGCATTAATAGCTACGGTATGGGAAACCGGATATAACAATGTGATCTCACAGCACTTCTGCATTGATAGCTGCGGTATGGGAAACCGGATATAACAATGTGATCTCATAGCACTTCTGCATTGATAGCTGCGTTATGAGAAACCGGATATAACAATGTGATCACACAGCTCTTCTGCATTGATAGCTGCAGTATGGGAAACCGGATATAACAATGTGATCTCACAGCACTTCTGCATTGATAGCTGCGGTATGAGAAACCGGATTTAACTATGTGATCACACAGCACTTCTGCATTGATAGCTGCAGTAAGGGAAACCGGATATAACAATGTGATCTCACAGCACTTCTGCATTGATAGCTGCGGTATGAGAAACCGGATATAACAATGTGATCATACAGCACTTCTGCATTGATAGCTGCGGTATGAGAAACCGGTTAAACAATGTGATCTCACAGCACTTCTGCATTGATCGCTGCGGTATGGGAAACCGGAAATAACAATGTGATCTCACAGCACTTCTGCATTGATAGCTGCGGTATAAGAAACCGGATATAACAATGTGATCACACAGCACTTCTGCATTGATAGCTGCAGTATGGGAAACCGGATATAACAATGTGATCTCATAGCACTTCTGCATTGATAGCTGTGGTATGAGAAACCGGATATAACAATGTGATCACACAGCTCTTCTGCATTGATAGCTGCAGTATGGGAAACCGGATATAACAATGTGATCTCACAGCACTTCTGCATTGATAGCTGCAGTATGGGAAACCGGATATAACAATGTGATCTCACAGCACTTCTGCATTGATAGCTGCAGTATGGGAAACCGGAAATAACAATGTGATCTCATAGCACTTCTGCATTGAGAGCTGCAGTATGGGAAACCGGATATAACAATGTGATCTCACAACACTTCTGCATTGATAGCTGCGGAATGAGAAACCGGATATAACTATGTGATCTCACAGCACTTCTGCATTGATAGCTGCGGTATGAGAAACCGGATATAACTATGTGATCTCACATCACTTCTGCATTGATAGCTGCGGTATGAGAAACCGGATATAACAATGTGATCTCACAGCACTTCTGCATTGATAGCTGCGGTATTGGAAACAGGATATAACAATGTGATCTCACAGCACTTCTGCATTGATAGCTGCGGTATGGGAAACCGGATATAACAATGTGATCTCACAACACTTTTGCATTGATAGCTACGGTATGGGAAACAGGATATAACAATGTGATCTCACAGCACTTCTGCATTGATAGCTACTGTATGAGAAACCGGATATAACAATGTGATCTCACAGCACTTCTGCATTAATAGCTACGGTATGGGAAACCGGATATAACAATGTGATCTCACAGCACTTCTGCATTGATAGCTACGGTATGGGAAACCGGATATAACAATGTGATCTCATAGCTCTTCTGCATTGATAGCTGCAGAATGGGAAACCGGATATAACAATGTGATCTCACAGCACTTCTGCATTGATAGCTGCAGTATGGGAAACCGGAAATAACAATGTGATCTCATAGCACTTCTGCATTGATAGCTGCGGTATGAGAAACCGGATATAACAATGTGATCACACAGCTCTTCTGCATTGATAGATGCAGTATGGGAAACCGGATATAACAATGTGATCTCATAGCCCTTCTGCATTGATAGCTGCAGTATGGGAAACCGGATATAACAATGTGATCTCACAGCACTTCTGCATTGATAGCTGCGGTATGGGAAACCGGATATAACAATGTGATCACACAGCTCTTCTGCATTGATAGCTGCAGTATGGGAAACCGGATATAACAATGTGATCTCATAGCCCTTCTGCATTGATAGCTGCAGTATGGGAAACCGGATATAACAATGTGATCTCACAGCACATCTGCATTGAAAGCTGCGGTATGAGAAACCGGATTTAACTATGTGATCACACAGCACTTCTGCATTGATAGCTGCAGTAAGGGAAACCGGATATAACAATGTGATCTCACAGCACTTCTGCATTGATAGCTGCGGTATGAGAAACCGGATATAACAATGTGATCATACAGCACTTCTGCATTGATAGCTGCGGTATGAGAAACCGGTTAAACAATGTGATCTCACAGCACTTCTGCATTGATCGCTGCGGTATGGGAAACCGGAAATAACAATGTGATCTCACAGCACTTCTGCATTGATAGCTGCGGTATAAGAAACCGGATATAACAATGTGATCACACAGCACTTCTGCATTGATAGCTGCAGTATGGGAAACCGGATATAACAATGTGATCTCATAGCACTTCTGCATTGATAGCTGTGGTATGAGAAACCGGATATAACAATGTGATCACACAGCTCTTCTGCATTGATAGCTGCAGTATGGGAAACCGGATATAACAATGTGATCTCACAGCACTTCTGCATTGATAGCTGCAGTATGGGAAACCGGATATAACAATGTGATCTCACAGCACTTCTGCATTGATAGCTGCAGTATGGGAAACCGGAAATAACAATGTGATCTCATAGCACTTCTGCATTGAGAGCTGCAGTATGGGAAACCGGATATAACAATGTGATCTCACAACACTTCTGCATTGATAGCTGCGGAATGAGAAACCGGATATAACTATGTGATCTCACAGCACTTCTGCATTGATAGCTGCGGTATGAGAAACCGGATATAACTATGTGATCTCACATCACTTCTGCATTGATAGCTGCGGTATGAGAAACCGGATATAACAATGTGATCTCACAGCACTTCTGCATTGATAGCTGCGGTATTGGAAACAGGATATAACAATGTGATCTCACAGCACTTCTGCATTGATAGCTGCGGTATGGGAAACCGGATATAACAATGTGATCTCACAACACTTTTGCATTGATAGCTACGGTATGGGAAACAGGATATAACAATGTGATCTCACAGCACTTCTGCATTGATAGCTACTGTATGAGAAACCGGATATAACAATGTGATCTCACAGCACTTCTGCATTAATAGCTACGGTATGGGAAACCGGATATAACAATGTGATCTCACAGCACTTCTGCATTGATAGCTACGGTATGGGAAACCGGATATAACAATGTGATCTCATAGCTCTTCTGCATTGATAGCTGCAGAATGGGAAACCGGATATAACAATGTGATCTCACAGCACTTCTGCATTGATAGCTGCAGTATGGGAAACCGGAAATAACAATGTGATCTCATAGCACTTCTGCATTGATAGCTGCGGTATGAGAAATCGGATATAACAATGTGATCACACAGCTCTTCTGCATTGATAGATGCAGTATGGGAAACCGGATATAACAATGTGATCTCATAGCCCTTCTGCATTGATAGCTGCAGTATGGGAAACCGGATATAACAATGTGATCTCACAGCACTTCTGCATTGATAGCTGCGGTATGGGAAACCGGATATAACAATGTGATCACACAGCTCTTCTGCATTGATAGCTGCAGTATGGGAAACCGGATATAACAATGTGATCTCATAGCCCTTCTGCATTGATAGCTGCAGTATGGGAAACCGGATATAACAATGTGATCTCACAGCACATCTGCATTGAAAGCTGCGGTATGAGAAACCGGATATAACTATTTGATCTCACAGCACTTCTGCATTGATAGCTGCGGTATGAGAAACCGGATATAACAATATGATCTCACAGCACTTCTGCATTGATAACTGCGGTATGGGAAACAGGATATAACAATGTGATCTCAAAGCACTTCTGCATTGATAGCTGCAGTATGGGAAACCGGATATAACAATGTGATCTCACAGCACTTCTGCATTGATAGCTGCGGTATGGGAAACCGGTGCCGTGTTCAAGATAGGTTTCAAAGTAATCGCTCAAAGAGCGATTACTTTGAAACCTATCTTGAACGCGATTGCTCAATGTAGCGCTACGTAGCAAGGCGAGCAAACTTTAAGGAATTTGCACTATGTCGTTCAAGAGAGAAGAAGCGCTCATTGAGCGCTACATTGAGCGCTACATTGAGCAATTTAAGCGCTCGCTGCTATTGAACGGGGCAAAGATATAACAATATGATCTCACAGCACTTCTGCATTGATAGCTGCACTATGGGAAACCGGATATAACAATGTGATCTCACAGCACTTCTGCATTGATAGCTGCGGTATGGGAAACCGGATATAACAATGTGATCTCATAGCTCTTCTGCATTGATAGCTGCAGTATGGGAAACCGGATATAACAATATGATCTCACAGCACTTCTGCATTGATAGCTGCAGTATGGGAAACCGGATATAACAATGTGATCTCACAGCACTTCTGCATTAATAGCTGCAGTATGGGAAACCGGATATAACAATGTGATCTCATAGCCTTTCTGCATTGATAGCTGCGGTATGAGAAACCGGATATAACAATGTGATCACACAGCTCTTCTGCATTGATAGCTGCGGTTTAAGAAACCGGATATAACAATGTGATCACACAGCACTTCTACATTGATAGCTGCAGTATGGGAAACCGGATATAACAATGTGATCTCATAGCATTTCTGCATTTATAGCTGCGGGATGAGAAACCGGATATAACAATGTGATCTCATAGCCCATCTGCATTGATAGCTGCGGTATGAGAAACCGGATATAACAATGTGATCACACAGCTCTTCCGCATTGATAGCTGCAGTATGGGAAACCGGATATAACAATGTGATCTCACAGCACTTCTGCATTGATAGCTGCAGTATGGGAAACCGGATATAACAATGTGATCTCACAGCACTTCTGCATTTAAAGCTGCAGTATGGGAAACCGGATATAACAATGTGATCTCACAGCACTTCTGCATTGATAGCTTCGGTATGAGAAACCGGATATAACAATGTGATCTCATAGCACTTCTTCATTGATAGCTGCAGTATGGGAAACCGGATATAACAATGTGATCTCATAGCACTTCTGCATTGATAGCTGCGGTTTAAGAAACCGGATATAACAATGTGATCACACAGCACTTCTACATTGCTAGCTGCAGTATGGGAAACCGGATATAACAATGTGATCTCATAGCATTTCTGCATTTATAGCTGCGGGATGAGAAACCGGATATAACAATGTGATATCATAGCACTTCTGCATTGAAAGCTGCAGTATGGGAAACCTGATATAACAATGTGATCTCACAGCACTTCTGCATTGATAGCTGCGGTATGAGAAACCGGATATAACAATATGATCTCATAGCACTTCTTCATTGATAGCTGCAGTATGGGAAACCGGATATAACAATGTGATCTCATAGCACTTCTGCATTGATAGCTGCAGTATGGGAAACCGGATATAACAATGTGATCACACAGCACTTCTGCATTGATAGCTGCGGTATGAGAAACCGGATATAACAATGTGACCTCATAGCACTTCTGCATTGATAGCTGCAGTATGGGAAACCGGATATAACAATGTGATCTCACAGCACTTCTGCATTGATAGCTGCGGTATGAGAAACCGGATTTAACTATGTGATCACTCAGCACTTCTGCATTGATCGCTGATGTATGGGAAACCGGATATAAAAATGTGATCACACAGCACGTCTGCATTGATAGCTGCGGTATAAGAAACCGGATATAACAATGTGATCACACAGCACTTCTGCATTGATAGCTGCAGTATTGGAAACCGGATATAACAATGTGATCTCATAGCCCTTCTGCATTGATAGCTGCGGTATGAGAAACCGGATGTAACAATGTGATCACACAGCTCTTCTGCATTGATAGCTGCAGTATGGGAAACCGGATATAACAATGTGATCTCACAGCACTTCTGCATTGATAGCTGCAGTATAGGAAACCGGATATAACAATGTGATCTCACAGCACTTCTGCATTGAAAGCTGCAGTATGGGAAACCGGATATAACAATGTGATCTCACAGCACTTCTGCATTGATAGCTGCGGTATGAGAAACCGGATATAACAATGTGATATCATAGCACTTCTTCATTGATAGCTGCAGTATGGGAAACCGGATATAACAATGTGATCTCATAGCACTTCTGCATTGATAGCTGCAGTATGGGAAACCGGATATAACAATGTGATCACACAGCACTTCTGCATTGATAGCTGCGGTATGAGAAACCGGATATAACAATGTGATCTCATAGCACTTCTTCATTGATAGCTGCAGTACGGGAAACCGGATATAACAATGTGATCTCATAGCACTTCTGCATTGGTAGCTGCAGTATGGGAAACCGGATATAACAATGTGATCTCACAGCACTTCTGCATTGATAGCTGCGGTATGGGAAACCGGATGTAACAATGTGATCTCACAGCACTTCTGCATTGGTAGCTGCAGTATGGGAAACCGAATATAACAATGTGATCACCAAGCACTTCTGCATTGATAGCTGCAGTATGGGAAACCGGATATAACAATGGGATCTCACAGTACTTCTGCATTGATAGTTACAGTATGGGAAACCGCATATAACAAAGTGATCTCACAGCACTTCTGCATTGATAGCTGCAGTATGGGAAACCGGATATAACAATGTGATCTCACAGCACTTCTGCATTGATAGCTGCGGTATGGGAAATCCGATATAACAATGTGATCTCATAGCACTTCTGCATTGATAGCTGCGGTATGAGAAACCGGATATAACAATGTGATCTCACAGCACTTCTGCATTGGTAGCTGCAGTATGGGAAACCGAATATAACAATGTGATCACCAAGCACTTCTGCATTGATAGCTGCAGTATGGGAAACCGGATATAACAATGTGATCTCACAGCACTTCTGCATTGATAGCTGCGGTATGAGAAACCGGATTTAACTATGTGATCACACAGCACTTCTGCATTGATAGCTGCAGTAAGGGAAACCGGATATAACAATGTGATCTCATAGCACTTCTGCATTGATAGCTGCGGTATGAGAAACCGGATATAACAATGTGATCATACAGCACTTCTGCATTGATAGCTGCGGTATGAGAAACCGGATATAACAATGTGATCTCACAGCACTTCTGCATTGATCGCTGCGGTATGGGAAACCGGAAATAACAATGTGATCTCACAGCACTTCTGCATTAATAGCTGCGGTATAAGAAACCGGATATAACAATGTGATCACACAGCACTTCTGCATTGATAGCTGCAGTATGGGAAACCGGATATAACAATGTGATCTCATAGCACTTCTGCATTGATAGCTGTGGTATGAGAAACCGGATATAACAATGTGATCACACAGCTCTTCTGCATTGATAGCTGCAGTATGGGAAACCGGATATAACAATGTGATCTCACAGCACTTCTGCATTGATAGCTGCAGTATGGGAAACCGGATATAACAATGTGATCTCACAGCACTTCTGCATTGATAGCTGCAGTATGGGAAACCGGAAATAACAATGTGATCTCATAGCATTTCTGCATTGATAGCTGCAGTATGGGAAACCGGATATAACAATGTGATCTCACAACACTTCTGCATTGATAGCTGCGGTATGAGAAACCGGATATAACTATGTGATCTCACAGCACTTCTGCATTGATAGCTGCGGTATGAGAAACCGGATATAACTATGTGATCTCACATCACTTCTGCATTGATAGCTGCGGTATGAGAAACCGGATATAACAATGTGATCTCACAGCACTTCTGCATTGATAGCTGCGGTATTGGAAACAGGATATAACAATGTGATCTCACAGCACTTCTGCATTGATAGCTGCGGTATGGGAAACCGGATATAACAATGTGATCTCACAGCACTTCTGCATTGATAGCTGCAGTATGGGAAACCGGATATAACAATGCGATCTCATAGCTCTTCTGCATTGATAGCTGCAGAATGGGAAACCGGATATAACAATGTGATCTCACAGCACTTCTGCATTGATAGCTGCAGTATGGGAAACCGGAAATAACAATGTGATCTCATAGCACTTCTGCATTGATAGCTGCGGTATGAGAAACCGGATATAACAATGTGATCACACAGCTCTTCTGCATTGATAGCTGCAGTATGGGAAACCGGATATAACAATGTGATCTCATAGCCCTTCTGCATTGATAGCTGCAGTATGGGAAACCGGATATAACAATGTGATCTCACAGCACTTCTGCATTGATAGCTGCGGTATGGGAAACCGGATATAACAATGTGATCACACAGCTCTTCTGCATTGATAGCTGCAGTATGGGAAACCGGATATAACAATGTGATCTCATAGCCCTTCTGCATTGATAGCTGCAGTATGGGAAACCGGATATAACAATGTGATCTCACAGCACATCTGCTTTGAAAGCTGCGGTATGAGAAACCGGATATAACTATTTGATCTCACAGCACTTCTGCATTGATAGCTGCGGTATGAGAAACCGGATATAACAATGTGATCTCACAGCACTTCTGCATTGATAACTGCGGTATGGGAAACAGGATATAACAATGTGATCTCAAAGCACTTCTGCATTGATAGCTGCAGTATGGGAAACCGGATATAACAATGTGATCTCACAGCACTTCTGCATTGATAGCTGCGGTATGGGAAACCGGATATAACAATATGATCTCACAGCACTTCTGCATTGATAGCTGCACTATGGGAAACCGGATATAACAATGTGATCTCACAGCACTTCTGCATTGATAGCTGCGGTATGGGAAACCGGATATAACAATGTGATCTCATAGCTCTTCTGCATTGATAGCTTCAGTATGGGAAACCGGATATAACAATATGATCTCACAGCACTTCTGCATTGATAGCTGCAGTATGGGAAACCGGATATAACAATGTGATCTCACAGCACTTCTGCATTAATAGCTGCAGTATGGGAAACCGGATATAACAATGTGATCTCATAGCTCTTCTGCATTGATAGCTGCAGTATGGGAAACCGGATATAACAATGTGATCTCACAGCACTTCTGCATTGATAGCTGCGGTATGGGAAACCGGATATAACAATGTGATCTCACAGCACTTCTGCATTAATAGCTGCAGTATGGAGAACCGGATATAACAATGTGATCTCATAGCTCTTCTGCATTGATAGCTGCAGTATGGGAAACCGGATATAACAATGTGATCTCACAGCACTTCTGCATTGATAGCTGCGGTATGGGAAACCGGATATAACAATATGATCTCACAGCACTTCTGCATTGATAGCTACGGTATGGGAAACCGGATATAACAATGTGATCTCACAGCACTTCTGCATTGATAGCTGCGGTATGGGAAACCGGATATAACAATATGATCTCACAGCACTTCTGCATTGATAGCTGTAGTATGGGAAACCGGATATAACAATGTGATCTCACAGCACTTCTGCATTAATAGCTTCAGTATGGGAAAACGGATATAACAATGTGATCTCATAGCTCTTCTGCATTGATAGCTGCAGTATGGGAAACAGGATATAACAATGTGATCTCACAGCACTTCTGCATTGATAGCTGCAGTATGGGAAACCGGAAATAACAATGTGATCTCATAGCACTTCTGCATTGATAGCTGCGGTATGAGAAACCGGATATAACAATGTGATCACACAGCTCTTCTGCATTGATAGCTGTAGTATGGGAAACCGGATATAACAATGTGATCTCACAGCACTTCTACGTTGATAGCTGCGGTATGGGAAACCGGATATAACAATATGATCTCACAGCACTTCTGCATTGATAGCTGTAGTATGGGAAACCGGATATAACAATATGATCTCACAGCACTTCTGCATTGATAGCTGCGGTATGAGAAACCGGATATAACAATGTGATCACACAGCTCTTCTGCATTGATAGCTGTAGTATGGGAAACCGGATATAACAATGTGATCTCACAGCACTTCTACGTTGATAGCTGCGGTATGGGAAACCGGATATAACAATATGATCTCACAGCACTTCTGCATTGATAGCTGCGGTATGAGAAACCGGATATAACAATGTGATCACATAGCTCTTCTGCATTGATAGCTGTAGTATGGGAAACCGGATATAACAATATGATCTCACAGCACTTCTGCATTGATAGCTGCGGTATGAGAAACCGGATATAACAATGTGATCACACAGCTCTTCTGCATTGATAGCTGTAGTATGGGAAACCGGATATAACAATGTGATCTCACAGCACTTCTACGTTGATAGCTGCGGTATGGGAAACCGGATATAACAATATGATCTCACAGCACTTCTGCATTGATAGCTGCAGTATGAGAAACCGGATATAACAATGTGATCTCACAGCACTTCTGCATTGATAGCTGCGGTATGAGAAACCGGATATAACAATGTGATCACACAGCTCTTCTGCATTGATAGCTGCGGTATGGGAAACCGGATATAACAATATGATCTCACAGCACTTCTGCATTGATAGCTACGGTATGGGAAACCGGATATAACAATGTGATCTCACAGCACTTCTGCATTGATAGCTGCGGTATGGGAAACCGGATATAACAATATGATCTCACAGCACTTCTGCATTGATAGCTGCAGTATGGGAAACCGGATATAACAATGTGATCTCACAGCTCTTCTGCATTGATAGCTGCAGTATGGGAAACCGGATATAACAATGTGATCTCACAGCAGTTCTGCATTGATAGCTGCAGTATGGGAAACCGGAAATAACAATGTGATCTCATAGCACTTCTGCATTGATAGCTGCGGTATGAGAAACCGGATATGACAATGTGATCACACAGCTCTTCTGCATTGATAGCTGCAGTATGGGAAACCGGATATAACAATGTGATCTCACAGCACTTCTGCATTGAAAGCTGCGGTATGAGAAACCGGATATAACTATGTGATCTCACAGCACTTCTCCATTGATAGCTGCGGTATGAGAAACCGGATATAACAATATGATCTCACAGCACTTCTGCATTGATAGCTGCACTATGGGAAACCGGATATAACAACGTGATCTCACAGCACTTCTGCATTGATAACTGCGGTATGGGAAACACGATATAACAATGTGATCTCACAGCACTTCTGCATTGATAGCTGCAGTATGGGAAACCGGATATAACAATGTGATCTCACAGCACTTCTGCATTGATAGCTGCGGTATGGGAAACCGGATATAACAATATGATCTCACAGCACTTCTGCATTGATAGCTGCAGTATGGGAAACCGGATATAACAATGTGATCTCACAGCACTTCTGCATTAATAGCTGCAGTATGGGAAACCGGATATAACAATGTGATCTCATAGCTCTTCTGCATTGATAGCTGCAGTATGGGAAACCGGATATAACAATGTGATCTCACAGCACTTCTGCATTGATAGCTGCGGTATGGGAAACCGGATATAACAATATGATCTCACAGCACTTCTGCATTGATAGCTGCGGTATGGGAAACCGGATATAACAATGTGATCTCACAGCACTTCTGCATTAATAGCTGCAGTATGGGAAACCGGATATAACAATGTGATCTCATAGCTCTTCTGCATTGATAGCTGCAGTATGAGAAACCGGATATAACAATGTGATCTCACAGCACTTCTGCATTGATAGCTGCGGTATGGGAAACCGGATATAACAATATGATCTCACAGCACTTCTGCATTGATAGCTACGGTATGGGAAACCGGATATAACAATGTGATCTCACAGCACTTCTGCATTGATAGCTGCGGTATGGGAAACGGGATATAACAATATGATCTCACAGCACTTCTGCATTGATAGCTGCGGTATGAGAAACCGGATATAACAATGTGATCACATAGCTCTTCTGCATTGATAGCTGTAGTATGGGAAACCGGATATAACAATATGATCTCACAGCACTTCTGCATTGATAGCTGCAGTATGAGAAACGGGATAAAACAATGTGATCTCACAGCACTTCTGCATTGATAGCTGCGGTATGAGAAACCGGATATAACAATGTGATCACACAGCTCTTCTGCATTGATAGCTGCGGTATGGGAAACCGGATATAACAATGTGATCTCACAGCACTTCTGCATTGATAGCTACGGTATGAGAAACCGGATATAACAATGTGATCTCACAGCACTTCTGCATTGATAGCTGCGGTATGAGAAACCGGATATAACAATGTGATCACACAGCTCTTCTGCATTGATAGCTGCGGTATGGGAAACCGGATATAACAATATGATCTCACAGCACTTCTGCATTGATAGCTACGGTATGGGAAACCGGATATAACAATGTGATCTCACAGCACTTCTGCATTGATAGCTGCGGTATGGGAAACCGGATATAACAATATGATCTCACAGCACTTCTGCATTGATAGCTGCAGTATGGGAAACCGGATATAACAATGTGATCTCACAGCTCTTCTGCATTGATAGCTGCAGTATGGGAAACCGGATATAACAATGTGATCTCACAGCAGTTCTGCATTGATAGCTGCAGTATGGGAAACCGGAAATAACAATGTGATCTCATAGCACTTCTGCATTGATAGCTGCGGTATGAGAAACCGGATATGACAATGTGATCACACAGCTCTTCTGCATTGATAGCTGCAGTATGGGAAACCGGATATAACAATGTGATCTCACAGCACTTCTGCATTGAAAGCTGCGGTATGAGAAACCGGATATAACTATGTGATCTCACAGCACTTCTCCATTGATAGCTGCGGTATGAGAAACCGGATATAACAATATGATCTCACAGCACTTCTGCATTGATAGCTGCACTATGGGAAACCGGATATAACAATGTGATCTCACAGCACTTCTGCATTGATAACTGCGGTATGGGAAACACGATATAACAATGTGATCTCACAGCACTTCTGCATTGATAGCTGCAGTATGGGAAACCGGATATAACAATGTGATCTCACAGCACTTCTGCATTGATAGCTGCGGTATGGGAAACAGGATATAACAATATGATCTCACAGCACTTCTGCATTGATAGCTGCAGTATGGGAAACCGGATATAACAATGTGATCTCACAGCACTTCTGCATTAATAGCTGCAGTATGGGAAACCGGATATAACAATGTGATCTCATAGCTCTTCTGCATTGATAGCTGCAGTATGGGAAACCGGATATAACAATGTGATCTCACAGCACTTCTGCATTGATAGCTGCGGTATGGGAAACCGGATATAACAATATGATCTCACAGCACTTCTGCATTGATAGCTACGGTATGGGAAACCGGATATAACAATGTGATCTCACAGCACTTCTGCATTGATAGCTGCGGTATGGGAAACGGGATATAACAATATGATCTCACAGCACTTCTGCATTGATAGCTGCGGTATGAGAAACCGGATATAACAATGTGATCACATAGCTCTTCTGCATTGATAGCTGTAGTATGGGAAACCGGATATAACAATATGATCTCACAGCACTTCTGCATTGATAGCTGCAGTATGAGAAACGGGATAAAACAATGTGATCTCACAGCACTTCTGCATTGATAGCTGCGGTATGAGAAACCGGATATAACAATGTGATCACACAGCTCTTCTGCATTGATAGCTGCGGTATGGGAAACCGGATATAACAATGTGATCTCACAGCACTTCTGCATTGATAGCTACGGTATGAGAAACCGGATATAACAATGTGATCTCACAGCACTTCTGCATTGATAGCTGCGGTATGAGAAACCGGATATAACAATGTGATCACACAGCTCTTCTGCATTGATAGCTGCGGTATGGGAAACCGGATATAACAATATGATCTCACAGCACTTCTGCATTGATAGCTACGGTATGGGAAACCGGATATAACAATGTGATCTCACAGCACTTCTGCATTGATAGCTGCGGTATGGGAAACCGGATATAACAATATGATCTCACAGCACTTCTGCATTGATAGCTGCAGTATGGGAAACCGGATATAACAATGTGATCTCACAGCTCTTCTGCATTGATAGCTGCAGTATGGGAAACCGGATATAACAATGTGATCTCACAGCAGTTCTGCATTGATAGCTGCAGTATGGGAAACCGGAAATAACAATGTGATCTCATAGCACTTCTGCATTGATAGCTGCGGTATGAGAAACCGGATATGACAATGTGATCACACAGCTCTTCTGCATTGATAGCTGCAGTATGGGAAACCGGATATAACAATGTGATCTCACAGCACTTCTGCATTGAAAGCTGCGGTATGAGAAACCGGATATAACTATGTGATCTCACAGCACTTCTCCATTGATAGCTGCGGTATGAGAAACCGGATATAACAATATGATCTCACAGCACTTCTGCATTGATAGCTGCACTATGGGAAACCGGATATAACAATGTGATCTCACAGCACTTCTGCATTGATAACTGCGGTATGGGAAACACGATATAACAATGTGATCTCACAGCACTTCTGCATTGATAGCTGCAGTATGGGAAACCGGATATAACAATGTGATCTCACAGCACTTCTGCATTGATAGCTGCGGTATGGGAAACAGGATATAACAATATGATCTCACAGCACTTCTGCATTGATAGCTGCAGTATGGGAAACCGGATATAACAATGTGATCTCACAGCACTTCTGCATTAATAGCTGCAGTATGGGAAACCGGATATAACAATGTGATCTCATAGCTCTTCTGCATTGATAGCTGCAGTATGGGAAACCGGATATAACAATGTGATCTCACAGCACTTCTGCATTGATAGCTGCGGTATGGGAAACCGGATATAACAATATGATCTCACAGCACTTCTGCATTGATAGCTACGGTATGGGAAACCGGATATAACAATGTGATCTCACAGCACTTCTGCATTGATAGCTGCGGTATGGGAAACGGGATATAACAATATGATCTCACAGCACTTCTGCATTGATAGCTGCGGTATGAGAAACCGGATATAACAATGTGATCACATAGCTCTTCTGCATTGATAGCTGTAGTATGGGAAACCGGATATAACAATATGATCTCACAGCACTTCTGCATTGATAGCTGCAGTATGAGAAACGGGATAAAACAATGTGATCTCACAGCACTTCTGCATTGATAGCTGCGGTATGAGAAACCGGATATAACAATGTGATCACACAGCTCTTCTGCATTGATAGCTGCGGTATGGGAAACCGGATATAACAATGTGATCTCACAGCACTTCTGCATTGATAACTGCGGTATGGGAAACACGATATAACAATGTGATCTCACAGCACTTCTGCATTGATAGCTGCAATATGGGAAACCGGATATAACAATGTGATCTCACAGCACTTCTGCATTGATAGCTGCGGTATGGGAAACCGGATATAACAATATGATCTCACAGCACTTCTGCATTGATAGCTGCAGTATGGGAAACCGGATATAACAATGTGATCTCACAGCACTTCTGCATTAATAGCTGCAGTATGGGAAACCGGATATAACAATGTGATCTCATAGCTCTTCTGCATTGATAGCTGCAGTATGGGAAACCGGATATAACAATGTGATCTCACAGCACTTCTGCATTGATAGCTGCGGTATGGGAAACCGGATATAACAATATGATCTCACAGCACTTCTGCATTGATAGCTGCGGTATGGGAAACCGGATATAACAATGTGATCTCACAGCACTTCTGCATTAATAGCTGCAGTATGGGAAACCGGATATAACAATGTGATCTCATAGCACTTCTGCATTGATAGCTGCAGTATGGGAAACCGGATATAACAATGTGATCTCACAGCACTTCTGCATTGATAGCTGCGGTATGGGAAACCGGATATAACAATATGATCTCACAGCACTTCTGCATTGATAGCTACGGTATGGGAAACCGGATATAACAATGTGATCTCACAGCACTTCTGCATTGATAGCTGCGGTATGGGAAACGGGATATAACAATATGATCTCACAGCACTTCTGCATTGATAGCTGCGGTATGAGAAACCGGATATAACAATGTGATCACATAGCTCTTCTGCATTGATAGCTGTAGTATGGGAAACCGGATATAACAATATGATCTCACAGCACTTCTGCATTGATAGCTGCAGTATGAGAAACGGGATAAAACAATGTGATCTCACAGCACTTCTGCATTGATAGCTGCGGTATGAGAAACCGGATATAACAATGTGATCACACAGCTCTTCTGCATTGATAGCTGCGGTATGGGAAACCGGATATAACAATGTGATCTCACAGCTCTTCTGCATTGATAGCTGCAGTATGGGAAACCGGATATAACAATGTGATCTCACAGCACTTCTGCATTGATAGCTGCAGTATGGGAAACCGGAAATAACAATGTGATCTCATAGCACTTCTGCATTGATAGCTGCGGTATGAGAAACCGGATATAACAATGTGATCACACAGCTCTTCTGCATTGATAGCTGCAGTATGGGAAACCGGATATAACAATGTGATCTCACAGCACTTCTGCATTGAAAGCTGCGGTATGAGAAACCGGATATAACTATGTGATCTCACAGCACTTCTCCATTGATAGCTGCGGTATGAGAAACCGGATATAACAATGTGATCTCATAGCATTTCTGCATTTATAGCTGCGGGATGAGAAACCGGATATAACAATGTGATCTCATAGCACTTCTGCATTGATAGCTGCGGTATGAGAAACCGGATATAACAATGTGATCACACAGCTCTTCTGCATTGATAGCTGCAGTATGGGAAACCGGATATAACAATGTGATCTCACAGCACTTCTGCATTAATAGCTTCAGTATGGGAAACCGGATATAACAATGTGATCTCATAGCTCTTCTGCATTGATAGCTGCAGTATGGGAAACCGGATATAACAATGTGATCTCATAGCACTTCTGCATTGATAGCTGCGGTATGAGAAACCGGATATAACAATGTGATCACATAGCTCTTCTGCATTGATAGCTGTAGTATGGGAAACCGGATATAACAATATGATCTCACAGCACTTCTGCATTGATAGCTGCAGTATGAGAAACGGGATATAACAATGTGATCTTACAGCACTTCTGCATTGATAGCTGCGGTATGAGAAACCGGATATAACTATGTGATCTCACAGCACTTCTCCATTGATAGCTGCGGTATGAGAAACCGGATATAACAATATGATCTCACAGCACTTCTGCATTGATAGCTGCACTATGGGAAACCGGATATAACAATGTGATCTCACAGCACTTCTGCATTGATAGCTGCGGTATGGGAAACCGGATATAACAATGTGATCTCACAGCACTTCTGCATTAATAGCTGCAGTATGGGAAACCGGATATAACAATGTGATCTCATAGCTGTTCTGCATTGATAGCTGCAGTATGGGAAACCGGATATTACAATGTGATCTCACAGCACTTCTGCATTGATAGCTGCGGTATGGGAAACCGGATATAACAATATGATCTCACAGCACTTCTGCATTGATAGCTACGGTATGGGAAACCGGATATAACAATGTGATCTCACAGCACTTCTGCATTGATAGCTGCGGTATGGGAAACCGGATATAACAATATGATCTCACAGCACTTCTGCATTGATAGCTGCAGTATGGGAAACCGGATATGACAATGTGATCTCACAGCACTTCTGCATTAATAGCTGCAGTATGGGAAACCGGATATAACAATGTGATCTCATAGCTCTTCTGCATTGATAGCTGCAGTATGGGAAACCGGATATAACAATGTGATCTCACAGCACTTCTGCATTGATAGCTGCGGTATGGGAAACCGGATATAACAATATGATCTCACAGCACTTCTGCATTGATAGCTGCGGTATGGGAAACCGGATATAACAATGTGATCTCACAGCTCTTCTGCATTGATAGCTGCAGTATGGGAAACCGGATATAACAATGTGATCTCACAGCACTTCTGCATTGAAAGCTGCGGTATGAGAAACCGGATATAACTATGTGATCTCACAGCACTTCTCCATTGATAGCTGCGGTATGAGAAACCGGATATAACAATGTGATCTCATAGCATTTCTGCATTTATAGCTGCGGGATGAGAAACCGGATATAACAATGTGATCTCATAGCACTTCTGCATTGATAGCTGCGGTATGAGAAACCGGATATAACAATGTGATCACACAGCTCTTCTGCATTGATAGCTGCAGTATGGGAAACCGGATATAACAATGTGATCTCACAGCACTTCTGCATTGAAAGCTGCGGTATGAGAAACCGGATATAACTATGTGATCTCACAGCACTTCTCCATTGATAGCTGCGGTATGAGAAACCGGATATAACAATGTGATCTCATAGCATTTCTGCATTTATAGCCGCGGGATGAGAAACCGGATATAACAATGTGATCTCATAGCACTTCTGCATTGATAGCTGCGGTATGAGAAACCGGATATAACAATGTGATCACACAGCTCTTCTGCATTGATAGCTGCAGTATGGGAAACCGGATATAACAATGTGATCTCACAGCACTTCTGCATTAATAGCTTCAGTATGGGAAACCGGATATAACAATGTGATCTCATAGCTCTTCTGCATTGATAGCTGCAGTATGGGAAACCGGATATAACAATGTGATCTCATAGCACTTCTGCATTGATAGCTGCGGTATGAGAAACCGGATATAACAATGTGATCACATAGCTCTTCTGCATTGATAGCTGTAGTATGGGAAACCGGATATAACAATATGATCTCACAGCACTTCTGCATTGATAGCTGCAGTATGAGAAACGGGATATAACAATGTGATCTTACAGCACTTCTGCATTGATAGCTGCGGTATGAGAAACCGGATATAACTATGTGATCTCACAGCACTTCTCCATTGATAGCTGCGGTATGAGAAACCGGATATAACAATATGATCTCACAGCACTTCTGCATTGATAGCTGCACTATGGGAAACCGGATATAACAATGTGATCTCACAGCACTTCTGCATTGATAGCTGAGGTGTGGGAAACCGGATATAACAATGTGATCTCACAGCACTTCTGCATTAATAGCTGCAGTATGGGAAACCGGATATAACAATGTGATCTCATAGCTGTTCTGCATTGATAGCTGCAGTATGGGAAACCGGATATTACAATGTGATCTCACAGCACTTCTGCATTGATAGCTGCGGTATGGGAAACCGGATATAACAATATGATCTCACAGCACTTCTGCATTGATAGCTACGGTATGGGAAACCGGATATAACAATGTGATCTCACAGCACTTCTGCATTGATAGCTGCGGTATGGGAAACCGGATATAACAATATGATCTCACAGCACTTCTGCATTGATAGCTGCAGTATGGGAAACCGGATATGACAATGTGATCTCACAGCACTTCTGCATTAATAGCTGCAGTATGGGAAACCGGATATAACAATGTGATCTCATAGCTCTTCTGCATTGATAGCTGCAGTATGGGAAACCGGATATAACAATGTGATCTCACAGCACTTCTGCATTGATAGCTGCGGTATGGGAAACCGGATATAACAATATGATCTCACAGCACTTCTGCATTGATAGCTGCGGTATGGGAAACCGGATATAACAATGTGATCTCACAGCTCTTCTGCATTGATAGCTGCAGTATGGGAAACCGGATATAACAATGTGATCTCACAGCACTTCTGCATTGAAAGCTGCGGTATGAGAAACCGGATATAACTATGTGATCTCACAGCACTTCTCCATTGATAGCTGCGGTATGAGAAACCGGATATAACAATGTGATCTCATAGCATTTCTGCATTTATAGCTGCGGGATGAGAAACCGGATATAACAATGTGATCTCATAGCACTTCTGCATTGATAGCTGCGGTATGAGAAACCGGATATAACAATGTGATCACACAGCTCTTCTGCATTGATAGCTGCAGTATGGGAAACCGGATATAACAATGTGATCTCACAGCACTTCTGCATTAATAGCTTCAGTATGGGAAACCGGATATAACAATGTGATCTCATAGCTCTTCTGCATTGATAGCTGCAGTATGGGAAACCGGATATAACAATGTGATCTCATAGCACTTCTGCATTGATAGCTGCGGTATGAGAAACCGGATATAACAATGTGATCACATAGCTCTTCTGCATTGATAGCTGTAGTATGGGAAACCGGATATAACAATATGATCTCACAGCACTTCTGCATTGATAGCTGCAGTATGAGAAACGGGATATAACAATGTGATCTTACAGCACTTCTGCATTGATAGCTGCGGTATGAGAAACCGGATATAACTATGTGATCTCACAGCACTTCTCCATTGATAGCTGCGGTATGAGAAACCGGATATAACAATATGATCTCACAGCACTTCTGCATTGATAGCTGCAGTACGGGAAACCGGATATAACAATGTGATCTCACAGCACTTCTGCATTGATAGCTGCGGTATGGGAAACCGGATATAACAATGTGATCTCACAGCACTTCTGCATTAATAGCAGCTGCAGTATGGGAAACCGGATATAACAATGTGATCTCATAGCTGTTCTGCATTGATAGCTGCAGTTTGGGAAACCGGATATTACAATGTGATCTCACAGCACTTCTGCATTGATAGCTGCGGTATGGGAAACCGGATATAACAATATGATCTCACAGCACTTCTGCATTGATAGCTACGGTATGGGAAACCGGATATAACAATGTGATCTCACAGCACTTCTGCATTGATAGCTGCGGTATGGGAAACCGGATATAACAATATGATCTCACAGCACTTCTGCATTGATAGCTGCAGTATGGGAAACCGGATATAACAATGTGATCTCACAGCACTTCTGCATTAATAGCTGCAGTATGGGAAACCGGATATAACAATGTGATCTCATAGCTCTTCTGCATTGATAGCTGCAGTATGGGAAACCGGATATAACAATGTGATCTCACAGCACTTCTGCATTGATAGCTGCGGTATGGGAAACCGGATATAACAATATGATCTCACAGCACTTCTGCATTGATAGCTGCGGTATGGGAAACCGGATATAACAATGTGATCTCACAGCTCTTCTGCATTGATAGCTGCAGTATGGGAAACCGGATATAACAATGTGATCTCACAGCACTTCTGCATTGATAGCTGCGGTATGGGAAACCGGATATAACAATATGATCTCACAGCACTTCTGCATTGATAGCTGCAGTATGGGAAACCGGATATAACAATGTGATCTCACAGCACTTCTGCATTAATAGCTGCAGTATGGGAAACCGGATATAACAATGTGATCTCACAGCACTTCTGCATTGATAGCTACGGTATGGGAAACCGGATATAACAATGTGATCTCACAGCACTTCTGCATTGATAGCTGCGGTATGGGAAACCGGATATAACAATATGATCTCACAGCACTTCTGCATTGATAGCTGCAGTATGGGAAACCGGATATAACAATGTGATCTCACAGCTCTTCTGCATTGATAGCTGCAGTATGGGAAACCGGATATAACAATGTGATCTCACAGCACTTCTGCATTGATAGCTGCAGTATGGGAAACCGGAAATAACATTGTGATCTCATAGCACTTCTGCATTGATAGCTGCGGTATGAGAAACCGGATATAACAATGTGATCTCACAGCACTTCTGCATTCATAGCTGCAGTATGGGAAACCGGATATAACAATGTGATCTCACAGCACTTCTGCATTGAAAGCTGCGGTATGAGAAACCGGATATAACTATGTGATCTCACAGCACTTCTGCATTGATAGCTGCGGTATGAGAAACCGGATATAACAATGTGATCTCACAGCACTTCTGCATTGATAACTGCGGTATGGGAATCAGGATATAACAATGTGATCTCACAGCACTTCTGCATTGATAGCTACGGTATGGGAAACCGGATATAACAATGTGATCTCACAGCACTTCTGCATTTATAGCTGCGGTATGGGAAACAGGATATAACAATGTGATCTCACAGCACTCCTGCATTGATAGCTGCGGTATGGGAAACCGGATATAACAATGTGATCTCATAGCACTTCTGCATTGATAGCTGCGGTATGGGAAACCGGATATAACAATGTGATCTCACAGCACTTCTGCATTGATAGCTGCAGTATGAGAAACCGGATATAACAATGTGATCTCACAGCACTTCTACGTTGATAGCTGCGGTATGGGAAACCGGATATAACAATGTGATCTCACAGCACTTCTGCATTGATAGCTGCAGTATGAGAAACCGGATATAACAATGTGATCTCACAGCACTTCTGCATTGATAGCTGCGGTATGAGAAACCGGATATAACAATGTGATCACACAGCTCTTCTGCATTGATAGCTGCGGTATGGGAAACCGGATATAACAATATGATCTCACATCACTTCTGCATTGATAGCTACGGTATGGGAAACCGGATATAACAATGTGATCTCACAGCACTTCTACGTTGATAGCTGCGGTATGGGAAACCGGATATAACAATGTGATCTCACAGCACTTCTGCATTGATAGCTGCAGTATGAGAAACCGGATATAACAATGTGATCTCACAGCACTTCTGCATTGATAGCTGCGGTATGGGAAACAGGATATAACAATGTGATCTCACAGCACTTCTGCATTGATAGCTGCGGTATGGGAAACCGGACATAACAATGTGATCTCACAGCACTTCTGCATTGATAGCTGCGGTATGGGAAACCGGATATAACAATATGATCTCACAGCACTTCTGCATTGATAGCTGCAGTATGAGAAACCGGATATAACAATGTGATCTCACAGCACTTCTGCATTAATAGCTGCAGTATGGGAAACCTGATATAACAATGTGATCTCATAGCTCTTCTGCATTGATAGCTGCAGTATGGGAAACCGGATATAACAATGTGATCTCACAGCACTTCTGCATTGATAGCAGCAGTATGGGAAACCGGAAATAACAATGTGATCTCATAGCACTTCTGCATTGATAGCTGCGGTATGAGAAACCGGATATAACAATGTGATCACACAGCTCTTCTGCATTGATAGCTGCAGTATGGGAAACCGGATATAACAATGTGATCTCACAGCACTTCTGCATTGAAAGCTGCGGTATGAGAAACCGGATATAACTATGTGATCTCACAGCACTTCTGCATTGATAGCTGCGGTATGAGAAACCGGATATAACAATGTGATCTCACAGCACTTCTGCATTGATAACTGCGGTATGGGAAAAAAGATATAACAATGTGATCTCACAGCACTTCTGCATTGATAGCTACGGTATGGGAAACCGGATATAACAATGTGATCTCACAGCATTTCTGCATTGATAGCTGCGGTATGGGAAACAGGATATAACAATGTGATCTCACAGCACTTCTGCATTGATAGCTGCGGTATGGGAAACCGGATATAACAATGTGATCTCATAGCACTTCTGCATTGATAGCTGCGGTATGGGAAACCGGATATAACAATGTGATCTCACAGCACTTCTGCATTGATAGCTGCAGTATGAGAAACCGGATATAACAATGTGATCTCACAGCACTTCTGCGTTGATAGCTGCAGTATGAGAAACCGGATATAACAATGTGATCTCACAGCACTTCTGCATTGATAGCTACGGTATGGGAAACCGGATATAACAATGTGATCTCACAGCTCTTCTGCATTGATAGCTGCAGTATGGGAAACCGGATATAACAATGTGATCTCACAGCACTTCTGCATTGATAGCTACGGTATGGGAAACCGGATATAACAATGTGATCTCACAGCACTTCTGCATTAATAGCTGCAGTATGGGAAACCGGATATAACAATGTGATCTCACAGCACTTCTGCATTGATAACTGCGGTATGGGAAACAGGATATAACAATGTGATCTCACAGCACTTCTGCATTGATAGCTACGGTATGGGAAACCGGATATAACAATGTGATCTCACAGCACTTCTGCATTGATAGCTGCGGTATGGGAAACAGGATATTACAATGTGATCTCACAGCACTTCTGCATTGATAGCTGCGGTATGGGAAACCGGATATAACAATGTGATCTTATAGCACTTCTGCATTGATAGCTGCGGTATGGGAAACCGGATATAACAATGTGATCTCACAGCACTTCTGCATTGATAGCTGCAGTATGAGAAACCGGATATAACAATGTGATCTCACAGCACTTCTGCGTTGATAGCTGCAGTATGAGAAACCGGATATAACAATGTGATCTCTCAGCACTTCTGCATTGATAGCTACGGTATGGGAAACCGGATATAACAATGTGATCTCACAGCACTTCTGCATTGATAGCTGCAGTATGGGAAACCGGATATAACAATGTGATCTCACAGCACTTCTGCATTGATAGCTGCGGAATGAGAAACCGGAAATAACAATATGATCTCACAGCACTTCTGCATTGATAGCTGCGGTATGGGAAACAGGATATAACAATGTGATCTCACAGCACTTCTGCATTGATAGCTGCGGTATGAGAAACCGGATATAACAATGTGATCTCACAGCACTTCTGCATTGATAGCTACGGTATGGGAAACCGGATATAACAATGTGATCTCACAGCACTTCTGCATTGATAGCTACGGTATGGGAAACCGGATATAACAATGTGATCTCACAGCACTTCTGCATTGATAGCTGCAGTATGGGAAACCGGATATAACAATGTGATCTCACAGCACTTCTGCATTGATAGCTGCAGTATGGGAAACCGGATATAACAATGTGATCTCACAGCACTTCTGCATTGATAGCTGCGGTATGGGAAACCGGATATAACAATGTGATCTCACAGCACTTCTGCATTGATAGCTGCGGTATGACAAACCGGATATAACAATGTGATCACACAGCATTTCCGCATTGATAGCTGCAGTATGGGAAACCGGATATAACAATGTGATCTCATAGCACTTCTGCAATGATAGCTGCGGTATGAGAAACCCGATATAACAATGTGATCACACAGCACTTCTGTGTTGTATGGGAAACAGCATATAACAATGTGATCACACAGCACTTCTGCATTGATAGCTGCTGTATGGGAAACCGCATATAACAATGTGATCTCACAGCACTTCTTCATTGATAGCTACGGTATGGGAAACCGGATATAACAATGTGATCTCACAGCACTTCTGCATTGATAGCTGCGGTATTGGACACCGTATATAAACAATGTGATCTCACAGCACTTCTGCATTGATAGCTGCGGTATGAAAAACCGGATATAACAATGTGATCTCACAGCACTTCTGCATTGATAGCTGCGGTATGAGAAACCGGATATAACAATGTGATCTCACAGCACTTCTGCATTGATAGCTACGGTATGGGAAACCGGATATAACAATGTGATCTCACAGCACTTCTGCATTGATAGCTGCGGTATCAGAAACCGGATATAACAATGTGATCTCACAGCACTTCTGCATTGATAGCTGTGGTATTGGACACCGTATATAAACAATGTGATCTCACAGCACTTCTGCATTGATAGCTGCGGTATGAGAAACCGGATATAACAATGTGATCCCACAGCACTTCTGCATTGATAGCTGCGGTATTGGACACCGTATATAAACAATGTGATCTCACAGCACTTCTGCATTGATAGCTGTGGTATGGGAAACCGGATATAACAATGTGATCTCACAGCACTTCTGCATTGATAGCTGCGGTATGGGAAACTGGATATAACAATGTGATCTCACAGCACTTCTGCATTGATAGCTGCAGTATGGGAAACCGGATATAACAATGTGATCTCACAGCACTTCTGCATTGATAGCTGCGGTATGAGAAACCGGATATAACAATGTGATCTCACAGCACTTCTGCATTGATAGCTGCAGTATGGGAAACCGCATATAACAAAGTGATCTCACAGCACTTCTGCATTGATAGCTGCGGTATGGGAAACCGGATATAACAATGTGATCTCACAGCACTTCTGCATTGATAGCTACGGTATGAGAAACCGGATATAAAAATGTGATCTCACAGCACTTCTACGTTGATAGCTGCGGTATGGGAAACCGGATATAACAATGTGATCTCACAGCACTTCTGCATTGATAGCTGCAGTATGGGAAACCGCATATAACAAAGTGATCTCACAGCACTTCTTCATTGATAGCTGCGGTATGAGAAACCGGATATAACAATGTGATCTCACAGGTCGTCTATACGGGAACCTGGGGAATGGGAAAACCTTTTTGACGATGTGATCTCACAGCACTTCTGCATTGATAGGTGCGGTATGAGAAACCGGATATAACAATGTGATCTCACAGGTCGTCTATACGGGAACCTGGGGAATGGGAAAACCTTTTTGACGATGTGATCTTACAGCACTTCTGCGGTTTTGAAGTTCTGTTGAATGGGAAAATCGATAAGGCAATTTGTTCTTTCAGCAAACTCCGATATGACAGAATGAGCTTTCAGTTGTTCTATACAGGTAAGTGCGAAATGGAAGAAATGTATGACAGCTTACAATATTTCTATATGGGTAGCGATGGTCTGTGACAATGTAATCTTAAAGCAGGTAACTGCGGTTTTACAACAGATATGGCAATATTATCTTATATTACATCACTTATGCTTAGGTAACTGCGGTTTGGAAAACCGATGTGGCAATGGGATTTTTAAAAAAACCAACTGTGTTATGGGGAAACCGATACAGCATTGTGATCTTACCAGCGCTTCTCCATAGGCAGCCGTGTTATGGGAAAACAGATAGCAGGACGACCTGAACCTGTTGAAACCCAGAGGACATCCGGGACTTGCAGTACGTTGAAGAAGATTTGCATCTACAATAATTGAAAGGATCGACCATTTATCTTTATGAACATGTGGAGGACATAGAATGATCGGTGGGAAGTGTCTCTCAATTATAAGCATGCAGATTTAAAAGATATGTAACTATACACTGCGTTTCTATATGTAACATGACAAACAATTAATATGTAAAATATGTAGTTAAAACAGTTGTATCGATACAGTATATTATAATTTTTCTCGTATTCGTTTCTTACGGCCTTGATACCCACATCATTGGTAACCCATTCCTGGAGAAAGTGGACTGAGAGTATTGTTTGTTCCTTTAGTTTTTGTTAGATACTATTTAACACATTGATCAAAAGCTGATAAACAATGTAATAGGTTTATAGGATAATCCAGTAACACAGTTAATACTCAGCGAAAATAACCCTCCACGGACGCCAATCAGGTACGTTAATGTATGTATCTCTTGTCATGTACTATTGCCGCACTTCGCTGGGCATACATGATGGTATATGTTTTCTTTAACATGTTAGCTGTCATAAATTCGGCTACATTTAGTTGAAATCGTATCAAATACGCATCCCTTTAATATTTACTTACTGAGAATAAATATGAAATTTTACAGTAACTTGAAATTTTGAATTCGGGTCAACGAAACCTCAAGACTGACAATAACAATAACAAACCTCCAACCGTCACTCAGGTATGTTTGCCGCGTTATTGAGCTACAGTAGAACGAAAGTTCAAGCCTAACTTACCCTTGGTGTGTCCTCCAACACAGAAGCCTATCAGAAGCAGAAGAACCGCCCTGGACAACATGGCGATGTCTGATATGGGAGATGTTCAAATGTCCTTATATGCTTTGAACAATATGAACAAGAGGAGGAGCCTCGCTCTTGATTGGTTGGTTAGATGACACTTCGGGTGATGAAAGCTGCAGTCTGGGTCGCACGTTTTTCAAAATCATGCTGATGAATCATAAGGTATGTAACAGTTGTATAACTTGTTAAACTGGCTCCCACTCGTGTATGTGCAATATGACACACTCCAACATCGGGATTTATCAGACAGACAGACAGATAATTTTAATTACTTCTCAATGGTATCAAAACAGTATACAACATGCATAAAAAACAATACATTAGAAATACACAACCAATCGCTTAGTGATTTATGAAAGATGATTTAAAATATATAATATAATAAATTGTAATGAACTTGTGAATGGAATAAAAGCTCTTTGTTCAGGGAATAACGCCGATGCTCTAAGATATTGCTACAGGTTTTGGCAAGACAAAAGGTAAAATCATCACAAGAAAAACTATTGGCAAGTTGTTTTAACACTGGTAAAAAGAGAAATCTGGCCATTTTAAAAGACAACGGTGTATTAAAGGCGCTGTAGCACGTTTTTTGCAAAATTTAATTTTTCAAATTTCCCATTTATAATGATAGTTTATGTCATTTAAATTAACTTTAGAGGGTAAAACATCTTATTACACAAACCAATTATCTGTAGTCGTAAGAACTATGTTGCGTATAAAGCAAAAATTACATGGCGGCCATTTTATTGTGAACACAATTTATTATTTTATATTACAAAAACGTTTCCCATGGCTTTACCGAAACATGTACACTCATTTTAAACTTGATTTTCCGAAGAGAGAAGGCTGTTTTACCATTGGTGAAAATATTTTTCAAATACATTTCATCAACTTATTTGAGCGAAAAAACGTGCTACAGTGCCTTTAAGTGTAATAAATGAGAATAACAAGGACAGGTACATGTAAGTAAAACGTCCACATCATCCTGAACACAACCCGGGCAGTCAGTACATACACGATTTTCTTAGGGAATACGCTTATATCTTACCGTCTCTATAATTAAAGGGGCGACACCTAATCATGGTTGTCAGCGTGGTGTAAAGCAAATCCTGGACTTGTAACTCAAATGATACAGATTCCATCTTGCCCTTGATTCATTAGTATGAAATATACAAGTATATATGACAAGCTCGTTTTTTACATTGACTTTTTTCAAACTGTTTCTCCTCTAAGAAAGTTTGCATAATGGTATGATTGTATTCAGAATTAAAATTGTTATTCAATGGTTTGACACTTCAGTCATTTAAGACTATAGTAAATGTTTGGTACACAATATTATTCAGTTTTAGGATATGTCAAATGTATATATGGTTCGTTTCCGTAACTTGATATTACAATGAAACTTGGTATGAAGGTTAAGCAAGTGGTGAAGTGTTTTCTGTTGACAATATGAATTTTCAGGGACATTTCCTTTACTTAGATGATACTATTTCGATTTCATCTGTCTACATGTATATTAGTGGTTTTGAATTGTCATGGCCGTGGTGAGTATTCAGTTTCTTTTTATGTACACTGTATATTTCAAGTCGTATGTTCCTATGTCTTAAACATTAATAATAACAAGTATGCATTGAACGGTCTGATTAAAATCGACGGATTTCCAAGGAATAAAAATTGCAAAATAGTAATACTACCGGGATACTCATTTCGTTCGGCGGTTTCCTCGCAAAACCTTCTGATAACAGCCCGTAGACTCCCATGTTCAAACGCAATTCAGTTAACAAAACACAAAACCTCCAACAAAAGCTGTCAGTGCGAAAAGTTAGGGGCAGATAACTCCAAACAGTCAGTTACGAATGATTTCAAAATGGCGACCGTTTAAAAACTATGATGTGATTGGTCAGCTATTTGACTGGGCTAAAATGGTACTGAACACACGCTTACACGGGGTATCCTCAGACCTTGAATCTACAAAACATCTTCGTATCCCGGTAGATGCATTATTTTGCAAATTTATTCCTCGGAAGAAGGTCGATTTTAATCAGACTGGCATTAGATAGAAGGACAATAATCCGCCACTGCAGCTCACTCTTGATTATATCTGCCTTCGTTGGCGTTCCCATTGTTTCTGGAGCATAACTCTAAAACTACTTTATCAATCTTCACCAAATTTAGAGTGTAGTCTTCTCCATATATTGTAGATGTGTCTTCTGAGGATTTCAGCTTTTGATTTTGTTCCTGCTTCAATGACAGCAATAAGGAATTTGTCTATTTGATGGGTAGGGTGTTCTCGAGGCTGGTCTCTAAGATTACCAGACCAATCCTCACCAAATTTGGTATACTACATCCCCATATCATGTTGATTTGCCTTTGGGGGATTAGAACGTTTTAAAATGTATTTTTTCTGTTTCCATGACAACATTTCGATTTTGTCTTTTTGAATGGTAGGGTTTGTTTCCGGAGCAGAATTGTAAAACTGCTTGACTAATCCTCACCAAAAATTGGTATACTGCCTCTCCATATCATGTAGATGTGCATTTGGGGGTTTCAAGTTTTAATTAATTTTTTTTTCTGTTTCCATGGTAACATGGGTGACATTTGTTGTTAGGAGTAAAAATACATTCTAGTGGTTCTTTGATTTTGAAACGTGGCCAGGTTTCTGTTCCAACAGGTGTTGTTAGTCGTTATTATACCATTTACAATATTTACGCCAACCTTGCATGTTACTCTGAGCTCCGTTCTAGGGTGTTTGTGCAGGTTAATACTGCAATGACGTCTGTTTACAATATGAAGGGTTGGAACTCGTCAATTGATTGGCAGGCTGCTGACAATCAATTAATCTAACATTGAAATAATATTTAACTACTTCCTACAGATGTCGTCATTTGACAATGAACACAGCTCCATTCCGGATGTTGAAGTGTGACTCTTTGTCAATGTGACAAATGTTGGTGATGATGGAAGTGACAGGAGTTCGAAAGACAAGAATTTTTAATGTTAGTTCATCATGCGCTTATGGCGTACGTCCGTCAAGCTATACTCCCAAATGTTGTGGAAAGGTACGTTTCATCGAGGGGAAGTTTTTCATTTGGTTCTGACTCCATTTTCCTAAATAAAACTTTAATTAACCTTTATAGAAAAGGTTTGTTTCATGGAGTCTAAGGTTTGTTCATAGAGTTATGATCCCCTTACCTCAAATATGGATGTGGCAGGGTGTCAACCCTAAAATATTTAAACGACATCTTCTCAAGAACCAGTAATGCTAGAAAGCTAAACGTTTAGGAATATGATCGTTGATGGTTTGAGCCTATTGATGTGTCCATTTCATTACTCTACTAAAAAACATAAGGCGTACCATGGGTGCAAATTAAAGTGATTACCATTTAAATTCTATGATGACGGTAATCATAATGGTAGGTTCGTGATCTTTCACACGAATTTTATTTTTGTAGTCCCGAAACTCAGCTAAATATAGCGTATCCTTTCTCCTTCTGTGGTCAGACATTCATATAAGCTTTTAAATCTTGTTTACCAATCCATTTCCTGAATGAAATAAAATATGTTTAAACCAATTATCTCGGGTCGTGTGTATTGAAAACAAACCTTAGTGCGTCGCTGTTTATTAGCTACTGAAGATTGCCTCATAGAAGAGCAATTTGAGTCACGAGTTGCTGCAGTGGAGAATAAGGGCTTTCCACGGGTCAGGGAGGAGTGTGAGGGTTAGGGATCGGACAAAACAAAAGAGGTTTCACCTTTTGAATAAACTTGTTTCTTCTTCCTTTAACATAGCTTGACAAACGTGGATAACACATTTTAAATGTGAGTGGGCAATGCATTATCACATGATTTGTTAGACTTTACCATAAAAATAATACATAATGTAATACCTGATGAGCTTCAGAGCAAATAACTTTATTTGGTTTACTTTTGCAAGAATGAGTGTGTTTTCTTAAAATATCTAAATTCTTGAACAATTTCGTGTAAAATTGAAATATATCAACATATTTTAAAAAAACTATTATCATATCAATTCAGACGTTACAAATTCATTGGTCTATTAAACAAGGTCTGCTAGCCTGTAAACATTCTCAGAAACACGAAACTGATGATTAAATCTCAATACTGTGACGTTTCCCTTGCTTATAAAAGGGTTGTCGACTGCAACAGTTTAACTTGAAATTTCAAACCACTTTTCAGCCAGTGAACAAACACATTATGAAATATTTTCTTATATAATCCATCTTTACAATTTCAGTAAACCAAAACCATGTATAGTGATAAAACAACTCTTGACATTAGCCCTATTAGTTCCGCGAACAATAGTACCATATTTCTCATTTGACGTCATTGTCAAAACGTAGATCAGAAAAGACATGATTAAAGTGTCTAATTTATTGCTCTAACGATCTGTGTTAATCTGATTATTTAACAGACTGTAAATATTTCAAAGAAAATTATTTTGTTTTTCAACTTTTATTAGGTGTTAACATTCACAGATTTGTTTCACAGACAAATCGAATCTTGCTATCACATGATTCGTCATTCATCATGTACCCGCCATTAGCTAGTAAATCAAGGCAGTGCTCGTTTCCGCCTTTATTGTTCGGTTCTCCAGGATACCAGTTCAGGTAAGATATTCTCCTTACAGGATTCTCCCATGTCCAGATACCCTCAACACGCAGGTCAGTTCCACCGATGAAATGATGGACACCTTGAAACAGATTAATACATAGATAGTATTGTATGGGTGTTTTCATATCACATTCTGTATCAACCCGAAAGCTTTAGCTCGAGGGCTGTTATTGGTCGAGGGCTGATACAGGATGTGATATGAAAACACCCATTTCATACTCTGTTTATCATATACATTTAAGCCTCAGTAAGTTAAACATTCATAAACTTCTATTACTATTATTCTATTATTATGACAACACATAACTTACTTAGAAAATGTTCTCATGTCACGTGTGTTTTTACCTTACGGTGTTTGGGTTTCGCATTTTTCTCCGTACCCATTTCGTTTGTTTCAAAGTTTACCTCATTTTCCAGGCCTACGGCAACTGCCGATTCAATTATAGAGGCTCTATCGTACATGCAAAATATTTGTATTTATAAGCAAGTATTTGATAAATATTTGTTATTAGCAGAGACAGCGTGTGGATCAACAGTCCAGATGTGAATACCATTTGCATGCCTGGAACCATGTCGACCATGTCATTTGTCGTACATGGATATACAACCTACTCCCCTTCTTGCATTATCAAACACTGTCATCAATGATAGAACAATATAGCAGTTGATAATGTTAACACACGTATTGACAGTGTGTCAAGGTGGGTTGCTACTCTTGACAACGTCAGAGGTGGAGCCATAAACTATTTAATGTAAATAAGTCAGCCTGTTTTCTTTGTCTTTGCAAACGACCATATGCTAATATATCATCATGTAAGTTTCCTAAAAGATTCGTTCATTGGTAAATTACAACATTTCAATCGCTACTTGATTGAAACTTATTTCCTTGCGATTGTTTTTCATTTTTAGAAATATTTCGCCCTCACAATTACAACAGTTAACAGTTGGTGATCTTTTCCAGTATTTTCAAACTATGTCACATTTCAGAAAAAAAATGAAAATAAAGTAGATTTCAAAACAGCAACTATCACTTATAATGCAGCCAAAGAAACGTAACATATGGGGTTGGGATTACGAGAGCATGACTCTGTGTTGAAATGGGAGTCGAGTTTGAATTGTTGGGACATTGGGACAATGGGACCGAGTCACGTGAGTTTATTTAGCCCGTTTTGCACGTTCACATCACCATGCCTTCGAGTATAAAACCAAGCATGAATAAAATAATTACTAACTTTAAGGCCAGATGAGCTAAAAATTTATGCTATGGTCACATGTATGGCTGTGGAATTAAATAATTGTCAAGGAAGGATTAAAATGGTACGCCACTGTACAGTCAATTTGAACATTTTTTGAGCAATATGAATTATGTTACATACAAAATAAGCCTCGAGCTCAAATCAATGAAAACAATGTTTCGTTTCGTCACCGAGTTCGGATTTTACACCACACCTTATAGTTAGCATTTCCGGAATAGAGCTGTAAGGGCATTTCAGGCATTGTTTTGAAACTCTTTTTACATGCTCGAGAGGTTCAGTTGTTACAATGGATTGAAAGCTCTATGTTGGGATTCAAAACCCAATAAGGTATGCAATGACTTCATAGTGATAAGGAGTATTATCCGCCACGTTTTTCAGAACAATTTACCACAGCTTTTGTGATTTTTGAAATCGTCGCGATGTCCCTAACCTAACTGGTCATTCATCTCTGTTGCGCAACATATTTGTGCTAAACTACACCTGTGATTGGTACGAGTCATATGTGAACTCTAATAATGTTCACACAAATTTTCGACAATCATACACACATGATAAGACATTATTTATACTCACCGTTGATAACTCACAGTTCAAACGCTCCCTCCGCCTATCCAACATGCGACGGCCTAACACCAGAAGGCGTCGTCTTGAAACAATCCGTTAGACAACGAGGGCCAACCCTCCAAGGCGTCGTTTCGAAACGCTTCGGAGGAAGACGAGCGAGTGGACAGACGACGGAGCTTCTGAGCTAAAGGGAGGCAATGAGACGATACGCCTCCTAACCAACGCTACTAGCAATAGCAACCATCCTCAGATCACGTGCCAAGTGCTCGTGCACGAGCCCACATGTGCCGCATGAGTTGAAATAAACATGCAACTCTCCAGTCAAGGCAGCGAAAAGCACTGACCTAGATAACCCGCTACAGTGGAGATGCAAACAGTAGAATGAAAACAAAAACCTCTCTCCAAGCCCAGGCTGGGGAAGAAGAGCATCAATATAACATCAAAAAACACAAAGGAGAATGAGAAGACCTTGGTCGAGGGTATTTAATCGAAAATCGCAAAACTCTGAGAGCAGCAAAATGAACGTCCTGTCTTGCTCGCGACAGAGAAAGAAGTGACGTCACTGGGTAAGCCACCTGGAGGGGAGCGAGGGTGTAGGGAGGTAACTCTCTTCAATTTACTGTGTTATATTGGTCGAGTGATTAATTGAGAGAGACTCAATTGGCCACGGTGAGTTATCAACTAGAGACGTAAATAATAGTGTTTAAGTTGTAGCAAGACAACAATATTTTTTAAGAGGGCAAAAATCAAATTGATACCATCATTATTTGCACACTCGTATACAGTTTTACATCCAGTTTATTAAGTCAATTGTCATTTCAGGGGTCAACCTTGCTACACCCATGAATGTGTAATAACCTCAAAAGAACAAGGACAATTAAGCTGTATGAATCATTCATTTTAAAAAGTCCAGTATTTGTTGGTACAAAATTATGTGGGAGATTATTGAAACCATTGGAAAATGGTGTCCTTTGAACAGCAAATCAGAATAATACTGTATTGTTGCGTAGAGTAGTAGTTGTAAAAATATCCTTTCCAAGTATCATATTTCATTTTACACAATGTCGATTAATATTATTAATTCTGTATGAAGTAAAGCCATGTAAGGTATTTCCTTTTTCTACTCAAAACATTAAATATACATGGATGCAAAAGTTTCTAATTGTACGAATTTTTTCAAAGAATGATTCAAAGGGGCTGTAGCACGTTTTTTTTCAAAGTTTATTTTTGCAAATTTCACTTTTAAAATGATAGTGTATGTTATCTATATTTATTTTAGAGGGTAAAACATCTTATTAAAAAAAAAAACAATTATCCGTAGTGGAACATATTTGAACACATTTGAACACATTTTATTAATTCGAATTACATATAATGATTCTCATTTTTAACTTAATTTTTCATGGAGAGTAGGATGTTTTTCTAGTGAAATTATTTTTCAAATACATTTTTAGCAATAGAAAAACTATTCTTCTCCATTTTGCTGCCCTCAGAGTTTTGAGATTTTCGAATAAATTCCCTCGACCAAGGTCTTCTCATTCTCCTTTGTGTTTTTTGATGTTATATTGATGCTCTTCTTCCCCAGCCTGGGCTTGGAGAGAGGTTTTTGTTTTCATTCTACTGTTTGCATCTCCACTGTAGCGGGTTATATAGGTCAGCGCTTCTCGCTGCCTTGACTGGAGAGTTGCATGTTTATTTCAACTCATGCGGCACGTGTGGGCTCGTGCACGAGCGCTTGGCACGTGATCTGAGGAAGGTCGCTACTTGCTAGTAGCGTCGGTTAGGAGGCGTATCGCCTTACTGCCTCTTGTTCGCTCAGACGCTCCGTCGTCTGTCTACTCATTTGTCTTCCTCAAACGGCGTTTCGAAACGACGCCTTGGAGGGTTGGCCTTTGTTGTCCTACGGAGCGTTTCGAGACGATGCCTTCTGGTGTTTGGCCTTGGCCTGTCGGATAGGCAGAGGGAGCGTTTGACCAGTGAGCTGTCAACTGTGAGTGTAAAAAATGGCTTATCTTGAGTGTATAATTGTCGAAATGTTGTTCAATACACCTTTTGTATTCCATTTTCTATGAAAAATAGTTTTTCTATCGCTAAAAAATGTTTTGGTTATAGAAGATAAGTTTAGATATAATGTCAGTCTGTAAATGTGCTTCCCCATGTCTATATCTAGGTCATACCAAGCATTGAGAAAGTCATGGTGGAAATTGTTACTATTGATAATGATATCATTTCTTAAACTTGGACATTCCACTTCAGGTACATAGTGAGCAAAAGGATAACCTTTGAGAAATTACTATAAAGGTTTTATCGTTTCCCCATATAATAGAAAATATGTCCTTATCTGGCTGTCCGGTGAATTCGGTAGAGTACTGGTGGTATAATTTTGGTATCATTTGAGGTTTCAATACAGTAGTTCTAACCTAGATAGTTAGGTTTCGAATCGTCCATATTGACATGAGAGTTTTACAGTGTCTTAATCAATATTTATCATTCACGTCGATCATGTCTTCAATTCACAGGTCAAAATTTATCCCTACTAATTCAAAGTTGCTCTGTTCCCAGTTTAGATTCCACTTCCGACAGTACATTCTTAAACGTTTCTCTGAACCGACTCAACTAATTCTACTTTTTTTCTATGCTTTTACATCCTGTGAAAACGGCCAAAGAAAGTAAACACATGTAGTTAACCCCTTGATTAAGAAAATGTTGCACATTGTGTACATGAATTCCTTTGATTTTAGCATTATTGTGTGTCATAATTGTCAAGAATTCAACACAAAGTATGAAAAGGTATGGCAACCTTGATGACAACCTCTTCTTTACATATATGTGGTCTCGCAATAATGAATTGTTGAACTTCCAAAATCCCAAAAAGTTTTAAATCTGACAATTTGAATGCCATCGATATTAGTGAGTGGTCTGTTTTGTAACATGGTTTTATAAAAATGACAGTGAAGAAGTGGTAGTTTCCACAAATTTTTGTCGACTTGTGAATCATCCAAATATATGATAATAAAATGTTGTAATCGATAACGGAACGTGTGAGCATAGCACTCGGCCAAGACGGCGAGTGGAGTAGAGCGAAGTGTCCCGCCTTTTCTAGACGGATAGATTCAGAGGAAACTCTGGTGTCATCTCATTTTGTTTTAAATAGCGCGTGAAAAGCAACGATCCAAGGGCCTGTGGGTCGTGGATTGATTTTTGCAGAGACAGAGACAGTCCAAATATGAACCCCATTGAACATGCTTTGGATCATATCGACTAGCTATGCTATTCAACGTATGGTTATCCACCTACTACCCTGCTTGGATTATCAAACCTCTTCGTCAATGCTGAGAACGATATTGCTGTTGCTAATGTTAACACACTAACAGACAGTATGTCAAGGCGTTCATGAGTAAATGACTACATTTCAAGGCGAGATGAACAGTAGCCGATGTGATAAAGATGACACACAGCGCTACTTGATTGTGACCAATGCATCTTGTCATCAAGCAAAGACGTTCAAATACTGTTAACCCGAAAAAGAGTAGTGTTATATAGAATTTAATTTGCGCAAGTAGCAGCTCAATCGTATAAAATTAACGCAAATTTCACGTTATTCTGAATATAAACATAATGATCTTAGCTAAAACATGATATTTGCCTACCTCGACCCTTTCTCTTCAAATGTCCTCTAATGAAGTTTTCTTCATCCTTAGAATTGATGTGCGCCAGACTGCTCTTGAAGTACCGACAGAACGACTAGAAAGACACAACATCTTATTTAAAATGTATGGAGAATTCCCCGGTGTCATTTCTGACATCAAATGCACTTAAACCCAAAAGAATAATTAAGGATTCAGCCATAAGGCTGAATCCATAGAGATTATTAACCAAGTGTGTTACCGTATCATAAATATCATATTTTTGGAATAAAAATTGTATTATGCGAGCCTCTGGCGAGCATAATACATTATTTTTTATTCCAAATATATGATATTAATGATACGGAAACACACGAGGTTAATAATCTCTTTATCATATATGTCATTATTAAAATAAGCGTGTTTTTGTAGTAAAAGTGGAAAGATAATTGACCTAGTTTTAGCGGAGTAATATCACAGACGGTACATCAAAGTGATGGTCACGACATCAGCTGTGAAGTGCCTAAAATAGTCCTTTAAAAAAAATAAATTAAAAAACACATGTGCGCGATTCTTTAAAAAATCAACAGTTGATCCCTGGTTTCTTGTTCATGAAGATATGTTCAATCAGTTCATAGGCATCTATCTAAAGCACTCATAAATAATGTTGTCACGTTGCTAGAACAAGGGAAGTAACTCTAGTTTCAACGTTTTGGAAGCTGCGTTGCCGGGTTGATTCGGATTGTTGCATAACAGTATCTTTCGCACTTAAACGGTTATCATTTGTGAGGTGGGGTTGTTTCCTTTGTTTTTGACAATAAGTTCCTATTAAAGTACCTAATACCGTTTGCTCAGCCCTCAAGAACTGCCAAAATGCTAGTGCGATCGACGAGGCGCGTCGGTAGGTCACACACTGACACATCAAGATTCATTTTGTACACAGGACACTGCAGCTACTTGCTGATGCTGTTGGTTAGCGCACTGAAGTTTTGAATGATTTTAAAAACAAATCTACAATTATCTTCACTTTGTTGACACTATAAATGCACATAGTGTACCATATCAGATGATTTCATGTTTTCGAATATCCATTCTTTCAAGTGGAAATACTCGGGTGAACTCCCGGTTACGCTTTTCAATGATACGTAAACAGTTTTAGGATTCGCATGAGAAGAGTGGAATTCTGTGAAAGTAGTTCGTGTATTTGACCTTCGACCTGTTTTCCATATTTATCAGATTTGGATACCAAGTTTATCAGATTGCTTTATTGCATCGATAACACCCTCCATTATATGATAAATATTGTTATTGACGTGTTTATTATTGTTATTGCACATTTCTTGTGTACAAAATTCAGCAAATACGTATCTTTCAAATTTTACCATTAAGTCGCAAAACTAAGCTTTTGGGCAAATAAAGGCCCAGTTCGAATCTAAATTTCGAATTTTAACATGGAAGTTACATTCAAAATGCAGCGAGAGACTTTTAACAAGGCGAACAAAAAAGTAAATCATGGCGAATCGATGGTCATGTGGTTTCGACGCAATATTGTTTTTAATGGTTTTAATGGTAAAATTTGCAGAGGCAGAGCATCTTACAAACACATCTCTGAAGATACTAACATCGAAATCTGTAATTAAAGTGTCACATAATTTAGTTAAAACATTTTAAAATATATGTAAAATTTGCAATTTTCATACGTGAACTCTTAATGCTTTTGTCACAATGAGCACTCAAAGGTAGTGTATTTTACAAAAATAGAGCCATTGGCTTTGTAGCTCATCAGTCATTCAATAATGTTAAAACATATTGTATATATGAAATATGATAAAAGTTATTGGCTAACAAAATAAATATTACAAACAAAATGTGTTAGTTCCTCAATTCTTAATTTTAAAGTCTCAACTTCTTTCTTAAGAACCATTTCTCAAAGTTAGAACTCACACATTTGGGATTACCTCCCTTAGTCTGAAGTAAAGAGCACATAAAATATCAAGAGAATTGTTCAAAGCTTGCTACATTGGTATTGTTATAGGTTGTGACCCAGTGATCCGTATTTGGGGTCAGGGGGGGTCATGAAAACTACAATTTAGAATCCCCATTAGCCAAGGAGACTGCAAACAACTTTTCAGCTCTCTAGACCTTTTGGAACTCGAGAATGGGATGAAAATAAGTTTTTAAGGTTGTGACCCCTGTGACCCCAATTGAGGACACGGGGTCACCAAAATTAAATTTAGAATCCCCATTAGCCAAGGGACCTGCAGACAACTTGTCAGCTCTCTAGACCCTTTTGAACTGGAGAAGAAGATGAAAATAGGTTTTTAAGGTTGTGACCCCTATGACCCCATCATGGGTCATAGAGTCACTAAATCTACAATTGAGAATCCCCATTTGCCATGGAGTCTGTACTCAACTTTTCAGTTCTCTTGACCTTTTGGAACTGGAGAAGAATATGAAAATAGGTTTTAAAGGATGTGACCCCTGTGACTCAATTTGGGGTCACGGGGTCACAAAATCTACAATTTAGAATCCCCATTGGCCAAGGAGTCTGCACATAAAATTGCAGCTCTGTGGAGTGATTGGTTCTGGAGAAGAATTCGAAAAAGCGAAAAGTTTACAGACTGATTGACGGATGGACGGATGCTGGACACCATGCCATGCCATAAGCCCATCGGGCCTTTCAGGCCTGATGAGTTAAAAAATGAAAATGTCAAACGGATAATAACTCAAAAACCTACCTCTCGAATATCGTTATTTTCTCAGATGAGTAAGGCAATATTATAGTCGTTATAAATCAAAAATAAAATGGATTGCGAACAGTTCTTTCTATTCCTGATTCGGAAAAAAAACTGAAAGTGTACTGAAATTTCGCGGTTTTGAGGGTATACATCTTTTAATTTCTTCTTCTCACTGATTCTTAAAATGTTATTTTTTTGGCTTCGGGTTCAAAAGGACATACCTCTGTCACAAATAAACTTATGTCAAAGTTATTTGTTGCAATTTCTTCCTCGATATTTGCTCATCGATTCCATTTCAGATCCTTATCATATACAAGTTGAGGTATACAAGAGGTATTTCTTTAATTGATAAACGTGATAAAAAATATTCATTTTTAAGCACATATACCCGTTTATGATGAACATTTTTTATGTTCAAGCATGCATCTGTCATAGTTTATGTGACAGGTCATTTAACGTTGTCATTCTTCAATTACAATTTGAAAAAATAAAATTAGCAAAAAACGTGCTACTTCCCCTTTAATATATCCTCATGAAACTTTGTTATTTCAAATATTTCTTTTCAACAAACAGCGCAGTATCCGTTTTTGTATTTCTTACTTCGTTTTTCTTTTAAGTTTCAATTTCATAAAAGGATTTCGAAATTTGAATTGTCTACAGACTACAGACTATCCATGTTGCAAACTTTCATCGCCAGGGACCTTCCAAGAATAATGAAATATCGCCTATAAAGAGGTTACGATAGAAAATCTGAAGGAAGTAACCTCTGTTTGAAGAGAATGCGATTGCAGGGAATAAATATGCAATGTAATACTGCATAGAGTTAATTCAATAAACAGACTTAAATCTCGATAATTATAGATCGAAGGCATTAGACACAATAATCTCGAAATAAGAAATAATCGAAACAGATATATCAATGTGACCTTACCTGCGCATCTACATAGATAGCCGTGTTGTGAGAAAACAGGTAGCATGACGACCTGTACCCGATGAAACCCAGAGGACATCTGGAACTCGCAGAATGCCGGAAGAGCGTTGCATCTACAATAATTGACAATATCCACCATTCATCTTAGTTAACACTAGTTGACACAGAATACACGAGAAGCATGGTTATATTTGGGATAACATTACCTTCGATAGTACAAATAATTGTACTTGTGGGATTCGAACCCACACTCTCAGAGTAATATGATTTTAGTATGATTTTGTTAAATTAATTTTCTGTAGTTTCGTCTCATAATTTTGTACAAATTAAATTACCATGTTTCCATGGAATCATTATAACATTATGAAATTGTTGTATGATATACAAGTTACAGTGTTTCGCATTGTTGTAACAATGTAGTAATCAGTGCATTATAAGCATTAACATTGTTGTGTAAATGAATATTTTAACAAGTGTTGTTCTGAGAAGCAAATACTATAATTGCTGGAAAGTATATCATTCATGATTTTGAAGTAGTGTTAATCATTTTGACTTGTAATGCTAGTTGGGTGTTGAATGATTATGTAGTAGTGTTAATCATTCTGAGTTGTAATGCTCGTTGTATGTTGAATGATTTTGAAGTAGTGGTAATCATTCTGAGTTGTAATGCTCGTTGTATGTTGAATGATTTTGAAGTAGTGGTAATCATTCTGAGTTGTATATATGTTAGGTATATATGTATAGAGCCGGAAGTGATGTAGCCGGAAGTGATGTATGAATCATATCCAAATCGTGAAAATATTTGTTCATTATCATCAGTGAAAGCTAATTGAAAAGTTTATAATAATCTGGAGCTTCCCGTATTTCCTGAACTGTACATTCAATTTACATTAAAACAAATATTTCGCAAATCCGATTATTTAACCACTCCTGAAGTTCGTATTACTGACTATCAAATATTAATCCAAAGAAATACCTAATAAAACCTATTGACAAGGAACATTTTGAGTTAAACAAACTGCGAACAAAATCTGATCAAAGATGTTCGAAAGTCGGGCTACCACAGATGGCGTCCTGGACTCGCTAAGTCAACAGATTAGGGAATATTCCGGATAATGAACCTCCATGCGTTACTCAGGTACGTTTGTCGCACTTTGCTAATGCTTTACTTTGTTTTGTAATGGCTAACACCTGAATGCGAGGGCGTTTTAGCAAAGAGAGGCCTTTGCCTACGGGAAAAGCCTCTCTTTACCAGAACGCCCGAGAATGAGGGTTTAATCTATTTTATATACCGAAACCCAACTAACATGAGTGCAGTAGAAAAGTTTTACTGCAGGTGGTCAAATAACATAAAGCGCACATAAAATATCATGGATGTTCTCCGACAGCAGAATACTGACTATCAATCAATCCTTCTCAGTCACCAATCCTTCATCATCTAGTGGTAGAGCCGTACGTTTTTACTACAAACAGACTATAGAATGTCTTGGGTGCAAAGAATTATACTTGGAAGGCCTTAGGTCAGGGAGAAAACCCTCGGGTGCGGTTTTGGTAGACATTTAAAAAACCTGAGGGTAGCTGGAAATGAAAAGTAAAACCGAGCTCGAAATGTCTACCAAAACCTCACTCGAGGGGTTCTCTGACGTCTATACTACCAAGCGTTTCAAATACAAAGATTTAAGCAATCGTGTGTCTCAAGCCCTCGTTGTTACGACGTAATTTGTAATAAAGGCGGTAAGATGTAATAACTGCGGTAAATTGTGATAAAAACGTGGTAATATGTAAAACCGCGGTAAATTGTAATTAAAACACAACAAACACTTTATAATACTCACAGGTAACAAAGGCAGTTTGAGTCACATATCGAACGGCAATCTTCACGGTTCCAAATTGTGACTTTTGTAAAGGGGATATTAGAATAAGCTGCCTAACATATTCAGTTTAGCTCTCCGTGTGGTGCGAGTCGCCATTTGCAACCGGGCGGAAGGGAAGCAACTCTCACTTTTCGAGATTCGCTTACAGTCATGGTTACACAAGCGATAGGACGCGAGTTCGATTTCGCTGTCCTCACGTTAAATATTTTTCATTTGAAAAACGTATTTCAAAACGTATTTAAACAGTGAAAATAAAGATCATGCCAAAAATAACAATTATTTTCACTGAAAGCTTAATTTAAGAGGCGTTTTTTTGTGTCATTTTACTGTGAGAATAGCACGCAGTTCATTTGCATATATCAGTATGCTTAGTTATAGTAAAGTTCAACTTTGAAATAATGTCGTCATGCTGTTTTGCGAAAATGAATGAAGAATGACATTGTATGATAAAGAAGTTATCATGCTCGTGTGTTTTGGGATGGTAAATATCCTGCATTAGGAATAAACACAAAGTATTTAGTTCGCCAAGGCTCGCAAAATACAATGTTTATTCCTATTGCAGGATATTGACCATTCCAAAACACACTCTCATGATAACCTCTATGTATGTATCTCTTGCCATGTACTTTTGCCGCACTTCGCTGGGCATAAATGATGGTATGTTTTCTTTAACATGTTAGCTGTCATAAATTCGGCTCCATTTAGTTGAAATCGTATCAAATACGTATCCCTTTAAAATTTTACTAAGTATAAACATGAAATTTTAAAGTAACTTGAACTTTTGAATTCGGGTCAAGGAAACTTCAAGACTGACAATAACGATAACAAACCTCCAACCGTCACTCAGGTATGTTTGCCGCGTTTATTGAGCTACAGTAGAACGAAAGTTCAAGCCTAACTTACCCTTGGTGTTTCCTCCAACACAGAAGCCAATCAGAAGCAGAAGAACCGCCGTTGACAACATGGCGATATCTGATATGGGAGATGTTCAAATGTCCTTATATGCTTTGAACAATATGAACAAGAGGAGGAGCCTCGCTTTTGATTGGTTGGTTAGATGACACTTCGGGTGATAAAAGCTGCAGTCTGGGTCGCACGTTTTTCAAATCATGCTGATGAATCATAAGGTATGTAACAGCTGTATAACTTGTTAAACTGGCTCCCACTCGTGTATGCGCAATATGAAACACTCCAACATCGGGATTTATCAGACAGACAGACAGACAGATAATTTTAATTTCTTCTCAATGGTATCAAAACAGTATACAACATGCATAAAAAACAATACATTAGAAATACACAACCAATCGCTTAGTGATTTATGAAAGATGATTTAAAATATATAATATAATAAATTGTAATGAACTTGTGAATTAAATAAAAGTTCTTTGTTCAGGGAATAACGCCGATGCTCTAAGATATTGCTACAGGTTTTGGCAAGACAAAAGGTAAAATCATCACAAGAAAAACTATTGGCAAGTTGTTGTAACACTGGTAAAAAGAGAAATCTGCCCATTTTAAAAAACAACGGTGTAATAAGTGTAATAAATGAGAATAAAAAAGGACAGGTACATGTAAGTAAAACGTCCACATCATCCTGAACACATCCGGGGCAGTTAAAACATACGCACTTTTCTTAGGGAATACACTTATATCTTACCGTCTCTATAATTAAAGGGGCGACACCACATCATGGTTGTCAGCGTAGTGTTAAGCAAATCCTGGGCTTGCAACTCAAATGATACAGATTTCACCTTGTCCATAATTCATTAGTATGAAATATACAAGTATATATGATAAGCTCGTTTTTTTACATTGACTTTTTTCTAACTGTTTCTCCTCTAAGAAAGTTTGCATAATGGTATGGTTGTATTCAGAATTAAAATTGTTATTAAATGGTTTGACACTTCAGTCATTTAAGACTATAGTTAAAGGTTGGTACACAATATTATTTAGTTTAAGGATATATAAGGTGTATGTATGGTTCGTTTCCGTAATTTGATATCACAATGCAACTTGGTATGAAATTTAAGCAAGTGGTGAAGTGTTTTCTGTTGACAATAGGAATTTTCAGGAACATTTCCTTTACTTCGATGATGTTATTTCGAATTCATCTGTCTACATGTATACTAAGTGTTTTTGAAATGTCATGGCCGGGGTGAGTTTTTTCAAGTCGTATGTTCCTATGTCTTAAACATTAATAATAACAAGTATGCATTTGATCAGTCTGATTAAAATGGACGGTTTTCCAAGGAATAAAAATTGCAAAATAGTAACACTACCGGGATACTCATTTCGTTCGGCGGTTTCCTCGCAAAACCTTCTGATAACAGCCCGTAGACTACCATGTTCAAACGCAATTCAGTTAACCAAGCACAAAACCTCCAAAACAAAAGCTGTCAGTGCGAGGAGCTAGGGGCAGATAACTCCAAACAGTCTGAATGATTCAAAATGGTGACCGTTTAAAAACTATGATGTGATTGGTCAGCTATTTGACTGGGCTTTTGCTGCACTAAAATGGTACTGAACACACGCTTACACGGGGTATCCTCAGACCTTGTGGCGAGGAATCTACAAAACATGTTCGTATCCCGGTAGATGCATTATTTTAATAATTTTATTCCTCGGAAGAAGGTCGATTTTAATCAGATTGGCATTAGATGGAAGGACAATAATCCGCCACTGCAGCTCACTCTTGATTATGTCTGCCTTCGTTGGCGTTCCCGTTGGAGCATAACTGTAGCCTCCTCCATATATTGTAGATGTGTCTTCTGTTGATTTCAGCTTTTAATTTTTGTTCCTGCTTCCATGACAGCAATAAGGAATTTGTCTATTTGAAGGGTAGGGTGTTCTCGAGGCTGTTCTCTAAAATTACCAGACCTATCCTCGCCAAATGTGGCATACTGCCTCCCCATATCATGTTGATTTGCCTTTGTTGATTAGAACTTTTTTTAAATTGTATTTTTTCTGTTTCCATGTCAACATTTCGATTTTGTCTTTTTGAAGTGTAGGGTTTGCTTCCGGAGCAGAAGTTTAAAACTGCTTGACTAATCCTCACCAAAAATTGGTATACTGCCTCCCCATATCATGAAGATGCGCTTTTGGGGGTTTCAAGTTTTAATAAAAACAATTCTGTTTCCATGGTAACAATTTGAACTTTGTCTTGGGTAATAACTGACATTGAATTGGGAAAGGGAGTGACATTTGTTGTAAGGAATAAAACTACATTCTAGTGGTTCTTTTGGTTTGAAACGTGACCAGGTTTCTGTTTTTCCAACAGGTTTTATTAGTCGTTATTATACTATTTACAATAGTTACGCCCAGCTTGCATGTAACTATGGGCGCCGTTCTATGGTGTTTATGCAAGTTAATAATGCAATGACTTCAGTTTACAATATGAACTCGCCAATTGATTGACATGCTGCTGACAATCAATTAATCTAATATTGAAATAATATTTAACTACTTCCTACATATGTCGTCAGTTGACAATGAACACAGCTCCATTCCGGATGTTGAAGTGTGACTCTTTGTCAATCTGAATGTGACAAATGTTGGTGATGATGGAAGAGACAGGAGTTCGAAAGACAAGAATTTTTAATTTTAGTTCATTATGGGCTTATGGCGTACGCCCGTCAAGTTTTCTCCCCAAGAACCTCTATACTCCCAAATGTTGTGGGAAGGTACATTTCATCAAGGGGAAGTTTTTCATTTCGTTCTGACTCCATTTTCCTAACAAGAACCGTTAAATAACCTTCATAGAATAGGTTTGTTTCACGAAGACTAAAGTGTGTTCATAGAGATATGATCCCCTTACCTCAAATGTGGATTTGGCAGGGTGTCCACCCTAAAATATTTAAACGACATCTTCTCAAGAACCAGTAATGCTAGAAAGCTCAACGTTTAGGAATATGATCTTTGATGGTTTGAGCCTATTGATGTGTCAATTTCATTACTTTACTAAAAAAACATAAGGTGTACCATGGGTGCAAATTAAAGTGATTACCATTTAAATTCTATGATACATGTTGACGGTTATCATAATGATAGGTTCGTGATCTTTCACACGAATCAAATTTTATTTTTTGTAGTCCCGAAACTCAGCTAAATATAGCGTATCCTTTCTCCTTCTGTGGTCAGACATTCATATAAGCTTTTAAATCTTGTTTACCAATCCATTTCCTGAATGAAATAAAATATGTTTAAACCAATTATCTCGGGTCTTGTGTATTGAAAGCAAACCTTAGTGCGTCGCTGTTTATTAGCTACTGAAGATTGCCTCATATAAGTACAAATTGAGTCACGAGTTGTTGCAGTGGAGAATAAAGGCTTTCCATGGGTCAGGGAGGAGTGTGAGGGTTAGGGATCGGACAAAACAAAAGAGGTTTCACCTTTTGAATAAACTTGTTTCTTCTTCCTTTAACATAGCTTGACAAACGTGGATAACACATTTTAAATGTGAGTGGGCAATGCATTATCACATGATTTGTTAGACTTTACCATAAAAATAATACATAATGTAATACCTGATGAGCTTCAGAGCAAATAACTTTATTTGTTTTACTTTTGCAAGAATGAGTGTGTTTTCTTAAAATATCTAAATTCTTGAACAATTTCGTGTAAAATTGAAATATATCAACATATTTAAAAAAAACTATTATCATATCAATTCAGACGTAACAAATTCATTGTTTTATTAAACAAGGTCTGCTAGCCTGTAAACATTCTCAGAAACACGAAACTGATGATTAAATCTCAATACTGTGACGTTTCCCTTGCTTATAAAAGGGTTGTCGACTGCAACAGTTTAACTTGAAATTTCAAACCACTTTTCAGCCAGTGAACAAACACATTATGAAATATTTTCTTATATAATCCATCTTTACAATTTCAGTAAACCAAAACCATGTATAGTGATAAAACAACTCTTGACATTAGCCCTATTAGTTCCGCGAACAATAGTACCATATTTCTCATTTGACGTCATTGTCAAAACGTAGATCAGAAAAGACATGATTAAAGTGTCTAATTTATTACTCTAACGATCTGTGTTAATCTGATTATTTAACAGACTGTAAATATTTCAAAGAAAATTATTTTGTTTTTCAACTTTTATTAGGTGTTAACATTCACAGATTTGTTTCACAGACAAATCGAATCTTGCTATCACATGATTCGTCATTCATCATGTACCCGCCATTAGCTAGTAAATCAAGGCAGTGCTCGTTTCCGCCTTTGTTGTTCGGTTCTCCAGGATACCAGTTCAGGTAAGATATTCTCCTTACAGGATTCTCCCATGTCCAGATACCCTCAACACGCAGGTCAGTTCCACCGATGAAATGATGGACACCTTGAAACAGATTAATACATAGATAGTATTGTATGGGTGTTTTCATATCATATTCTGTATCAACCCGAAAGCTTTAGCTCGAGGGCTGTTATTGGTCGAGGGCTGATACAGGATGTGATATGAAAACACCCATATCATACTATGTTTATCATATACATTTAAGCCTCAGTAAGTTAAACATTCATAAACTTCTATTACTATTATTCTATTATTATGACAACACATAACTTACTTAGAAAATGTTCTCATGTCACGTGTGTTTTTACCTTACAGTGTTTTGGTTTCGCATTTTTCTCCGTACCCATTTCGTTTGTTTCAAAGTTTACCTCATTTTCCAGGCCTACGGCAACTGCCGATTCAATTATGGAGGCTCTATCGTACATGCAAAATATTTGTATTTATAAGCAAGTATTTGATAAATATTTGTAATTAGCAGAGACAGCGTGTGGATCAACAGTCCAGATGTGAATACCATTTGCATGCCTGGAACCATGTCGACCATGTCATTTGTCGTACATGGATATACAACCTACTACCCTTCTTGCATTATCAAACACTGTCATCAATGATAGAACAATATAGCAGTTGATAATGTTAACACACGTATTGACAGTGTGTCAAGGTGGGTTGCTACTCTTGACAACGTCAGAGGTGGCGCCACTCGTTGTAAACTATTTAATGTAAATAAGTCAGCCTGTTTTCTTTGTCTTTGCAAACGACCATATGCTAATATATCATCATGTAAGTTTCCTAAAAGATTCGTTCATTGGTAAATTACAACATTTCAATCGCTGCTTGATTGAAACTTATTTCCTTGCGATTGTTTTTCATTTCTAGAAATATTTCGTCCTCACAATTACAACAGTTAACAGTTGGTGATCTTTTCCAGTATTTTCAAACTATTTCACATTTCAGAAAAAAATGAAAATAAAGTAGATTTCAAAACAGCAACTATCACTTATAATGCAGCCAAAGAAACGTAACATATGGGGTTGGGATTACGAGAGCATGACTCTGTGTTCAAATGGGAGTCGAGTTTGAATTGTTGGGACATTGAGTTTGGCAGTTGAAAATTATTTCGAGTTGAGTCGAGAGAAATACGTTGCCAACCTTCGCTCACTTCGTTCGCACAAAGGTAGGGACCTCGCGGATATGCTACCTGAGCAGCTCAAGACCCAACACAAATTGCCGAATGGGACCGAGTCACGTGAGTTTATTTAGCCCGTTTTGCACGTTCACAAAACCAAGCATGAATAAAATTATTACTAACTTTAAGGCCAGATGAGCTAAAAATTTATGCTATGGTCACATGTATGGCTGTGGAATTAAATAATTGTCAAGGAAGGAATAAAATGGTACGCCACTGTACAGTCAATTTGAATTTTTTTTTGAGCAATATGAATTATGTTTCATACAAAATATGCCTCGAGCTCAAATCAATAAAAACAATGTTTCGTTTCGTCACCGAGTTCGGATTTTACACCACACCTTATAGTTAGCATTTCCGGAATAGAGCCATAAGGGCATTACAGGCATTGTTTTGAAACTCTTTGTACATGCTCGAGAGGTTCAGTTGTTACAATGGATTGAAAGCTCTATGTTGGGATTCAAAACCCAATAAGGTATGCAATGACTTCATAGTGATAAGGAGTATTATCCGCCACGTTTTTCAGAACAATTTACCACAGCTTTTGTGATTTTTTAAATCGTCGCGATGTCCCTAACCTAACTGGTCATTAATCTCTGTTGCGCTACATATTTGTGCTAAACTACACCTGTGATTGGTACGAGTCATATGTGAACTCTAATAATGTTCACACAAATTTTCGACAATCATACACACATGATAAGACATTATTTATACTCACCGTTGATAACTCACAGTTCAAACACTCCCTCCGCCTATCCAACAGGCGACGGCCTAACACCAGAAGGCGTCGTCTTGAAACAATCCGTTAGACAACGAGGGCCAAACCTCCAAGGCTTCGTTTCGAAACGCTTCGGAGGAAGACGAGCGAGTGGACAGACGACGGAGCTTCTGAGCTAAAGGGAGGCAATCAGACGATACGCCTCCTAACCGACGCTACTAGCAATACCAACCATCCTCAGATCACGTGCCAAGTGCTCGTGCACGAGCCCACATGTGCCGCATGAGTTGAAATAAACATGCAACTCTCCAGTCAAGGCAGCGAAAAGCACTGACCTAGATAACCCGCTACAGTGGAGATGCACAACATAACATCAAAAACACTCAAAGGAGAATAAGAAAACCTTGGTCGAGGGTATTTAATCGAAAATCGCAAAACTCTGAGAGCAGCAAAATGAACGTCCTGTCTTGCTCGCTACAGAGAAAGAAGTGACGTCACTGGGTAAGCCACCTGGAGGGGAGCGAGGGTGTAGGGAGGTAACTCTCTTCAATTTACTGTGTTATATTGGTCGAGTGATTAATTGAGAGAGACTCAATTGGCCACGGTGAGTTATCAACTAGAGACGTAAATAATAGTGTTTAAGGTGTAGCAAGACAACAATATTTTTTAAGAGGGCAAAAATCAAATTGATACCATCATTATTTGCACACTCGTATACAGTTTTACATCCAGTTTATTAAGTCAATTGTCATTTCAGGGGTCAACCTTGCTACACCCATAAATGTGTAATAACCTCAAAAGAACAAGGACAATTAAGCTGTATGAATCATTCATTTTAAAAAGTCCAGTATTTGTTGGTACAAAATTATGTGGGAGATTATTGAAACCATTGGAAAATGGTGTCCTTTGAACAGCAAATCAGAATAATACTGTATTGTTGCGTAGAGTAGTAGTTGTAAAAATATCCTTTCCAAGTATCATATTTCATTTTACACAATGTCGATTATTATTATTAATTCTGTATGAAGTAAAGCCATGTAAGGTATTTCCTTTTTCTACTCAAAACATTAAATATACATGGATGCAAAAGTTTCTAATTGTACGAATTTTTTCAAAGAATGATTCAAAGGGGCTGTAGCACGTTTTTTTTCAAAGTTTATTTTTGCAAATTTCACTTTTAAAATGATAGTGTATGTTATCTATATTTATTTTAGAGGGTAAAACATCTTATTACAAAAAAAACAATTATCCGTAGTGGAACATATTTGAACACATTTGAACACATTTTATTAATTCGAATTACATATAATGATTCTCATTTTTAACTTAATTTTTCATGGAGAGTAGGATGTTTTTCTGGTGAAATTATTTTTCAAATACATTTTTTAGCAATAGAAAAACTATTCTTCTCCATTTTGCTGCCCTCAGAGTTTTGAGATTTTCGAATAAATTCCCTCGACCAAGGTCTTCTCATTCTCCTTTGTGTTTTTTGATGTTATATTGATGCTCTTCTTCCCCAGCCTGGGCTTGGAGAGAGGTTTTTGTTTTCATTCTACTGTTTGCATCTCCACTGTAGCGGGTTATCTAGGTCAGCGCTTCTCGCTGCCTTGACTGGAGAGTTGCATGTTTATTTCAACTCATGCGGCATGTGTGGGCTCGTGCGCGAGCGCTTGGCACGTGATCTGAGGAAGGTCGCTACTTGCTACGGTTAGGAGGCGTATCGCCTGACTGCCTCTTGTTCGCTCAGACGCTCCGTCGTCTGTCCACTCATTTGTCTTCCTCAAACGGCGTTTCGAAACGACGCCTTGGAGGGTTGGCCTTTGTTGTCCTACGGAGCGTTTCGAGACGACGCCTTCTGGTGTTGGGCCTTGGCCTGTCGGATAGGCAGAGGGAGCGTTTGACCAGTGAGCTGTCAACTGTGAGTGTAAAAAATGGCTTATCTTGAGTGTATAATTGTCGAAATGTTGTTCAATACACCTTTTGTATTCCATTTTCTACGAAGAATAGTTTTTCTATCGCTAAAAAATGTTTTGGTTATAGCAGATAAGTTTAGATATAATGTCAGTCTGTAAATGTGCTTCCCCATGTCTATATCTAGGTCATACCAAGCATTGAAAAAGTCATGGAGGAAATTGTTACTATTTATAATGATATCATTTCTTAAACTTGGACATTCCACTTCAGGTACATAGTGAGCAAAAGGATAACCTTTGAGAAATTACTATAAAGGTTTTATCGTTTCCCCATATAATAGAAAATATGTCCTTATCTGGCTGTCCGGTGAATTCGGTAGAGTACTGGTGGTATAATTTTGGTATCATTTGAGGTTTCAATACAGTAGTTCTAACCTAGATAGTTAGGTTTCGAATCGTCCATATTGACATGAGAGTTTTACAGTGTCTTAATCAATATTTATCATTCACGTCGATCATGTCTTCAATTCACAGGTCAAAATTTATCCCTACTAATTCAAAGTTGCTCTGTTCCCAGTTTAGATTCCACTTCCGACAGTACATTCTTAAACGTTTCTCTGAACCGACTCAACTAATTCTACTTTTTTTCTATGCTTTTACATCCTGTGAAAACGCATGTAGTTAACCCCTTGATTAAGAAAATGTTGCACATTGTGTACATGAATTCCTTTGATTTTAGCATTATTGTGTGTCATAATTGTCAAGAATTCAACACAAAGTATGAAAAGGTATGTCAACCTTGATGACAACCTCTTCTTTACATATATGTGGTCTCGCAATAATGAATTGTTGAACTTCCAAAATCCCAAAAAGTTTTAAATCTGACAATTTGAATGCCATCGATATTAGTGAGTGGTCTTTTTTGTAACATGGTTTTATAAAAATGACAGTGAAGAAGTGGTAGTTTCCACAAATGTTTGTCGACTTGTGAATCATCCAAATATATGATAATAAAATGTTGTAATCGATAACAGAACGTGTGAGCATAGCACTCGGCCAAGACGGCGAGTGGAGTAGAGCGAAGTGTCCCGCCTTTTCTAGACGGATAGATTCAGAGGAAACTCTGGTGTCATCTCATTTTGTTTTAAATAGCGCGTGAAAAGCAACGATCCAAGGGCCTGTGGGTCGTGGATTGACTTTTGCAGAGACAGAGACAGTCCAAATATGAACCCCATTGAACATGCTTTGGATCATATCGACTAGCTATGCTATTCAACGTATGGTTATCCACCTACTACCCTGCTTGGATTATCAAACCTCTTCGTCAATGCTGAGAACGATATTGCTGTTGCTAATGTTAACACACTAACAGACAGTATGTCAAGGCGTTCATGAGTAAATGACTACATTTCAAGGCGAGATGAACAGTAGCCGATGTGATAAAGATGACACACAGCGCTACTTTATTGTGACCAATGCATCTTGTCATCAAGCAAAGACGTTCAAATACTGTTAAACCGAAAAAGAGTAGTGTTATATAGAATTTAATTTGCGCAAGTAGCAGCTCAATCGTATAAAATTAACGCAAATTTCACGTTATTCTGAATATAAACATAATGATCTTAGCTAAAACATGATATTTGCCTACCTCGACCCTTTCTCTTCAAATGTCCTCTAATGAAGTTTTCTTCATCCTTAGAATTGATGTGCGCCAGACTGCTCTTGAAGTACCGACAGAATGACTAGAAAGACACAACATCTTATTTAAAATGTATGGAGAATTCCCCGGCGTCATTTCTGACATCAAATGCACTTAAACCAAAAAGAATAATTAAGGATTCAGCCATAAGGCTGAATCCATATTGTCATTGACGTGTTTATTATTGTTATTGCACATTTCTTGTGAACAAAATTCAGCAAATACGTATCTTTCAAATTTTACCATTAAGTCGCAAAAATAAGCTTTTGGGCAAATAAAGGCCCAGTTCGAATCTAAATTTCGAATTTTAACATGGAAGTTACATTAAAATTGCAGCGAGAGACTTTTAACAAGGCGAACAAAAAAGTAAATCATGGCGAATCGATGGTCATGTGGTTTCGACGCAATATTGTTTTTAATGGTTTTAATGGTAAAATTTGCAGAGGCAGAGCATCTTACAAACACATCTCTGAAGATACTAACATCGAAATCTGTAATTAAAGTGTCACATAATTTAGTTAAAACATTTAAAAATATATGTAAAATTTGCAATTTTCATACGTGAACTCTTAATGCTTTTGTCATAATGAGCACTCAAAGGTAGTGTATTTTACAAAAATAGAGCCATTGGCTCTGTAGCTCATCAGTCATTCAATAATGTTAAAACATTAATATTTGCATATGAAATATGATAAAAGTTATTGGCTAACAAAATAAATATTACAAACAAAATGTGTTAGTTCCTCAATTCTTAATTTTAAAGTCTCAACTTCTTTCTTAAGAACCATTTCTCAAAGTTAGAACTCACACATTTGGGATTACCTCCCTTAGTCTGAAGTAAAAAGCACATAAAATATCAAGAGAATTGTTCAAAGCTTGCTACATTGGTATTTTTATAGGTTGTGACCCAGTGATCCATATTTGGGGTCAGGGGGGGGTCATGAAATCTACAATTTAGAATCCCCATTAGCCAAGGATACTGCAAACAACTTTTCAGCTCTCTAGACCTTTTGGAACTCGAAAATGGGATGAAAATAAGTTTTTAAGGTTGTGACCCCTGTGACCCCAATTGAGGACACGGGGTCACCAAAATTAAATTTAGAATCCCCATTAGCCAAGGGACCTGCAGACAACTTGTCAGCTCTCTAGACCCTTTTGAACTGGAGAAGAAGATGAAAATAGTTTTTTAAGGTTGTGACCCCTATGACCCAATCATGGGTCATAGAATCACTAAATCTACAATTGAGAATCCCCATTTGCCATGGAGTCTGTACTCAACTTTTCAGTTCTCTTGACCTTTTGGAACTGGAGAAGAATATGAAAATAGGTTTTAAAGGATGTGACCCCTGTGACTCAATTTGGGGTCACGGGGTCACAAAATCTACAATTTAGAATCCCCATTGGCCAAGGAGTCTGCACATAAAATTGCAGCTCTGTGGAGTGATTGGTTCTTGAGAAGAATTCGAAAAAGCGAAAAGTTTACAGACTGATTGACGGATGGACGTATGCTGGACACCATGCCATGCCATAAGCCCATCGGGCCTTTCAGGCCTAATGAGTTAAAAAATGAAAATGTCAAATCGATATTTGCTCAAAAACCTACCTCTCGAATATCGTTATTTTCTCAGATGAGTAAGGCAATATTATAGTCGCTATAAATCAAAAATAAAATGGATTGCGAACAGTTCTTTCTATTCCTGATTCGGAAAAAAACTTAAAGTGTACTGAAATTTCGCGGTTTTGAGGGTATACATCTTTTAATTTCTTCTTCTCACTGATTCTTAAAATGTTATTTTTTTGGCTTCGGGTTCAAAAGGACATACCTCTGTCACAAATAAACTTATGTCAAAGTTATTTGTTGCAATTTCTTCCTCGATATTTGCTCATCGATTCCATTTCAGATCATTATCATATACAAGTTGGGGTATACAAGAGGTATTTCTTTAATTGATAAACGTGATAACAATATTCATTTTTAAGCACATATACCCGTTTATGATGAACATTTTGTATGTTCAAGCATGCATCTGTCATAGTTTATGTGTGACAGGTCATTTAACGTTGTCATTCTTCAATTACAATTTGAAAAAATAAAATTAGCAAACAACGTGCTACTTCCCCTTTAATATATCCTCATGAAACTTTGTTATTTCAAATATTTCTTTTCAACAAACAGCGCAGTATCCGTTTTTGTATTTCTTACTTCGTTTTTCTTTTAAGTTTCAATTTCATAAAAGGATTTCGAAATTTTATTGTCTACAGACTACAGACTATCCATGTTGCAAACTTTCATCGCCAGGGACTTTCCAAGAATAATGAAATATCGCCTATAAAGAACAGAGGTTACGATATAAAATCTGAAGGAAGTAACCTCTGTTTGAAGAGAATGGGATTGAAGGGAATACATATGCAATGTAATAATGCATAGAGTTAATTCAATAAACAGACTTAAATCTCGATAATTATAGATCGAAGGCATTAGACACAATAATCTCGAAATAAGAAATAATCGAAACAGATATATCAATGTGACCTAACCTGCGCATCTACATAGATAGCCGTGTTGTGAGAAAACAGGTAGCACGACGACTTGTACCCGATGAAACCCAGAGGACATCTGGAACTCGCAGAATGCCGGAAGAGCGTTGCATCTACAATAATTGACAATATCCACCATTCATCTTAGTTAACACTAGTTGACACAGAATACACGAGAAGCATGGTTATATTTGGGATAACATTACCTTCGATAGTACAAATAATTGTACTTGCGGGATTCGAACCCACACTCTCAGAGTAATATGATTTTAGTATGATTTTGTAAAATTAATTATCTGTAGTTTCGTCTCATAATTTTGTACAAATTAAATTACCATGTTTCCATGGAATCATTATAACATTCTGAAATTGTTATACAATACAATACATATGATATACAAGTTACAGTGTTTCGCATTGTTGTAACAATGTAGTAATCAGTGCATTATAAGCATTAACATTGTTGTGTAAATGAATATTTTAACAAGTGTTGTTCTGAGAAGCAAATACTATAATTGCTGGAAAGTATATCATTCATGATTTTGAAGTAGTGTTAATCATTTTGACTTGTAATGCTAGTTGGGTGTTGATGATTTTGAAGTAGTGTTAATCATTCTGAGTTGTAATGCTCGTTGTATGTTGAATGGTTTTGTAGTAGTGTATAGAGCCAGAAGTGATGTAGCCGAAAGTGATGTAGCCGGAAGTGATGTATGAATCATATCCGTATCGTGAAAATATTTGTTCATTATCAACAGTGAAAGCTAATTAAAAAGTTTATCAAGCAATGTTTCTTTGGGAAATAGCCATAACGCCTTGACCTTTATCTTTCACGGCATATTTCTCGAACTTTTTCTGGTCTTTTGACACCTTACAGATGCTCACAAGGAACGTGTACATGTTAAAATGTCTGAACAGTTGTCAAAACTGTTTGAACGAAGGTCATTTTGACTTATTATCAAAATCTCATTATTCAGTTTTGATGACACTTTAAATGTACCAATATTCCAAATCATGTTGTTAACTATATGTTTCTCCTTGTTTATGAATAACATTTGAGATAATCTGGAGCTTCCTGTATTTCCTGAACTGTACATTCAATTTACTTTAAAACAAATATTTCGCCCAATCCGATTATTTAACTTCTCCTGTTCGTATTACTGACTATCAAATATTAATCCAAAGAAATACCTAATAAAACCTATTGACAAGGAACATTTTGAGTTACACAAACTGCAAACAAAATCTGTTCAAAGATGTTCGAAAGTCGGGCTACCACAGATGGCGTCCTGGACTCGCTAAGTCAACAGATTAGGGAATATTCCGGATAATGAACCTCCATGCGTTACTCAGGTACGTTTGTCGCACTTTGCTAATGCTCTACTTTGTTTTGTAATGGCTAACACCTGAATGCGAGGGCGTTTTAGCAAAATGAGGCCTTTGCCTACGGGAAAAGCCTCTCTTTACCAGAACGCCCGAGAATGAGGGTTTTATCTAATTTATATACCGAAACCCAACTAACATGAGTGCAGTAGAAAAGTTTTACTGCAGGTGGTCAAATAACATAAAGCGCACATAAAATATCATGGATGTTCTCCGACAGCAGAATACTGACTATCAATCAATCCTTCTCAGTCACCAATCCTTCATCATCTAGTGGTAGAGCCGTACGTTTTTACTACAAACAGACTATAGAATTTCGTGGGTGCAAAGAATTATACTTGGAAGGCCTTAGGTCAGGGAGAAAACCCTCGGGTGCGGTTTTGGTAGACATTTAAAACACCTGAGGATAGCTGGAAATGAAAAGTAAAACCGAGCTCGAAATGTCTACCAAAACCTCACTCGAGGGGTTCTCTGACGTCTATACTACCAAGCGTTTCAAATACAAAGATTTAAGCAATCGTGTGTCTCAAGCCCTCGTTGTTACGACGTAATTTGTAATAAAGGCGGTAAGATGTAATAACTGCGGTAAATTGTGATAAAAACGTGGTAATATGTAAAACCGCGGTAAATTGTAATTAAAACACAACAAACACTTTATAATACTCACAGGTAACAAAGGCAGTTTGAGTCACATATTCATTTATCGAACGGCAATCTTCACGGTTCCAAATTGTGACATTTGTAAAGGGGATATTAGAATAAGCTGCCTAACATTCAGTTCAGCTCTCCGTGTGGTGCGAGTCGCGATTTGCAACCGGGCGGAAGGGAAGCAACTCTCACATTTCGAGATTCACTTACAGTCATGGTTACACAAGCAATAGGATGCGAGTTCGAATTCGCTGTCCTCACGTTTAATATTTTTCATTTGAAAAACGTATTTTTAAACGTATTTAAACAGTGAAAATTAAGATCATGCCAAAAATAACAATTATTTTCACTGAAAGCATAATTTAGGAGGCGTTATTTTGTGTCATTTTACTGTGAGAATAGCACGCAGTTCATTTGCATATATCAATGCGCTTAGTTATAGTTAAGTTCAACTTTGTCATAATGTCGTCATGCTGTTTTGCGAAAATGAATGAAGAATGACATTGTATGATAAAGAAGATATCATGCTCGTGTGTTTTGGGATGGTAAATATCCTGCATTAAGAGTAAACACAATGTATTTAGCTAGCCAAGGCTCGCAAAATACAATGTTTATTCCTAATGCAGGATATTGATCATTCCAAAACACACTCTCATGATAACCTCTATGTATGTATCTCTTGCCATGTACTTTTGCCGCACTTCGCTGGGCATAAATGATGGTATGTTTTCTTTAACATGTTAGCTGTCATAAATTCGGCTCCATTTAGTTGAAATCGTATCAAATACGTATCCCTTTAAAATTTATTTACTAAGTATAAATATGAAATCTTAAAGTAACTTGAAATTTTGAATTCGGGTCAAGGAAACTTCAAGACTGACAATAACGATAACAAACCTCCAACCGTCACTCAGGTATGTTTGCCGCGTTTATTGAGCTACAGTAGAACGAAACCTAAAGCCTAACTTACCCTTGGTGTGTCCTCCAACACAGAAGCCTATCAGAAGCAGAAGAACCGCCGTTGACAACATGGCGATGTCTGATATCGGGAGATGTTCAAATGTCCTTATATGCTTTGCACAATATGAACAAGAGGAGGAGCCTCGCTTTTGATTGGTTGGTTAGATGACACTTCGGGTGATGAAAGCTGCTGTCTGGGTAGCACGTTTTTCAAAATCATACCGATGAATCATAACGTTTGTAACAGTTGTATATCTTGTTAAACTGGCTCCCACTCTTGTATGCGCAATATTACACACTTAACATCGGGTTTATCAGACGGACAGACAGACAGACATACAGATACTGTTATTTACATCTCACTCGTATTAAAACAGTATACAACATAAGAACAGGAAGATTTTCTGGATAACAACTTCTTAAATGTTAATCCATGGTCATGACGTCACTCTATTGTGTTTTCAGTTGATTATTATTTAGGAATTAACTGTTCATTGACTGTCCCAGTCAGTAGGGGTGTTAGGTTTAGACATTTTCAGTAATGGCTAATCGAGTACATTTTTCGAGACTGATGTATTTTGTCTTAGTGTACATGAATAGGATCTTAAATTATCTCTCAACTAGACAACTAAATTTTTGTAATGCATGAACCTGGATTCGAACATGCAACCCTTCGCTTGGTCGTCAGTGCTTCTAACCATTAGGCCACAAGACGCTGTTAGAAACCTTAGGATTGTTTGTCAGTAAGAATCCAACGTTCTATTCAAGGTACGGAAGGCATGGAAAGGCAGAGTTTCAGCTGTCAATCATTTCAATTCGGAGCAGTGGATTCGTTAAAAATAATCAACTCGCCCCTTCGGGGGGTTCGGGGCTCGTTGATTATTGTCCCCCGCCGCAATGCGGAACGGGGGACTATGTATTCAGCGGCGTCCGTCCGTACGTACGTCCGTACGTCCGTCCGTCCGTACGTCACATTTCTTGTTTACGCGATATCTTATGAAGCGTTGCATCCAAAGTTTTTAAATTACATGTCTGCCTACATTGTGGGAAGACGCAGATACCAGTCAATTTTGGTGACCTTGGCCTTATTTTCAAGGTCACAACGACACTTTGACCACTTTTTGAACTCTTGTTTACGCGATATCTCATGAAGCGTTGCATCCAAAGTCTTCAAATTTGGTTTCTGCCTAAATTGGGGAAAGACACAGTCACCAGTTTATTTTGGTGACCTTGACCTTATTTTCAAGGTCACCGCAACACTTTGAGCACTTTTCTAACTCTTGTTAACGCGATATATATCTTTACCAGTTGGACTCAAAGTCTTCAAATTTGGTGTCAGTCTACACTGGGGGATGACGCAGATACAAGGGGATTTTGGTGACCTTGACCTGATTTTCAAAGTCACTACAACACTTTGACCACTTTTCGAACTCTTGTTATCACCATTTATTATGACCGGTTGGACCAAATGTTTTCAAATTTTGTGTCAGTCTACATTGGAGGATGACGCGGACGCCAGTCGATTTGGTGACCTTGACTTTATTTTCAAGGTCACCACAACACTTTGACCACTTTTAGAACTCTTATTAACACGATATACCATGAACCCAAGTAGCTCCAATGATGTGTCTTACTAGCTCAATGTCACCGGCGGGGGACATTGCCATGTTAGTGGCAAACACTTGTTTTTAACGAATCCACAGCTCCTCATGCATTCTCCATTACTGAAAATACACAACGTTTCGGAGTACATACTCACTCCTTCATCAGGTGGAATGTAAGGAAATAACAAAATATGGTACATTTATATAGCAAACAAAACAAGGTCAAAATTAAATAGACAAAAGGGGTAAGATTATCGAAATTCATATTTCCTTAAATTTGAATGTTCAATATTATGTAACTGAGAAAGTGTCACAAGTCCATTGAAAGAATAACAAAACAACTAATGTGTGATGTTGTGATCACTTATTAGAGATTTTACAGAGAAGAATACAAACTGGAGCTTTCGCAAGTCTGACCGTTGGTCATTTCAAAGAGTAGTTACAACCGTTACGGTTACTATTATGGAAATTAGAAAAGGTTATGTACATTCGGTCGTCAGAAAATTTATCGGTTCGGTTTTGCCATAATACGATGCCCTATAGACATTAAGATGATATTTGCAGGAAGACATGCAAGAAGGTTAACAAATGTCGGGATACAGTCAATGTCTTCCACAGTTAACATTGCGTGTGCAGAAAGCTGATATCCGGATTTATGTTTTAGGTTTTACACAACGATAAATAGTGTATTATCGCCTATACCAAACTGTACATCTGTGTTCGTCTAATGCTGTTCTTACCAACTCTGCCTGTGTATTTTCAAAGTACCAAAGTGTACGTTTGAACTATAGCAGCCTACCTACATTGTCCGTACTATAATCTACGTGCTACATCCCACTAGACCAGGCTCTTACACCAAGAAACAATGTCGACTGTGCCCATTGGAGGTCGAAAATTTAATCAACTTGCACAACATAAGAGCAACCACAATTTCTGTGGTGGACGGCGATTAAGAAACTTCAAAAACTTTACACATGATCTAGTCTGACGTTGGCCGTATTACTTACTTTTGTTTATATGTAATTCCATATAACCTGTTCACTACGCTAGATGACTACACCCATGCTTTGTATATGATAGCAAAGACTCGCTAGTACATATTGTTGCTGATGATAGTGACTTTCTATCATGTGTGGAGCGAGACAATTCCGATCAATAGCGCACTAAAAATAGTGTGTGCAGTGCAGAGACAGCTTTTCACCCAGTCCCGCCGAGCCCAACCCACGGTGGAAGACGACGCTGAAACGGATCAATAACCCCGGTCACTGATGTGTGACTCATGAATGCGCTGACCAGTCACAGGCTCAGAGCCTTGGGACGATTACAAAGCAGAACAATGATAAACTCTAGTTCAAGTAAATGTATCTTGTCATATACTAATAAATCGGGAGATTTATCTCTTTTTCACCGGCGGCATATCGCCTATATAGAATAATGCATATATGCCTGAAATTACAATAAATATATATATTGGTATAAAATGTTAGTGAATTGTAAACAAATAAAATAATAATGTAATGATTGATGAGGAATGATGTCATACGGTGAAATATTTATCTACTTATAAATTGTGTGATTCTATGTTTTAGCATGGTATATAAATGTTGTATCAATATTTGGTAAAAAGGAAATACTCTCCATTCTGAGAGGGAACCAGGCATAAGTCAGAAGTCTTATTGGTTTACCCCTAACTCTTGCATTACCTTATAAGGAGTCAATTGGGTCCAGATCCTTGGATACAATATATTTGGCATCATAGGCACACAAGGCCCAGTGGAAAATTTTGGACATTTTTCATTCTTTGCATCTAATTTTACGTACACCAACTACTGCCCTACCAGCGAAGTCAGTGTTTGTTCTCATTCACTGTAAATGATAGCCGGGCGTTGGGCGCAATTGCATGTGTGCGCTATGTATACTGTGTTTACTTTATTTCACGCTGATGTGCCAGACATAAGGTGTAAAATCATTGCAACATCTGCATTAAACATGCAACATAGTTAAAGGAAGCTCGTTGTTGATTGGTTATTTGCTTTTGTAACGTGGCCTGGTTTCAGTGTTTCCTACAGGGGCTGTCAGTTGCTTCTATAACATGGTGTTATACCGGATGTTGAAGTTTGATGTAACCGAGACTTGTGATGAAGTTTGCAACCTTTATTTCAAAACTTTTCATATTCTTTTACTAAGAAATCAAAACCAAAACCAGTGGTATTAGCATGTATTGTTTATGCTATCATTGAAAACCTGCACACATCTCCTCGAAAATGTAAGTAATTTCTAGAATTCATCGTACTGGCCCATCGAAACAAACTGGAAGTTTCTGAGAACCAGAGATTATTACCTGGGCATGCTATCATATGTATATTAAAAGGAGGGTTCTATCTGGGTATTTTTTGTGGAAACGAAATTCGAGAGGATATTCCCCTTCACACATTTATGCTGTTAACGCATGGTTTAAACACAGTCAAATTGAAAGATATAAATGAAGTTAATACTTTGATGACTTCACATTTCACGACTTGATAACGACAAGAGCACATTTGTTGAAAAATAAAAACAGTGAGAAGTAAAGCCATTCATCGGCGCTGCGAGTGGGGAAAATTTGCTACTCCGAATAGCATATTGTTTGTTAGTTTTATAATACGTTATGTGTTACTATGTGAATATTCTATCATTGTTTATGTTTTATTATTACAAAAAAATTAAATTGGGTTAAGTATATCGTGTTTTCATTTCACAAAATGCCAAAAAACCAAGATGGCGGATGATACCGATAGAACAGTGATAGAACTTTCCCTTTAAATGGTCATCCAGTGTAATGTTGGAGTAATTAATGGAGAAGTATTTACTATTGCCGATAATTGCTGATTAATGCATTTTGACTCAGTATAGTGATCATATAAGTATAGTTATTATGCTTCATCATAAGGATAATAATTGTTCGTACGTGCATGTGCGCACATTGATCAGACAATATATTTGAACTCTTGTACAATGAGCGACCTTCCACAAGCCATTTTTGCATGCATTTGGTTGATATGGAAACAGCAATACATCGGCTTTGAATACTATCGACGTGAAGACAACACGAACATCGGCAGATCGGCATCTTTGGGCGCTGCGGTCTTTAAGACCGGGCAGCCGATGTACAGTATTTTCATTTTCGTTGAAAATATTCTAGTATATCCACTTCAGTAGGTAAGTTCCAAAATCTTTTTTCGTAAAACAGAAAAAAAAGTTACAACACGAACATCGGCATCTTTGGACCGTGCAGCCATTGTACAGTATTTTCATTTTCACTGAAAGGTATATTATATCAGTAGGTGAGTTTCAAAATGTTTTTGTTTTTTTTGTGTAAAACAGAAAAATTGGTTTATGACAAACGCATAAATATGTTTTAAACATGTTAATAGAATTCGCTTTCAAGGCATTCAACTTATATGGTAGTCGGCTATTGCTAAAGCAATATGGAACAATAGCTGTATGAAACTGGCCATTTTCAAACTACAAATAGTACAACAACTTGGATTTTAAATCAATCTAACTCGCTTAGGATAGATGTAATGACATATGGTCAAAATCGGATTAATTAAAATGGGATGTCAATTTGACAATTGTTCGATTTTAAATTTCTGAAAACGGTCCATAAATTACTTATATACGGCTTTTTTAAAAAACGCCTAATTTAGCCCCGGTGACAAGAATTAAAACCTGCAGGGGTGTGGTCCCTGAAGGATGACTCCTTTGACGTCACTGGAGTAATCTCATTATCGGCGATAGTCATAATTCAACGTTATTTCGGAACGTTTTGATTGTTAATTTCACTAACAAATCTTTAATCAAACAACTTAAAATATCGAACGTTTAGATATCCAACTAGGTAATTCCGCAGATGACCATTACATAATTATTGCATAAATATGTGTTTTTTGCGATTTAACACACTCCATTAAGTTCATCTAGCGGCAGTGATAATCATCATTAATTAATTAATGAGGCTCCATCGAGCGGGTCACAGACGACCCGTGGTCTGGCGTTAATCAGTCACGCTTCGATGATTCTTTTCAAAACGTTTCCCGGCGGTAACTACGCCATAGTTTAAATGGGTATATTAAAATCGTCTTAATATTCAATTGCAAGTGTATAGTGTCTCATTTTTTTGCTCAATTGATTCCGATATATAATGTACGTAGAGGTAATAATCTGTCATTCTTGAGAAAAATGCATTTCACGGGATCTTTAACGTTAAACAAATACACTGTTTTATACACTATTTACAGTGTGTGCATATCCTCTATGCGCCAATGGCATGCTAGAATGTAGATAATACATAAATAAAACCCTATGTGTTGTATATGCATATCTTCAATGTTCTACATTTAGGCTAGAATGTAAATACTACACCAGGTATATGATAGAATGTAATTAGTGGCACGTGCCATGGTCTATATACTCTGGCTTTTGGCAGGAAATGATGATTTCTCTCTTACGGAGATAACAGAAAAAGGCCATTTACCACTTATACATTTCCAAAAAATTATACCCTCGATTTCGCCCATTTCTCTCACCAAAACAAAAAATCAAGCCCCTTTTCGCTTTATAATAGTCTCCAAATGAAATCCCATTCCTGCGCATGTTATTTCAGTATATTAAGACGGGATTCTGTTTCCTATACTTATTCTGGTTTTAGGTTGGAAATGACGAATTTTTCCTTTAGGCGGTCATGAAAAATAGCCATATCCCTCCTATTCATTTCGTCAGGATCCATGTGTAGTAGGTGCAATTCTTTTATGTCCCATTGCCGTCCTAGAATGTAAATAATACATCAATATGTAGTAGAAGTGCATTTCTGGCATGTCCCCAATCTGTGTGTTATAATTTACATAGAGTGTACTGATGGTTCCTGGTGGATGACAAGTGAATAATAAAATCCGTTTCTACCACTATAACCGATCCTAGTTTTACATGCACCCAGATTTGGTTAAAAACCATGATAGTATTTACGCTATGTTCCATTTCATCAACATTAATTTGGGGGAAACCTACCTAAAACCAGATATGGTTGGCGAACCAGAGTACTGATATTTTAATCACGTTTTGTGTGACTAATGTGAATAGGAATAATGTTTATTTGTGTTGTTATGATCGACAAAAGTAGTTTGTGTCAACACAACGGAAGCACGGCTCTAACGAGCTGTATGAGGTTATAACACATTTGAAAGGTATAAACGAGAATTGTGTTTTGTTCACTGTTTATTAGATGTTCACATTTACAACTCTTTTTCACAAATAAAGCGGTTCTTTGCGTCACATTGATCGTCATTCATCCTGTAACCATAGTGAGCCTGTAATTCAAGGCAGTGCTCTTTTCCCCCAGCATTAGTCGGCTGTCCAGGATACCAGTTCAAGTAGGATATTCTCCGAACAGGATTCTCCCAAGTCCAGATACCCTCAACACGTAGGTCAGTTCCACTGATAAAATGATGGGCACCTTGAAAAAGATTTATACACATTGTCAATTATAAGATGAACACTATATAAATGAAATGCTCTTGAAAGCAGTGTTACACCCAGCATCACATCCACCTTTCTTTAATAATAATTTGTTTATGATTGGTACGAGTCATATGTGAACTCTAATAACCTTTACACAAAATTTCGACAATCATACACACAAGATAAGACATTATTTTTACTTACCGTTGATAACTCAACGGTCAAACGCTCTCTCCGCCTATCCGACAGTCCAAGGCCTAACACCAGAAGGCGTCGTCTCGAAACGCTCCGTCAGACAACGAAGGCCAACCCTCCAGGGCGTTGTTTCGAAACGCCGTTTGAGGAAGGTGAACGAGTGGACAGACGACGGAGCGTCTGAGCGAACAAGAGGCCATCAGACGATACGCCTCCTAAAGCCTCAGTCCCAGTCTGTACGTTTTTTGGGGAGGCCACGTTTCTGAAAAACGTTGGGAGAATGTTGAAAACGCAGCAAAATCAACGCACGTCACACGCAAGGTGTAAGTACGTTGCCCGCACGAAATGCCTGACCCTGATCTGCTACTTGCAACATACGTTTCGCACGTGGTAAGTGCGTTGTAAGTGCTTACAACGTACTTACACCTTGCGTGTGACGTACGATTGCCACGTTATCGTACGGATGCCGTAGTTACATGTGCTGCACACGCACGATGACATTACTTACACGCACACGTGTTTTTCAGGCCGATTTCAGGCACACAGGGGGTAGGGGTATAGGGCGACCTCCAGACGTTCTCTCTCAGAGCTGCTGCGTCAAGATGCCGCCCATTCAACTCAGAGACTCCCACTTCTGATGCTGCATGAGCAGCTTCAAATGGCAGCGCATAATAACTGCAGAAATCAGTGCGCACAACGTACGTTGTAATTGCGGAGCACGTGCTTACTCGGCACTGGCAACGTGAGTGTTGCATGCTCATTTATCAGTTGAACTGGGGAAGTGTCGAGTAAGCAGGGACGACGCACTGACAACGCACTTGCAACGTGCGGAGCACGCACGTACTAAGTGCTTCGTCCGTGGAGTATGTGTCAATGTGAAAAACTTAAAACACTCACAGATTCCGTGCGTTGCGCATACAGTGTCCGTAGAGTGCAAGCACCGAAGTCGTACATGTGAAAAATACGCAGCTCGCACACAGCGAAAGTTATGCATGCACTAAAAGCGCTACGGCGTGTCTGCGTGCTCCCAAATCTGTACGGTGTTGGTACTTACAACGTACGGTTACCACAATTTTACCCACGTTTATGCACGTAGACAGCACGCACTTGCAAGTACGGCGGGTTGTGACCACCGCTTAACTGACGCTACTAGCAAGTAGCGACCTTCCTCAGATCATGTGCCAAGCGCTCGTGCACGAGCCCACACGTGCCGCATGAGTTGAAATAAACATGCAACTCTCCAGTCAAGGCAGCGAGAAGCGCTGACTTATACCCCCATTCCACCGAGCATACGACCCAACTGCGACCGATTTTTGTCTTTCGGTCGTGCACACTCTCACTCACTCTCACTGACACCGCACTGGAGTCTTGGGAAGATCCCCATGCTCGCACAAAATATCTTCCTCACTCTCTATTGGTCGCATATTGTCGCAGGGGGGTTTGCGAGTTCGATGGTCCGTTTTCAAAAATCGCACAACTTCTGCGATCGATGAAATTGATTACTTGCTCTCAAATTCGGTCGTAAAGCGCTCGTATCGGTCTCAATGGGGTCTTGGTACGGTCGTGTGTCAGTCGCATGAACTCGGACCTAGGTCGTGTCAACTCTCAATGCACTCGCGCTAATTTATCACTGGCGATCAAATAATGCGATCAGTGGCGAGCGCGTCAAGACCCCAGTACGACCGCACTACGAGTGCAAATTCCTATCCGTCTTTTAAAGCGACCAATCAAGAGTGTTCCCGCGCTAGTACGCGACCAATGACGAGCGTTTCTGCGAGCGCAATGCGACCGATTTGAACGACATTGCGACAGGCACAAGGGCTATAAAAACCCAAAACTCGTCTCTGTAGGTATCAACGATAGCTTTGCAGACAAGGGGAATCATGCGCTGAACAGATGTCCTGCTGACCCTGTAGCCATAGGCCATACTTGCATACTGGTCACCGGTGGCTAGATGTCTTAATGTCAGTGCGACTTTCAACCCTGCATCCAAAGAGGCTCTGTAGTTGCTGCCTTCACCAACTAAAAAGGGCCCTACTCTTTCCAGAATTTCGTCAAACAGCTCGACAGGCATCCTCATGTAATTCTGGAACAAGTGTGGATTTTCCTGCTTCAACTTCTGGACAAGATGGTAGTACTGACTGTGTTCTTGCCTCTCCAAAGGGGTGAGCCACTCTCGTACCCAAACCGCATGCCGTCGACGCCGCCTTCTTCTTCGTTTATGGTGTCTCATCATAGCTAAGGTGCAGTCGCCGATATACTGCAGTTCTTGTCTGGTTTCAGAAACCAGAGCAACTACCAGGGCCATTTCATTTTCCATCTTATCTGTATGCTAGTCAAACTCCGAATGCCATGATTGCAGCTGGTCGCAGTCCTTTTTATACTTTGGGCCCGATCTGTCGTGAAAAGGTTGTGTCGAGGTCGCATATGTCTTAATGCAGTCTTGTGAAAAGTCGCAATGGTCGTACTGGAGTCGTACAAGACTCGCAACTGTCGTAATGTGGTCGCACTCGATCGCAAAAGCAATCTCACTAGTCGCAAGGTGGTTGTAAGTCGATCGTATGGCGATCGTATGTCGATCGCCGAAACTGTCGCGGTGATCCTAACCACTCGCATGAAAAATCGCCAATTCAGTCGTATCTCAGTACGACTATGTTGAGACCGACATGCGATCTATACTGCAATTCAAATCAGTCTCAACTCTGTCTCAATGTGCTCGCCGGAAAAATGAAATTAATCACTTTTTGGTCGTAGTGGGATCGTATAACCGGCTTGGTGGAACCGCAAAATCATATTTTTACAAAATTGCTCGTATTTATGTCTGCGACCAGTGCGACCGGCTTGATCGCGGCGATCGCACTCTGTCGCATATCGGTCGCGGTTCGGTGGACGGGGGGCATAAGATAACCCGCTACAGTGAAGATGCACACAGTAGAAGGAAAACAAAAACCTCTCTCCATGCCCAGGCTGGGGAAGAAGAGCATCGATATAACATCAAAAACACTCAAAGGAGAATGAGAATACCTTGGTCAAGGGTATTTATTCGAAAATCGCAAAACTCTGAGAGCAGCAAAATGGACGTCCTGTCTTGCTCGCGACAGAGAAAGAAGTGACGTCACTCAATTGGCCACGGTGAGTTATCAACTAGAGTATGTAAATAATAGTTTTAATCAGTTTTAATGATTAGTTCCTATAGCAAGACAACACTATTTTTGAAGAGGTTAAAACTCAAATTGATAGCATCATTATTTTCACACTCGAATACAATTTTACATCCAGTTTATTAAGTCAATTGTCGTTTTAAGAGTAACCTTGTTATACCCATAAATGTGTCTCAAAAGAACAAGAACAATTAAGCTGTATTTATCATTCATTTTAAAAGGTCGATTATTGGTTGGTACAAAATTAGGTGGGAGATTATTGAAACCATTGGAAAATGGTGTCCTTTGAACAGCAAAACAGAATCAGGTTGTATTGTTGGATAGAGTAGTAGTTGTATCAATTTCCTTTCCAAGTATCATATAAAGAGAATACTAAACGACGTACCATTTAATAACATAATTATGAAACGAGTGAGTGGTTTGGTATTTAACGAGCGAAACCGAGTTAGATACCAATAGCATTCACGAGTTTTATAAATACGTTATTAAATGGGACCCAGTTTAGTATTTTATTTATTACGCGCTGATTAAGTTGCACGAATTCGTCAATAAATGGGATAAACTTCATTGCGATCGCAGGTTTGATATTGTGACGTCATGTCAATCGAAAGCATGTGATGTTATTACACTAAGTGAAAAAACAGATAGATCTATTAAATTGTGATATTTTCAACGGATAAGTAATAATTCATTTACACAATGTCGATAAGTATTATTAATTCCGTATGATGTAAAGCCATGTAAAATATTTGACTCCGTCCTTTTTCTGCTCAAAACATTTAATATACATGGTTTAAAAGGTTTCTAATTGTATGTATTTTTTCAAAGAATGATTCAAAGGGGCTGTACCACGAAATTTTATTTTTGCAAATTTCACATTTATAATGATAGTTTATGTTATTTATATTTAGTTTAGAGGGTAAAACATCTTATTACAAAAAAAACCAATTATCCATAGTGGTAATATCGGTGTTGCGTATAAAGCAAAATTACATAGCGGCCAATAAATATGACATTTTATTATTTTGAATTACATATAATGATTCCCATGACTTTACTGAACCATGTACACTCATTTTTTAACTTGATTTTTCGTGGAGTGAAGAGTGTTTTTCTGGTGAAATTATTTTTCAAATACAATTCATCGACTTATTTGAGCGAAAAAAACGTGCTCATTCCAATGTATTCTAGATAATTTGTTTTTATTTGTTTTCAAACATAACATGTACATTTATTTATTTGTTCATTCAGGAGGTCATATACAAACACCTTTTGTATTCCATTTTCCACGAAGAATAGTTTTTCTATCGCTAAAAAATGTTTTGGTTATAGCAGATAAGTTGAGATATAATGTTAGTCTGTAAATGTGCTTCCCCATGTCTATATCTAGGTCATACCAAGCATTGAGAAAGTCAGGTTGGAAAGTGTTATCATTTCTTGGACATTCCAGTTCAGGTACATTGTGGGCAAAAGGATAACAACCTTTGAGAAATTACTATAAAGGTTTTATCGTGTCCCCATATAATAGAAAATATGTCCTTATCGGGTTGTCCGGTGAATTCGGTAGAGTACTGATGGTATAATTATGGTATGATTTGAGGTTTCAATACAGTAGTTCTAACCTAGATAGTTCGGTTTAGAATCGTCCACATTGACATGAGAGTTTCACAGTGTCTTAATCAATATTTATCATTCATGTCGATCATGTCTTCAATTCACAGGTCAAAATTTATCCCTACTAATTCAAAGTTGCTCTGTTCCCAGTTTAGATTCCGCTTCCGACAGTACATTTTTAAACGTTTCTCTGAACCGACTCAACTTAATCTAGTTTTTATCTATGCTTTTACATCCTGTGAAAACGGCCAAAGAAAGTAAGCACATGTAATTAACCCCTTGATTAAGAAAATGTTGCACATTGTGTACATGAATTCCTTTAATTTTAGCATTATTGTGTGTCATAATTGTCAAGATTTCAACAAAAAGTATGAAAAGGTATGGCAACCTTGATGACAATCTCTTCTTTACATATATGTGGTCTCGCAATAATGAATTGTTGAACTTCCAAAATCCCAAAAAGTTTTAAATCTGACAATTTGAATGCCATCGATATTGGTGAGTGGTCTGTTTTGTAACATGGTTTTATAGAAATGACAGTGAAGAAGTGGTAGTTTCCACAAATGTTTGTCGACTTGTGAATCATCCAAATATATGATAATAAAATGTTGTAATCGATAACAGAACGTGTGAGCATAGCACTCGGCCAAGACGGCGAGTGGAGTAGAGCGAAGTGTCCCGCCTTTTCTATACGGATAGATTCAGAGGAAACTCTGGTGTCATCTCATTTTTTTTAAATAGCGCGTGAAAAGCAACGATCCAAGGGCCTGTGGGTCGTGGATTGATTTTTGCAGAGACAGAGACAGTCCAAATATGAACCCCATTGAACATGCTTTGGATCATATCGACTAGCTATGTTATTCAACGTATGGTTATCCACCTACTACCCTGCTTGGATTATCAAACCTCTTCGTCAATGCTGAGAACGATATTGCTGTTGCTAATGTTAACCCCACTAACAGACAGTATGTCAAGGCGTTCATGGGTAAATGACTACATTTCAAGGCGAGATGAACAGTAGCCGATGTGATAAAGATGACACACAGCGCTACTTGATTGTGACCAATGCATCTTGTCATCAAGCAAAGACGTTCAAATACTGTTAACCCGAAAAAGAGTAGTGTTATATAGAATTCAATTTGCGCAAGTAGCAGCTCAATCGTATACAATTAACGCAAATTTAACGTTATTCTGAATATAAACATAATGATCTTAGCTAAAACATGATATTTGCCTACCTCGACCCTTTCTCTTCAAATGTCCTCTAATGAAGTTTTCTTCATCCTTAGAATTGATGTGCGCCAGATTGCTCTTGAAGTACCGACAGAATGACTAGAAAGACACAACATCTTATTTAAAATGTATGGAGAATTCCCCGGTGTCATTTCTAACATCAAATGCACTTAAACCAAAAAGAATAATTAAGGATTCAGCCATAAGGCTGAATCCATATTGTTATTGACGTGTTTATTATTGTTATTGCACATTTCTTGTGTACAACATTAAGCAAATACGTATCTTTCAAATTTTACCATTAAGTCGCAAAACTAAGCTTTTGGGCAAATAAAGGCCCAGTTCGAATCTAAATTTCGATTTTTAACATGGAAGTTACATTCAAAATGCAGCAAGAGACTTTTAACAAGACGAACAAAAAAGTAAATCATGGCGAATCGATGGTCATGTGGTTTCGACGCAATATTGTTTTTAATGGTTTTTATGGTAAAATTTGCAGAGGCAGAACATCTTACAAACACATCTCTGAAGATACTCACATCGAAATCTGTAAATTAGAGTGTCACATAATTTAGTTAAAACATTTTAAAATATATGTAAAATTTGCAATTTTCATACGTGAACTCTTAATGCTTCTGTCACAATGAGCACTCAAAGGTAGTGTATTTTACAAAAATAGAGCCATTGGCTCTGTAGCTCATCGGTCATTCAATAATGTTAAAACATTAATATTTGCATATGAAATATGATAAAAGTTATTGGCTAACAAAATAAATATTACAAACAAAATGTGTTAGTTCCTCAATTCTTAATGTTAAAGTCTCAACTTCTTTCTTAAGAACCATTTCTCAAAGTTAGAACTCACACATTTGGGATTACCTCCCTTAGTCTGAAGTAAAGAGCACATAAAATATCAAGAGAATTGTTCAAAGCTTGCTACATTGGTATTTTTATAGGTCGTGACCCAGTGATCCATATTTGGGGTCAGGGGGGGTCATGAAATCTACAATTTAGAATCCCCATTAGCCAAGGAGACTGCAAACAACTTTTCAGCTCTCTAGACCTTTTGGAACTCGAGAATGGGATGAAAATAAGTTTTTAAGGTTGTGACCCCTGTGACCCCAATTGAGGACACGGGGTCACCAAAATTAAATTTGGAATCCCCATTAGCCAAGGGACCTGCATACAACTTTTCAGCTCTCTAGACCCTTTTGAACTGGAGAAGAAGATGAAAATAGGTTTTTAAGGTTGTGACCCCTATGACCCCATCATGGGTCATGGAGTCACTAAATCTACAATTGAGAATCCCCATTTGCCATGGAGTCTGTACTCAACTTTTCAGTTCTCTTGACCTTTTGGAACTGGAGAAGAATATGAAAATAGGTTTTAAAGGATGTGACCCCTGTGACTCAATTTGGGGTCACGGGGTCACAAAATCTACAATTTAGAATCCCCATTGGCCAAGGAGTCTGCACATAAAATTGAAGCTCTGTGGAGTGATTGGTTCTGTAGAAGAATTCGAAAAAGCGAAAAGTTTACAGACTGATTGACGGATGGACGGATGCTGGACACCATGCCATGCCATAAGCCCATCGGGCCTTTCAGGCCTAATGAGTTAAAATATGAAAATGTCAAACGGACATAACTCAATAACCTACCTCTCGAATATCGTTATTTTCTCAGATGAGTAAGGCAATACTATGGTCGTTATAAATAAAAGATAAAATGGATTGCGAACAGTTCTTTCTATTCCTGATTCGGAAAAAAACTGAAAGTGTACTGAAATTTCGCGGTTTTGAGGATATACATCTTTTAATTTCTTCTTCTCACTGATTCTTAAAATGTTATTTTTTTGGCTTCGGGTTCAAAAGGACATACCTCTGTCACAAATAAACTTATGTCAAAGTTATTTGTTGCAATTTCTTCCTCGATATTTGCTCATCGATTCCATTTCAGATCATTATCATATACAAGTTGAGGTATACAAGAGGTATTTCTTTAATTGATAAACGTGATAAAAATATTCATTTTTAAGCACATATACCCGTTTATGATGAACATTTTTTTATGTTCAAGCATGCATCTGTCATAGTTTGTGTGTGACAGGTCATTTAACGTTGTCATTCTTCAATTATAATTTGAAAAAATAAAATTAGCAAAAAACGTATAATATATCCTCATGAAACTTTGTTATTTCAAATATTTCTTTTCAACAAACAGCGCAGTATCCGTTTTTGTATTTCTTACTTCGTTTTTCTTTTAAGTTTCAATTTCATAAAAGGATTTCGAAATTTGAATTGTCTACAGACTACAGACTATCCATGTTGCAAACTTTCATCGCCAGGAACTTTCCAAGAATAATTAAATATTGTCTATAAAGAACAGAGGTTACGATAGAAAATCTGAAGGAAGTAACCTCTGTTTGAAGAGAATGCGATTGAAGGGAATAAATATGCAATGTAATAATGCATAGAGTTAATTCAATTAACAGACTTAAATCTCGATAATTATAGATCGAAGGCATTAGACACAATAATCTCGAAATAAGAAATAATCAAAACAGATATATCAATGTGACCTTACCTGCGCATCTACATAAATAGCCGTGTTGTGAGAAAGCAGATAACACGACGACTTGTACCCGATGAAACCCAGAGGACATCTGGAGCTCGCAGCATGCCAGAGGACCGTTGCATCTACAACAATTGAGAGGATCCGCCATTCATCTTAGTTAACACTTAGTTGACACAGAATACACGAGAAGCATGGTTATATTTGGGATAACATTACCTTCGATAGTACAAATAATTGTACTTGCGGGATTCGAACCCACACTCTCAGAGTAATATGATTTTAGTATGATTTTGTTAAATTAATTTTCTGTAGTTTCGTCTCATAATTTTGTACAAATTAAATTACCATGTTTCCATGGAATCATTATAACATTCTGAAATTGTTGTATGATATACAAGTTACAGTGTTTCGCATTGTTGTAACAATGTAGTAATCAGTGCATTATAAGCATTAACTTTGTTGTGTAAATGAATATTTTATCAAGTGTTGTTCTGAGAAGCAAATACTATAATTGCTGGAAAGTAAATCATTCATGATTTTGAAGTAGTGTTAATCATTTTGACTTGTAATGCTTGTTGGGTGTTGATGATTTTGAAGTAGTGTTAATCATTCTGAGTTGTAATGCTCGTTGTATGTTGAATGATTTTGTAGTAGTGTATAGAGCCGGAAGTGATGTAGCTAAAAGTGATGTAGCCGGAAGTGATGTATGAATCATATCCGTATCGTGAAAATATTTGTTCATTATCATCAGTGAAAGCTAATTGAAAAGTTTATCTAAGCAATGTTTCTTTGGGAAATAGCTATAACGCCTTGACCTTTATCTTACACGCCATATTTCTCGAACTTTTTCTGGTCTTTTGACACCTTACAGATGCTCACACGGAACGTGTACATGTTAAAATGTCTGAACAGTTGTCAAAACTGTTTGAACGAAGGTCATTTTGACTTATTATCAAAATCTCATTTTTCAGTTTTGATGACACTTTAAATCTACCAATATTCCAATAATTTTGTTAACTATATGTTTCTCCATGTATATTAATAACATTTGAGATAATCTGGAGCTTCCCGTATTTCCTGAACTGTACATTCAATTTACATTAAAACAAATTAAATATTTCGCCAATCCCATTATTTAACCTCTCCTGAAGTTCGTATTACTATCAAATATTAATCCAAAGAAATACCTAATGAAACCTATTGACAAGGAACATTATGAGTTAAACAAACTGCAAACAAAATCTGTTCAAAGATGTTTGAAAGTCGGGCTACCACAGATGGCGTCCTGGACTCGCTAAGTCAACAGATTAGGGAATATTCCGGATAATGAACCTCCATGCGTTACTCAGGTACGTTTGTCGCACTTTGCTAATGATTTACTTTGTTTTGTAATGGCTAACACCTGAATGCGGGGGCGTTTTAGCAAAGAGAGGCCGTTGCCTACAGGAAAAGCCTCTCTTTACCAGAACGCCCGAGAATGAGGGTTTTATCTAATTTATATACCGTAACCCAACTAACATGAGTGCAGTAGAAAAGTTTTACTGCAGGTGGTCAAATAACATAAAGCGCACATAAAATATCATGGATGTTCTCCGACAGCAGAATATTGACCATCAATCAATCCTTCTCAGTCACCAATCCTTCATCATCTAGTGGTAGAGCCGTACGTTTTTACTACAAACAGACTATAGAATTGTTTGGGTGCAAAGAATTATACTTGGAAGGCCTTAGGTCAGGGGGAAAACCCTCGGGTGCGGTTTTGGTAGACTTTTAAAAAACCTGACGGTAGCTGGAAATGAAAAGTAAAACCGAGCTCGAAATGTCTACCAAAACCTCACTCGAGGGGTTCTCTGACGTCTATACTACCAAGCGTTTCAAATACAAAGATTTAAGCAATCGTGTGTCTCTCTCTATATATATATATATATATCTTTATTATGCACGAAGGCCTCGGGCCCATATACATGAAACAGTATATACAATCAACATATATTGGATACATTGATAAGCACATTTAGGAGTTTAACAAAGTCTGTCTCTTTTTATAGGCAGAATGTATATATTTACATAGATTAAGTAATGATTCATTTGAAGAAGCAGTTAACAAATTTCTAAATGTGGATTCATTTGGAGTTAAATAATAAACATGTGGAAAATAATGTAGTCTTTCAGCAGAATAAGACTGACATACTAATAGAAAATGAAATTCGTCTTCTATGCCATATTTACATACCGGGCATGTACGTAGAGATATATCAATATTTATCCACCTTCCTTCATTTATCTTCAATCTAAGTAGTCCTGCTCGGAATTTTACAAGAATATTACGGTATTTATTTTCATTTATAACGCTTAAGTATTTTTCAGGTTCTAACAAACTTTTGTATTCTCTATATAATTTGTATCGTGAACTGTTATCAAGAGTACAATGCCAGGATTGGTAAAACATATTAACACATACATCTTTAAAACATCTGATAAAATGCAGTTTATCACCAACACCCTGGGCCAGCCAAACAAATCCAAATCCATGTGAAAATAATATATTTCGGATATGAGAGGCGTAATTATTTTGTCCAATGTTGTCTAGAAATAAAAACATGTCGTATGATTTTTTTGGTATTCTTCCAGAATTCATCTCAGTTAGTTTTAACCAAAACTTAATTGTTCGACATAGTGCATGTATGTACAAGGGAAACCGTCCGCATTCCCCATATACTATGGCATTAGGAGTCTGCATGCCTACATTTAAAAAATTCTAACATGCAAGCAGATGGACTTTTTCAATACTATCATAACGATTTAATCCCCACACTTCGGCCCCATAAAGTAAAATTGGCTGTATTTGTGTATCGAATATTTTAAAGAATATCTTATGATCAACCATGTCGATTCTCCTTAAGTTATACAATATGTGTAATAATGCTCTTTTGCCTCTCAATGCTAGATCATCTATACATTTATTCATTTTAGATGTGGATGAAAATATGATACCGAGGTATCGATATGAGTTTACAACTTCAATGGCAGAATCTTTATAATACCACTTTTCTTTAGCTGATAATCGACCACCCCTTCGAAAAACAACAATGTTAGTTTTATCCAGGTTAACGTCAAGACCCCATTTATCCGAATATGCTTCTAAAATATGCAATTGCTTTTGTAGTCCTGAAACAACATCTGATACAAGGATGACATCATCGGCAAACATTAATAGCAATATTTCTAAAAAGTCAGGAAACAGTTGTACCCCAAATTTACCATTTTCAACAATGTCAGTACATAATTCACCAATAAAAAATGAAAAAAGAAGCGGGCTTAAAATACACCCTTGTCTTAGACCAATAGGGCATTCGAAATAATTCGTATAATTATCTTCATTGCATCTTACACATGCTTTAACAGATACATATATACTTTTTAATGCAGATAACATTTTACCCTTTAATCCAGATTTTACAAGACAATACCAAAGTTTATTTCTTGAAACGGAATCAAAAGTTTTTTTGAAATCTACGAAAGCAACATAAAGTTTTTTCTTCTTTCTAGATAAACATTTCTGAATTATTGCATTTAAGGTGAAAACATGATCAATTGTTGAATAACCTTTTCTAAAACCAGCTTGAAATTCAGGTATTTTATCTTTTATAGTTGCCCAGTTAGTAAGTCTTGTATGTAGAATCCGTGTATACAGCTTGCTAAGTGCGCTTAAAAGTGAAATCCCCCTATAATTATCTGGATTATCCCTTTCACCCTTTTTATGTATTGGAATTATAATTGCTTTAGTCCAGTTTTCAGGGAAAATGCCTTTATGAAACAATGCATTAAAAAGATTTCTAAGAAAGGGCAATATTGTGTTTCGAGAGCAGGTAAGCATTTCAACAACAATACAGTCGTTTCCTGGGGATTTTCCTCTTTTTAAATGATCTAAGGCTGATATAATTTCAGAATCACTAAAATCACATTCAAGGACAGTTGAGTCAATATCATCAATACAGTCATTAACATCTTGACATTCAAAAGTTGCGTGTTCACCTGATTTTGTGTTATTAAAAACTGTATGAAAGTGCTCAAACCATGTATCTTTATCTATATGTGGCTGTGGTTTACTCCCCCCAGAGATAGCACGTAGCTCTTTCCAAAATGCTTTGGAATCAGATAAAGTTGCATTTAATCTATTTCTGTTTTTGAACTTGAACATCGCTTGTTACGACGTAATTTGTAATAAAGGCGGTAAGATGTAATAACTGCGGTAAATTGTGATAAAAACGTGGTAATATGTAAAACCGCGGTAAATTGTAATTAAAACACAACAAACACTTTATAATACTCACAGGTAACAAAGGCAGTTTGAGTCACATATTCATTTATCGAACGGCAATCTTCACGGTTCCAAATTGTGACTTTTGTAAAGGGGATATTAGAATAAGCTGCCTAACATTCAGTTTAGCTCTCCGTGTGGTGCTAGTCGCCATTTGCAACCGGGCGGAAGGGAAGCAACTCTCACTTTTCGAGATTCGCTTACAGTCATGGTTACACAAGCGATAGGACGTGAGTTCGATTTCGCTGTCCTCACGTTAAATATTTTTCATTTGAAAAACGTATTTTAAAACGTATTTAAACAGTGAAAATAAAGATCATGCCAAAAATAACAATTATTTTCACTGAAAGCTTAATTTAAGAGGCGTTATTTTGTGTCATTTTACTGTGAGAATAGCACGCAGTTCATTTGCATATATCAGTACGCTTAGTTATGTAAAGTTCAACTTTGAAATAATGTCGTCATGCTGTTTTGCGAAAATGAATGAAGAATGACATTGTATGATAAAGAAGTTATCATGCTCGTGTGTTTTGGGATGGTAAATATCCTGCATTAGGAATAAACACAATGTATTTAGTTCGCCAAGGCTCGCAAAATACAATGTTTATTCCTATTGCAGGATATTGACCATTCCAAAACACACTCTCATGATAACCTCTATGTATGTATCTCTTGCCATGTACTTTTGCTGCACTTCGCTGGGCATAAATGATGGTATGTTTTCTTTAACATGTTAGCTGTCATAAATTCGGCTCCATTTAGTTGAAATCGTATCAAATACGTATCCCTTTAATATTTATTTACTGAGAATAAATATGAAATTTTACAGTAACTTTAAATTTTGAATAGCGGTCAACGAAACTTCAAGACTGACAATAACGATAACAAACCTCCAACCGTCACTCAGGTATGTTTGCCGCGTTTATTGAGCTACAGTAGAACGAAACCTCAAGCCTAACTTACCCTTGGTGTGTCCTCCAACACAGAAGCCTATCAGAAGCAGAAGAACCGCCGTTGACAACATGGCAATATCTGATATGGGAGATGTTCAAATGTCCTTATATGCTTTGAACAATATGAACAAGAGGAGGAGCCTCGCTTTTGATTGGTTGGTTAGATGACACTTCGGGTGATGAAAGCTGCAGTCTGGGTCGCACGTTTTACAAAATCATGCTGATGAATCATAAGGTATGTAACAGTTGTATAACTTGTTAAACTGGCTCCAACTCGTGTATGCGCAATATGACACATTCCAACATCGGGATTTATCAGACAGACAGACAGACAGATAATTTTAACTACTTCTCAATGGTATCAAAACAGTTTACAACATGCATAAAAATCAATACATTAGAAATACACAACCAATCGCTTAGTGATTTATGAAAGATGATTTAAAATATATATTATTTAAATACCTATCTGTTGACTAGACCTACTTTGCCTTACCTCCCAGGGGTAATGCTATTTCAACCTTAATACAGACGAACTTGAAGAATGGATGAGGGGTGCGTAAAATCCCTTATCCAAGGGCCGGTAAGTCTAGATGGTCTCGTGACGTCACTACCGGTTCATATCACTCTCCTAAAAGTTGCAGAGCAAGGCAGACGTGTTTTGTTCTGTGACTGGGGTTTTAGCGACTTGGGTTGCTAACTTGCTATTTTTCTCTTGTTAGTTCAAGAGATATCATCAACGTTGTTCTTCGTTAGTGCAGGTTGTGTTTACAATCTGTTTTTCAAGTAGGTGTTAGATTTCAAGGGGCCTTGTTGACATGTGCTAGCTAGCGACCATCCGGAGTAGGTGGATTGCATGCGCCGCACGTGCAGCTCGTGATTCTTTGTTTTCTCTCACCTGGCTGTTGGGTGTTTGACTTGCGTAGGGTAAAGGAGCAGTGGTATCTCTCCTACGGGGGTGACTCGCTTGCTTGTCATCCGCTTTCGCTTGGTCATTCGCCATTCGTTCCGAGTGCTGACTGTTAGGTGTTTGTCTTGCGTCTGGTAGAGGAGTAGTGGCATCTCTCCTAATCGTTTGACTCGCTTCGCTGGCCATTCGCTTTCGCTTGTCACGCGCTTTCGGTCTGTACTTTAGTGTTAACTGTGGGTTGTTGACTTGCGTACGGTAAAGGAGCTAGTGGAATCACTCCTAATTCGCTTGTCATACGCCTGTCGGTTGTACTCTAGTGCTAACTGTTAAGTGTTTGTCTTGCGTATCGTAGAGGAGTAGTGGTATCTCTCCTAATTCGTTTGGCTTGCTTCGTTTGTCATTCGCTCTCGCTTGGCTTACGCTTATCGGTCTGTACCTTAGGAAACTGTGGGTTTGACTTGCGTAATGTAAAGGAGCAGTGGTATCTCTCCTACGCGGGTGACTCGCCTCGCTTGTCATTCGCTTGTCGCTTGTCATTCGCCTGCGGTCCGTACTCAAGTGCTTCGCGTCTCGCTTGGCTTCTCGCCTCGCCTGTCACTGGCTCGCTAGTTGTTCGCCTTAGGTGAGTCACTAGCTTGGTTAAGGAGCAGTGGATACACTCCTCGTCAGTGACTCGCGTTGCCCGTTGCTAGCTTTCGCCTACCATTCGCCTTAGGTGGATTCTACGTGACTCACCCTTAGGGTGATTCACTTTGGTTCAAGTGACTCGCTACGCCAGTCACTTAGGGTTTGGTTCGACTTAGGTCGATTATACGTGAGTCACCCTTAGGGTGACTCACTTTGGTTCAAGTGACTCGCTACGCCAGTCGCTTAGGGTTTGGTTCGACTTAGGTCGATTATACGTGACTCACCCTTAGGGTGACTCACTTTGGTTCAAGTGACTCGCTACGCCAGTCACTTAAGGTTTGGTTCACGCACGAATGTTATGTGAATAAAGATTGAATTATCTTGTTAGTGTTTAGCCTATTTTTTGGTTTGGCTTGTTCGTCTTTGTTTACCTTGGCGGGTGGTTACTTGATTTTGACTTTGTGCTCTTCGAGTTCAGAGTTTTTGTTGCGACGCTGTGTAGGTGACTCGACTGTCTCTACCTTCGCTTACGTTACGCGTTTTATCGTTACCGTTCGCCATGTACTCCGCCTTCTGCACGAACTGCGGAGGCAGGAAGTCCGCCTCTAAGGATCCGCACTTGTTATGCAGAAAGTGCAAGGACCTTTGCGAAGAGGATTACCGTTGCGACGAGTGCGCTCCTCTCTCCGAATCGGAGTTCCTCGCGTACGTTTCCGCCATACGCAAGTCGGTGGCCGATAGGGCTGCGTCACAGAAGCGTACGTCGTCAGCTCAACGTAGGGAGGTGTCTCCCATTCGTCATCCGTCTCCGGTGGAGGATGTTGACATTGTCCTCACGGAACGGGCGGATGAATTCGACAGGGAATCGGACCTGTCCGAACCCGCTGGGGGGTCGAAGTTACGCTCCCCCCCTCCGCCGTCGTGTTCCGGTTCTCGTTCGCGGACTCACCCGTTGTCCCCTCCTTCGCCGGACCAACGGTTGTCTCCGCTTAGACTTAAGGTGGGCGGACCCGCTACGCCCAAGAGCAAGAAGAAGAAGTCCAAGAAGGCTAGGTTCGACAAGGTCGATCCTTCCCTCCTTCTGGCATCCGTCAAGGATATGGTCTCTTCCTTGCTCGATGCGCGTTTGGGTCCGCGGAACTTACCTACTCACACTACGACTACGCGTTCGTGTGAGCCCTATGCGGATGACGTACCTCAGGGTGCGCGTTCCTCGTCCGCTAGGGCCTCCGCACCCGCGACTCCTTCGCGTACCCCTCGCACCCCGGAGCGGCGTGTCACGGTGATGTCACCCTTACGTGACTCCTCGCCGGACTCACCGGAACGTGACACCCGTTACGTGGACGTGTCGAACCCTCCGTTCATCAGTATAGAAACGGAGGCGGAGGGTACGGGATCGTCGGAGGATCCTCCAGTGGTTGACGCAATAGCTATGCTATCCGAAGTGGCTTCGTTCGCGGACGTTCCACTTAGCCAAGTCAGCGTGACGGGTCCGCGCACGTCGGCGGCCAGGAGGGCTTCCTTTGGCCCCGATGGCGAGGTACCTCCCGCGCGTCTTGCCCTTCCACCTCATAGGCTTCTTTTGGAGGCCACCGAGGATATGGAGCAAGTCGTATCATCTGCGATGCCCAATCGTTTGCTTCCGCCTTTGGTGGTGCCGGACAAGCGCAGACGGCGTCTGCCCTTGTATCCGGTCCCTTTTCAGCTTGTTCCGCCTCCCCTTGATCAGGGGGCGTCCCGGTTGTTTACCACCAACCTGCTTCACCGCGTGTCTGAGGCACAGTTCTCTCATCTTGACAGGGAGGCGCGTTCGGTGTTAGGCTTGGGGAACAACGTGGCTTTCACATGTCAGGCGATGCTGGCTTGTGCTAAGCAGGCGGGCATGGAGGCGGGGGACCCGGTGTTGTTCAAAGCGTTTGGTGATGTGGCTGCGGACCTTGCGCAGATCATGTTATCAGCGTCGCGGATTTCATCGAGTATAACAGTGCTTCGCAGAGACAATTTCCTCTACCGGTCAGGTCTCAACCCAGATCATAAGAATTTCCTTCGACATGCCCCTGCTCACGCTGAAACTCTGTTTGGTGGTCGTATCCCGGAGGTTTTGAGAGCACGACAGGAGGCCCAACAGCAAGACCTCACTAATCGGCTCGTCACGCAGAGGCAAACGACACCAAAGCGTCCGCAGACCAATTTTCGTCAGGGGCAAGGGCAGGGCAGTGGCCAACCTTCCCCCAAGAAAGCGAAAACGGACTTTCGGCGGGGAGGTCGTGGCCGTGGATCCACGGGTCAGTCCCCCAAGTCCCCCCGGCCTGGCGCCGGAGGTCGTACCCCGCAAAAGAAGTGGAGGAAGTGACTCGTGGTCACCCCCGCTGCTCCCTCCTCCACTCGTTCCGGTGTCGGAGGGCTTGGTGGGGGGTCGCCTCCAAGACTTTGTCAGCAACTGGGTACAGTTAGGGTTAGACCCTTACGTGTGTCGGATTCTGGGTCAGGGGTTCCGCATTCCCGTCTCGTCTCCGCCGCCCCTCACCTGTACTCCAATGGAGCGTCCCTTAGCAGGGGACCGGCTCAAATTGACATTGGAACAGGTGGAGATATTAATCTCCAAACGGGCGGTGCAGGAGGTCCTGACCCCGCATCTAACGCCGGGGTTTTACTCCCCAGTGTTCGTAATACCCAAAAGGAACTCGAAAAAATGGCGGCTAATTCACGATTTGAAGGTGTTCAACCGCTCCTTCCTCGTTCGGCCGCCATATTTTCGACTCTTGACGCTTCCCTCAGTGATGCGGTCCTTGGAGCGCTCAGACTGCATGGTGTCTCTCGATCTACAGGATGCGTACCTGCACGTGCCGATTCACTATCGGGACCGCAGGTACCTCCGCTTCATCCTGGACGGCAGACATTTTCAGTGGTGCGTGCTCCCGTTCGGGATCTCGTCCGCCCCCTGGTTATTCACACGGGTGACTCAGCCCATCGTCCAATTCCTTCACCAATGCGACATTCAGTTCCTAATGTACTTGGACGATGGGATCGCTCACGACCGCTCCCCGGTCGTTCTCGAGGCGCAGCTCAGGTTCACGATGGACCTGTTCCGTCGTCTGGGGTGGCTAGTGAACTTAGAGAAGTCGGACTTGGTTCCGGCAACTCGTCTGAAGTTCCTAGGGGCTATCCTAGACACCCGGCTGTTCCGCGGTTTCGTCACGAGGGAGCGGATGGCTCGTTACGATCGCCTTATGGATCGCGCGCTCGATGCCTCGCTCTCCCTACGTCAGTGGCAAAGAGTGTTGGGGTTATTAACGTCAGCTCAGGACCTGACCCGCAGGGGGAGGTTGTTCCTTCGCCCGTTACAGGTGTTCCTGAATCCCCACATCAGGGAGACGCGTTGTCGTCACGACATAGTCTTAACCCCAGACCTACATCGGTTCCTAGCTTGGTGGCGGGTAGACGAGAGTGTGTTCGCAGGCGTTCCACTTCGTCCTCGCCCCCCCTCAGCTCACCTGTTTGTAGACGCCTCCACCCAAGGGTGGGGAGCGCACATGAGTCACGAACAGGTGGCGGGAGTTTGGTCCCCATCAGAGCGGAACCTACACATCAACGTCCTCGAGTTGGACGCAGTACGTCTTGCCATTCAGCACTGGCAGGTCCCCTTGAGGGGCCAGTGCCTGCTAGTACACACGGACAGTTCGGCGGCTGCTTGGTCGATAAACAAGCAGGGGTCCACCAAGGCACAGTCTCTGCTACGCGTGTCACTCCAGCTCTTCGAGTTGGTGGACGAGGTGGACCTGGACATTCGAGCGGTCCACATTCCAGGTGCCAAGAACGTCTTGGCGGACGCGTTGTCACGTCCGGATGCCCCTCCCCCAACGGAGTGGCAACTGAATCCGGTGGTTTTCAGGGGGTTGTGTCTCCAGTTCGGCACCCCGCTGATAGATCTGTTCGCGACGTGTCTCAACCACCAATTGCAAACCTACATCTCCCCAGTGCCAGACCCGCTAGCGATGGGCTTAGACGCGCTCTCGTTAGGGTGGGAGGGGATGGACGCCTATGCTTTTCCGCCGCCGGCCATCCTCTCCCAAGTTGTAGCCAAGATAGGGGAAACTCGGATTCTTCGTCTCCTGCTGGTCGCCCCTTGGTGGCCAGCCCGGCCGTGGTTCGTTCCTCTCCGTCGGCTCTGTCGGCAGGAACCGGTTCCGATTCAGATACGGAGGGATCTGCTCATCAGCAGGCCAAGCGGAAGGTTACACGAGAACCCTCAGGTGTTCTCCCTTCACGCTTGGCTTGTATTAAAAGAGGGTTAAGGAGTAGTGGATACTCTAAGTGCGTCGCCAACGCAATAGCTACCTCGCATAGGAAAACCACTAGGAAGCTCTATGATTTCCAGTGGCAGGCCTTCGCCTCGTTCTGTGCTCAGAGGGATTTCATTCCGGCAGGGGCTTCAGTGCCTCAGGTTGCGGAGTACTTGGTGTACCTTCGCAACACTAGACATCTTAAGGCGTCGTCAATTAACACCAACATGTCGGCCATCCTGTCGGTTCTCAGGAAGAGATCGCCAGGATTGGATGTGTCGGTCCTCAAGGGCCTAATTAAGACCTTCCGTTCGGTGGACGGCAGGTCCAGGCTTCGCCCACCTGAATGGGACTTAGCCATTGTGCTCAACCACCTGCGCTCCGATAGGTATGAACCGCTCTCCGACGTGCCTCTCCTCCCTCTCACCATCAAGGTCATTTTTCTGGTGGCCATGGCCTCTGCAGCGCGGATTTCAGAGATCCATGCGTTGCAGGCGGACCTGCTACGTTTTGAGGTCAGGGAGGGGGGCTCCGCCTCGCTGGGGTTGGCTCCTGATTTTGTCTGTAAGAACCAAGCAGCGGATGAAGCGGGACGTACGTTCTCTATCCCAGCTCTGGGTTCGGACTCAGATGAGGTGGATCTCTCTTTGTGTCCAGTAAGAGCCTTAAGGGTGTACACGCAGCGTACCCGCAGGCTGAGGGATGGCAGGCGTCGTCTGTTCTTGCCTCACTCACCCAGGAGCACCAAGGAACTAGACAAGCGAGCGTTGGGGGTGTATCTAAGATCGGCGGTAATTGATGCGTACAAGGCCGCTGATTTGCCTCCGCCGTCGCGTTCCAATCCTCATGAGATCCGCGCAGTTTCAGCCACGATGGCGTATCACTGCAACATCGCGGTTTCGGATGTCATGGCAGGGTGTTTTTGGCGTTCATCAGAGGTTTTCGCCAACCATTACCTGCGAGATGTCTCCACTGCTGATCTTGAAGGCATCTCTAGGCTGGGTCCACAGGTCTTCGCGCAGACGAAGGTGGTCCCCCCAACCAGACCAAGAAGGGGTCATCCTTCTTAGACGCGTTTGGGACTTATTGTAAATAAACAGGGGTTACATTGCTTACTCTCGTGTCTGTTGGTTTTTTCTTTAACTTCGTTTTGACCCCCCCCTCCCTGTTGGGGTTTGGGGGGCGGTATGTTGATCGGAAGTTGAGTGGCAGGGTTGTCTCTTCGATCCGCTTAGCGGTAGAGATGGTATCTCCCGGGCTGTGCCTTGTCCTCACCACAGGGTGGAGGACTCGTAGGTTAGCTTACACTCAGGGCTAGTCGCTGGTCTCGTCACTACCATGTATCTACTGACCCGCCTCCTTGCGGTGGGATTCTAGGCAAAGTAGGTCTAGTCAACAGATAGGTATTTAAATAATAGTACGTTTTTGATTAAACGTAATTATTTATACTTACCTGTTGACTAGACCTACGCTCTAGGCCCTCCCATCCTCCCCACTTGGTCTGTCTTGCCTTTGGGACTTTCGGAGAGTGATATGAACCGGTAGTGACGTCACGAGACCATCTAGACTTACCGGCCCTTGGATAAGGGATTTTACGCACCCCTCATCCATTCTTCAAGTTCGTCTGTATTAAGGTTGAAATAGCATTACCCCTGGGAGGTAAGGCAAAGTAGGTCTAGTCAACAGGTAAGTATAAATAATTACGTTTAATCAAAAACGTACTAATATAATAAATTGTAATGAACTTGTGAATGGAATAAAAGTTCTTTGTTCAGGGAATAACGTCGATGCTTTAAGATATTGCTACAGGTTTTGGCCATACAAAAGGTGAAATAATCATAAAAAAAACTATTGGCAAGTTGTTGTAACACTGGTAAAAAGAGAAATTTGGCCATTTTAAAAGACAACGGTGTAATAAGTGTAATAAATGAGAATAAAAAGGACAAGTACATGTAAGTAAAACGTCCACATTATCCTGAACACAACCCGATTTTCACACGATTTTCTTAGGGAATACGCTTATATCTTACCGTCTATATAATTAAAGGGGCGACACCACATCATGGTTGTCAGCGTAGTGTAAAGCAAATCCTGGGCTTGCAACTCAAATGATACAGATTTCACCTTGCCCTTAATTCATTAGTATGAAATATACAAGTATGTATGACTAGCTCGTTTTTTTACATTGACTTTTTTCAAACTGTTTCTCCTCTAAGAAAGTTTGCATAATGGTATGGTTGTATTCAGAATTAAAATTGTTATTAAATGGTTTGACACTTCAGTCATTTAAGACTATAGTAAAAGGTTGGTACACAGTATTATTCAGTTTTAGGAAAAATCAAGTGTATATATGGTTCGTTTCCGTAACGTGATATCACAATGAAACTTGGTATGAAGTTTAAGCAAGTGGTGAAGTGTTTTCTGTTGACAATAGGAATTTTCAGGAACATTTCCTTTACTTAGATGATGCTATTTCGAGTTCATCTGTCTACATGTATATTAGTGGTTTTGAAATGTCATGGCCGGGGTGAGTATTCAGTTTCTTTTTATGTACACTGTATATTTCAAGTCGTATGTTTCTATGTCTTAAACATTAATAATACAAGTATGCATTGAACAGTCTGATTAAAATCGACGGTTTTCCAAGGAATAAAAATTGCAAAATAGTAATACTACCGGGATACTCATTTCGTTCGGCGGTTTCCTCGCAAAACCTTCTGATAACAGCCCGTAGACTCCCATGTTGAAACGCAATTCAGTTAATCAAACACAAAACCTCCAACAAAAGCTGTCAGTGCGAGAAGCTAGGGGCAGATAACTCCAAACAGTCAGTTACGAATGATTTCAAAATGGCGACCGTTTAAAAACTATGATGTGATTGGTCAGCTATTTGACTGGGCTAAAATGATACTGAACACACGCTTACACGGGGTATCCTCAGACCTTGAATCTACAAAACATCTTCGTATCCCGTTAGATGCATTATTTTGCAAATTTATTCCTCGGAAGAAGGTCGATTTTAATCAGACTGGCTTTAGATGGAAGGACAATAATCCGCCACTGCAGCTCACTCTTGATTATATCTGCCTTCTTTGGCGTTCCCATTGTTTCTGGAGCATAACTCTAAAACTACTTTATCAATCTTCACCAAATTTAGAGTGTAGCCTTCTCCATATATTGTAGATGTGTCATCTGAGGATTTCAGCTTTTGATTTTGTTCCTGCTTACATGACAGCAATAAGGAATTTGTCTATTTGATGGGTAGGGTGTTCTCGAGGCTGGTCTCTAAGATTACCAGACCAATCCTCACCAAATTTGGTATACTACATCCCCATATCATGTTGATTTGCCTTTGGGGGATTAGAACGTTTTAAAACATTTAGATTTTGTCTTTTTGAATGGTAGGGTTTGTTTCCGGAGCAGAATTGTAAAACTGCTTGACTAATCCTCACCAAAAATTGGTATACTGCCTCCCCATATCATGTAGATGTGCATTTGGGGGTTTCAAGTTTTAATTAATTTTTTTTTCTGTTTTCATGGTAACATGAGTGACATTTGTTGTTAGGAGTAAAAATACATTCTAGTGGTTCTTTGATTTTGTTCCAACAGGTTTTGTTAGTCGTTATTATACCATTAACAACATTTACGCCAACCTTGCATGTTACTCTGAGCTCCGTTCTAGGGTGTTTGTGCAAGACGTCTGTTTACAATATGAAGGGTTGGAACTCGTCAATTGATTGGCAGGCTGCTGACAATCAATTAATCTAACATTGAAATAACATTTAACTACTTCCTACAGATGTCGTCATTTGACAATGAACACAGCTCCATTCCGGATGTTGAAGTGTGACTCTTTGTCAATGTGACAAATGTTGGTGATGATGGAAGTGACAGGAGTTCGAAAGACAAGAATTTTTAATTTTAGTTCATCATTGGCTTATGACGTACGTCCGTCAAGCTATACTCCCAAATGTTGTGGAAAGGTATGTTTCATCGAGGGGAAGTTTTTCATTTGGTTCTGACTCCATTTTCCTAAAAAAAACTTTAATTAACCTTTATAGTAAAGGTTTGTTTCATGGAGTCTAAGGTTTGTTCATAGGGTTATGATCCCCTTACCTCAAATATGGATGTGGCAGGGTGTCCACCCTAAACTATTTAAACGACATCTTCTCAAGAACCAGTAATGCTAGAAAGCTAAACGTTTAGGAATATGATCGTTGATGGTTTGAGCCTATTGATGTGTCCATTTCATTACTCTACTAAAAAACATAAGGCGTACCATGGGTGCAAATTAAAGTGATTACCATTTAAATTCTATGATGACGGTAATCATAATGGTAGGTTCGTGATCTTTCACACGAATTTTATGTTTGTAGTCTAAATATAAATTAATATAGCGTATTCTTTCTCCTTCAGTGGCCAGACATTCAAATAAGCTTTTAAAGCTTGTTTACCAATCCATTTCCTGAATGAAATAAAATATGTTTAAACCAATCATCTCGGGTCTTGTGTATTGAAAACAAACTTTAGTGCGCCGCTGTTTATTAGCTACTGAAGATTGCCTCATAGAAGTGCAAATTGAGTCACGAATTGTTGCAGTGGAGAATAAGGGCTTTCCACGGGTCAGGGAGGAGTATGAGGGGTAATGATTGGACAAAACAAAAGAGGTCTCACCTTTTCAATAAACTTGTTTCTTCTTCCTTTAACATAGCTTGTCAAACGTGGATAACACATTTTAAATGTGTTGAGTGGGCAATGATTTATTACATAATTTTGTTAGACTTTACCATAAAAAAATACATAATGTTATACCTGATGAGCTTCAGAGCCAATAACTTTATTGTTTTTACTTTTGCAAGAATGAGTGTGTTTTTTTAAAATGTCTAAATTCTTGACCAATTTCATGTAAAATTGAAATCTATTAATATAAGTTTTTAAAACTATTATCATATAAATTCAGACGTTACAATTTCAGCGTTTTATTAAACTGATAACCTGTAAACATTCTCAGAAACACGAAACTGACGATTAAATCTCAATACCGTGACGTTTCCCTTGCTTATAAATGGTTTGTCGACGATTATACAACAGTTTAACTTGAAATTTCAGCTTTTCAGCCAGTGAAGAAACACATTATGAAATAGTTGTCTTATGTAATCCATCCTTACAATTTCAGAGATGTTTGAATCCTTAATTGAAATAAAAGAGAAAAAAATATCATGGATAGTGATAAAACAACTCTTGACATTAGCCCTATTAGTTCCGCAAACAATAGTAGGGGAGAGTGGGGCAAGACGCCCATGCTAAGCATAAAGTCTTAGCCTACTACATTTAATAGATTGGGGTTATTTTCACACTTTCGGTGTTAAACAATCTCTTTTGTGCAAACAATCAATATTATATTATTGACATTGTTTTGAAGCGCATGACTTACGAGAAATTGCAGACTAACAATTTTATCTTTTGCGGCCTTCTTGCCCCATGACTGGGGCAAAACGCACTTGTGTGTGGGGCAAGTTGCCCAGGGTAGGCGTTTTACCCCATATATCATTTTCCCACCGAATAATATAACAAGTTTGCGATTTGACAATCTGTGTCTTTAATTATATCATAACCAACACGAAGATAAAGCAGAACATCTGATCAAACAATCTTGAATTTAAAAAGTTTTAACTAAAAACACCATAACATCTTATGACATTTTATCTTGTGAAACTCATTCTGAATCATTACACTACTAACAGAACAAGCAATGGCAGAGCTAGAAATGTTTAATATGAAAAAAATTGAAAAGTACTAGGATAGATATATAGTGTTGATATACAGTGCATTATTGAATGCTTCAGATGAGAACCCTGAGATTGAAAATTTAAACTTTATTAAGAGATGCTTTTCAAGTTTGGTTTTTGTATATATTTGGGTCGCTAATTATGTAACTAATAGTGGTACTCTTGTGAACAACTTTACACAACGGGTTAAGGATATTTATTCCCAAATGTGGAAACATGAATTGTTAACATTGAAGAGAAACTATGTTGTATCTTCATATTCAGAGAACTCTTTGCACAGAGAAATAATTAACTAATATTGATGTGAAAACAATACAGAATTGCACTTACACGCTTCCGTCTCGGTTTATGCTTATGATTGAAAAAGGAAGATGGAGTGTGCCTAAATCAATTTTTTTTTATAGATTATGTACCTTTTGTGATAACGAACTAGAAGATGAATACCTTGTACTCTTAATTTGTCCAGAGTATCAAAATATACGTAAATCATATTTGAGTAATGTTCCACTGCAAAGGATAGGATGTTACAGTGTATAAGACTGTTTAAATGTGAAAATAACATTTAAGTGTTTTGGGATGCGAAGTGAATATATTATATCTTAAAAGAAAGAAACAAAGTTGAGTTTTCGTGAATTTGATTACATATATATATATCGTCCCTCTTGGGCAATAATAACGTTACTGATTTATTGTTATTCTTGTCTTGATATGAACCTTGTCATGCATGTGCATATGCAGGTAGAATCATGAGTTCATTTTTATCGGTTTTTGACATAGTAAATTATTGACCCTTGACTATGAAGTTCGTTCCATATACACTGATCACTTGCTTCTTAGTGTTGAGGACAATGATGGGCCTCTAAAGAACCTAGGCAGTTGAGATGATCTCAAGTTCTCCCGCAATTGTAGATGGCTTTTACATAAATGATAAATAAATAAATGACTATTTATATAGCGCCTTATACACAGGTCATATGCTCAGACCACTGTACAGCTCAATGATAACAAGTGATACGTTAAGAGACGTGTCTTCAAATTTGCATTGAAACATTTCAAAGATGGGCAAGTTCTCAGCTGAGATTTTAAAATAAAATTGTCCGAAATTGTTCAGCTTCCATCTTGGTGTCAATCAGATCTACAACTGAATTTGAGATAATGCAGGATCACCTGACTTCTCAACCCATCAGCTGTGTTCTTTTCTGTGATTGCTAGTATTGGATCTATGATCATTCCATGTTCATTTCTTTTTGGTGCTTGAAGATATGGCTCCATCGATGTTACCAAAATCCTAAACAAACAGCGGCCATCACCACATCACCTTTTTCAGAGACTGTCGTCGTCAGTACCTCCATCAATTGGTATCTCTGAACAGGGAAAGGAGACTTCAATATTTAAGTTTTCTGCAACGTACATTGCTCATTTCTGTCAGCTCTCTCAGCTCTTCGCCTGTTACCATAACAGGTGTGAACTCTGAATGTGTCAGTATAAAAAATTTCAATTTTATTAAAATCCAAGTTTTCGTAAATTTTACAACTTCTGTAGACATTTGACAAGCAATATGCTGTACAAAACATAGCCATTTATATAAACAATGCAATGGATCTAAGAGATTCCCTTCTACGTCACTATATTAAAACACTTTTTATGAGAATTGAGGGGTAAAACGCCCATTGTATGGGGTAAAACGCCTATACTGGGCGACTTGCCCAACATGACCATGGGCGTTTTACCCCCAAAGGGTACTTTGAATTTTCACTATTAATGAGGCTAAACAATGTGACAGTGTCTTCCTGTAACTAGCGTTGTGATGTTTAAGAGTTTACGTAAAATGGTACAACAACGAGTGAAGGTTGATATCTGTTTCCAAAAAATGTCAGCATATATTTGAGTGTTTACTAAATTTTAGAAGATATAAATACATAAACTCATTTGAAATATTTTCTTTTTCGCGGGCCGAGCAACCCTCCATTGACAGATGAAATCCAACCTGAAAGCTACGACAGCAAAGAGAAATAACCGATCTAACCACGTGGTTGTGCGTGTCACGTGGCATAGGCGTTTTACCCCAACTGGGCATCTTGCCCCACTCTCCCCTACCATATTTCTCATTTGACGTCATTGTCAAAACGTAGATCAGAAAAGGCATGATTAAAGTGTCTAACTTATGGCTCTAACGAGCTGTGTTAATCTGATTATTTAACAGACTGTAAATATTTAAAAGAGAATTATTTTGTTTTTCAACTTTTATTAGGTGTGAACATTCACAGATTTGTTTCACAGACAAATCGAATCTTGCTATCACATGATTCGTCATTTATCATGTACCCGGCTTTAGCCAGTAAATCAAGGCAGTGCTCTTTTCCGCCGCTGTTGCTCGGTTCTCCCGGATACCAGTCCAGGTAGGATATTCTCCGTACAGGATTCTCCCAGGTCCAGATGCCCTCAACGCGCAGGTCAGTTCCACCGATGAAATGATCGACACCTTGAAACAGATGAATACAAAGATAGTATTGTTTGGGTGTTTTCATATCACATTCTGTATCATTCTGTTATTGGTCGAGGGCTGATACAGGATGTGATATGAAAACACCCATATCATACTATGTTTATTATATACATTTACGAACAAAAGCCCAAGTAAGTTAAACATTCATAAACTTCTATTACTATTATTCTGTTATTATGACAACACATAACTTACTTAGAAAATGTTCTCATGTCACGTGTGTTTTTACCTTACGGTGTTTGGGTTTCGCTTTGTTCTCCGTACCCATTTCGTTTGTTTCAAAGTTTACCTCATTTTCTACGCCTATGCAACTGCCGATTCAATTATGGTGTCAACCTCACAAATATACGGTCTGCAAACAACTGTGGCATTTATCAGCGATGTCCGCCATGTTAAGCGTCAACTGCGTCCCCAAGGCAAACTCCTCACAGTGCTATTAAGTCTCTTCTGCGTCAAACCGTTATCTATGAGAGACGTAATAGGCACTTTGAGGAGTTTAGTTGAACGTATGCTTGCGTATGCCTCGTGATTTTGATCTATTTGTTTCGTAGGTTACCTTGGGTTTGAGGTTCAAGTCCCTTGACGACGGGCTGATACAGCTTTTTGCCCTTGATGACGGGCTGATACAGGTTTTTGCCCTTGATGACGGGCTGATACAGTTTTTTGCCCTTGACGACGGGCTGATACAGGTTTTTGCCCTTGACGACGGGATGATACAGGTTTTTGCCCTTGATGACGGGCTGATACAGGGTGTATGGAGGAGGCTCTATCGTACATGTATATGATAAATATTTGTAATTAGCAGAGACAGAGAGCAGCGTGTGGATCAACAGTCAAGATGTGAATCCCATTGAACATGCCTGGAACCATGTAACAGATGGGGTTGGGATTAAGAGAGCATGACCCTGTGTTCAAATTGGTGTCGAGTTTGAATTGTTGAGATTTGACAGTTGACAATTATTTCGATTTGAGTTGAGAGAAATACGTTGCCAACCTTTGCTCACTTCGTTCGCACAAAGGTAGGGACCTCGCGGATATCCTACCTGAGCAGCGCACGACCCCACACAGATGGCCGAATGGGACCGAGTCACGTGATTTTATTTAGCCCGTTTTGACCGTTCACATCACCATGCCTTCGAGTATAAAACCAAGCATGAATTTATTTTATGGGAATGTCCTTTGACAGTTTCAAACCAAGAAAGATGAGTAAATAAAGTTTTAATTCATAATTGTATAATGTAGATTTCCTTCCGGTTTTCACAAAATTAATGACATGGAACTAAAACTTGTCTCATATGCGATTTTATGTGAGCTTCTTTATGGCGTTCGGCTACATGTCAGGATAATGAAGGGCAAATCATGTGGTTCACACTTAACAGCGAATGAATGTGGAATAACTATTCATCACTTTATCGGAAACATGCTTTACAATATGTGAATATCGTGTTGTTCATATTACAGTGTGATATAATTTGTTTTTCTCTTTATTCATATGCAGCGAGTAGAAATGGCGGCTGATGTAAGATGGAATGAGTTCAGTTTGAGGTTGTGCCGTTGTGACAGTCTTTATAATATGGCTATCAATAACACACGATCTCGGTTTGAATCTGTCGTCTGATTCAGCGTGTCAAATTAATTGCATAGCAATTAGCTGTGCGATCAATGTTGCGTTTGTGGACATGAAATAAAATGCTGGTAACAACGGGAGTTTGTGATTGTTGTTGTGAGGACGTTCGTTGTAATTTACACAATATTACAAATAAATACAATTTGAATTCGCAGAATATGTATTGTATGTTAGCGTTTCAAAATGATTAGATAATTATAAATATACAAGAAGTTTGAATCAACAAAATAAAATAGAGCCATGGGCTCTGTAGCTCATCAGGCTTTATATACATTAACTAATTCAAAATGTCAACTTCTAGGTGAGAGGTATAACACTTAGGAAGCACTTTAAATGGAGAAGATGAATAGGTCTCTGATCTATCTTTGAGGCCATAAAATCTCCTACAAATAAAGTCACACTTGAAGATTTAATTCATTACTGTTTCCTTTAAAGTACATGTACCTCCCTTTGAAAAGCACATACAATCTCTAGATGAAATAGCTTTTCAGGTCATGACGTCTGTGACCCCAATTGAGGTCACGGGGTCACCAAATCTACAATTTAGAATCCCCATTAGCAAAGGAGTCTGCACACAACTTTTCAGCTTTCTAGACCTTTTGGAACTGGAGAAGAAGATGAAGATAGTTTTTTTGGGTTGTGACCCCAATGAAATAATTTGAGATCACGGGATCACCAAATCTACGGTTTAGAATCCCCATTAGCAAAGGAGTCTGCACACAACTTTTCAGCTCTCTAGACCTTTTGGAACTTGAGAAGAAGATGAAAATAGGTTTTTAAGGTTGTGACCTCTGTGACCACATTTGGGGCCATGGAGTCACTAAAACTACAATTAAGAATCCCCATTAGCCATGGAGTCTGAACACAACTGTTCAGCTCTCTAGACCTTTTGGAACTGGAGAAGAAGATGAAAATAGGTTTTTAAAGGATGTGACCCCTGTGACCCAATTTGGGGTCACGGGTCACGATATCTACAATTTAGTATCCCCATTGGCCAAGGAGTCTGCACACAATTTTTCAGCTCTCTAGACCTTTTGGAACTGGAGAAGAAGATGAAAATAGGTTTTTAAGGATGTGACCCCTGTGACCCCGTTTGGGAAAGTCTGGAAGACCTACTGTTATCATCCTGATTAATATACTTATTATTATTCCACGTGAATTTTGTGGAATTTCTATAAAATAAATGGCTGAGCCGATTTTCATGAAACTTTCAGGGATGATAGCCTCTGGGATGAACTTGATACGTTTTTTAGGAATTCCGATTTCCGGTTCCAGTTTCTGAGTTATGGCCCTTGGAAAATTAAAATTTTAACATGGGAAAATTTTCAAAATGCACCTAGATGCGCAATATCATTCTGAACAAAAAAGAAAATCATAGCGAAAATTTGGGTCACCTGACTTAGACGTCATTTTGATTAAAGTGGTTTTTCGTGAATTTTGACCCCATGTACCTTTAAAAATCTTCTCCTCTGAAAGTACTTGGGGTAGACAGCTGTACAGCAGATGCATTGTAGTATCTGGCTATCTCATGGGAAGTGTGAACTCATTGTATTTTTATCACAGTCAGCTTTCAAAGTTGTCTAAAAATGAGAAAATAAGAAAAATCGCAAACTTCAAGGGCAGATAACTCAAAAACTTAACAAGGGAACTATATGATTTTTTCAGGGAATGAAGATACATATGTTCTGGGAATGAAGATACATATGTTCTGTATAAGAATCAATAATAAAATGGCTCGCGTACAGTCATTTCCGGTCTGTAGGAATTTTGAAAAACATGACATTTTTCAAAATGTAAATTTTCAACATGGGCAAAATTATCAAAATAGACCTTGAGACTTGCAACTTAATTTAAACAATAGCTTATATCGGTGTGACCAAAATTGTAAATCATGACGACTTCGTAGCTCACATGGTTTAGCCTCCATTTACACTTTCTGTATTATAATGCTTTTTCATCGGTTGACTTAATTGGAAGCCCTGCCTTTGGCGGCATGCTCCTTAGCAAGAGGTTGCGGGAACCTGGCATCTCATCTCTTGAGTGTTATTGTCATTATATTATTTCTAAATATCTACTTTCAGACTTGCAACTTGTTTTGAATGAATCAAAACAACCTTCATTGCAAATAATTAAAGCTGATATATTCGTTGTAGTTTACACGTCTTACAGATGTATAAAATATTATCACTAAATTGACTCTTTGAGACCAGAGGATTCGCTGGTGTAGTGGTTAGCGTCTTGGACTTGCAATCCAGCAGCTTGAGTTCAAATTCCTATGAGGAAAACTTTTGTATTTTCAATGTTCAAAATTTAGTTTGTTTTGTTTGTTTAACTTGATTTAATTTCTTTTTTCACTTTTGTTAGTCTAAAAAATTCATATTGGCAACATTGTCTAGATTAGTGTGCTGGTTACTTTTTTCAGTTAAATGTCTTTGTATAATTCTTTACATGTAAGCAATAAGCTGATGTCATGAAACGTTCAGGTACGTTAGCCTGTATACAAACTGAGTCTATGAATTCGGCCGATTTTGAATTTTCAACTTCTTTCATGAGATTTCTGTCCAATAAGTTAAAAATTGAAATCTCAGAATCTCGAAAATCTATGAAGTCGATATCACAAAACCTTCACCGAACTAAGTACAGAAAGAACAGGTTGCTATGTCGACTGTACAGCAGCCTGAAAAATGACAGAAAATAATGATTTCGATTTTTAACATGGGGACAATCTTAAAATCAACATAGACACTTTTTTTAAAAAGATGTGCAATAGTAATACAAACAAACAAGTTAATCATGGCGAAGTATTAGGTCACCTGATTGAGGCGCTATTTTGATTAACAAGGAAATTTCGGAATTTTCAGTTTGTTGGTAAAAGAGATACATGTTACATTGGTAGTTTTGACAGAACATTATCAGTGACATTCTTCGATCAAACATGGAGGTGAAGGTCAAGCGGAAGTCTGAAGACCTAATGACAAAAAATAATGATTTCGATTTTTAACATGGGGACAATCTTAAAATCAACATAGACACTTTTTTTAAAAAGATGTGCAATAGTAATACAAACAAACAAGTGACATTCTTCGATCAAACACGGAGGTGAAGGTCAAGCGGAAGTCTGAAGACCTAAGTACTGCCGTAGCAGTCCTTGTTTTGAAACTCTTTTTTTACATGCTCGAGAGGTTCAGTTGTTACGATGGATTGAAAGCTCCATGTTGGGATTCAACACCCAATAAGGTTTGCAATGACTTCATAGTGATAAGGAGTATTATCCGCCACGTTTTTCAGAACAATTTACCCCAGCTTCTGTGATTTTGGAAATCGTTGCGATGTCCCTAACCTAACTGGTCATTCATCTCTGTTGCGCATATTTGCATATTTGCGCTAAACTACACCTGTGATTGATACGAGTCATATGTGAACTCTAATAATGTTTACACAAATTTTCGACAATCATACACACAGGACACGGGTCTTCTTATTCTCCTTTGAATGTTTTTGATGTTATATTGATGCTATTCTTCCCCAGCCAGGGCTTGGAGAAAGGTTTTTGTTTTCCTTCTACAGTGTGCATCTCCACTGTAGCGGGTTATCTTGGTCAGTGCTTCTCGCTGCCTTGACTGGAGAGTTGCATGTTTATTTCAACTCATGCGGCACATGTGGGCTCGTGCAAGAGCGCTTGGCACGTGATCTGAGGACGGTCGCTATTGCTAGTAGCGTTGGTTAGGAGGGGTATCGTCTGACTGCCTCCCGTTCGCTCAGAAGCTCCGTCGTCCGTCCACTCGCTCGACTTCCTCCGAAGGCGTTTCGAAACGACGCCTTGGAGGGTTGGCCTTCGTTGTCTGACGGATCATTTCGAGACGATGCCTTCTGGTGTTAGGCCGTCGCCTGTCGGATAGGCGGAGGGTGCGTTTGACAGGTGAGTTATCAACGGTTAGTATAAATTATGTCTTATCTTGTGTGTATGATTATCGAAATTTTGTCCAATACACCTTTTGTATTCCATTTTCCACGAAGAATAGTTTTTCTATCGCTAAAAAATGTTTTGGTTATAGCAGATAAGTTGAGATATAATGTTAGTCTGTTAATGTGCTTCCCCATGTCTATATCTAGGTCATACCAATCATTGAGAAAGTCATGGAGGAAATTGTCCACTTCAGGTACATAGTGAGCAAAAGGATAACCTTTGGGAAATTACTACACATGTTTTATCGTTTACCCAAATAATAAAAAAACATATCCTTAACGGGTTGTCCGGTGAATTCGGTAGAGTACTGATGGTATAATTTTGGTACAATTTGAGGTTTCAATACAGTAGTTCTAACCTAAATAGTTAGGTTTCGAATCGTCCATATTGACATGAGAGTTTCACAGTGTCTTAATCAATATTTATCATTATATCAATATTTATATTATCATGTCTTCAATTCACAGGTCAAATTTTATCCCTACTAATTTAAAGTTGCTCTGTTCCCAGTTAAGATTCCGCTTCCGACAGTACATTTTTAAACGTTTCTCTGAACCGACTCAACAAATTCTAGTATTTTCTATGCTTCTACATCCTTTGAAAACGGCCAAAGAAAGTAAGCACATGTAGTTAACCCCTTGATTTAGAAAATGGTGCACATTGTGTACATGAATTCCTTTGATTATAGCATTATTGTGTGTCATAATAGTCAAGATTTCAACACAAAGTATGAAAAGGTATGGCAACCTTGATGACAACCTCTTCTTTACATAAACTCACGTGCAAAAGAAACGTCCCCATACAAAATACAAGATATTTCAATAGACGGGCGATAAATGCGACTGAAACAGCGTTACATCATGTCTTCGGAACCCAACAATACTAAATATGAACTTTCAAAACATTATCTATTCATAAGTCTGAGAAACACAAGTTTTAAGAAATGGTCGTTTTGGAATCTCCCTTAACCAGACGAGATAGAAGCCTCAAAAAGCCAGTTTTGGCTTGTTTTGTGACGTCCTACAGTAATGACTCGTCAACAAATTAAAATCAAAGAAGGTTATTTATGTTGAGGATATATTTAATTAATTAAATTTCTACTTTTTCAATGTTTTAAACTTAAATACCAAATATTGAGGGCCAAAAACATTTTTAAAAAAGGATTTTAGCACCCCATGTCTATTTGAACAGATGTAAAAATAAAAATTGCACACTCTGATGTATGAAATTGTGAATACTTCTTAACAAAACATGTGGCTACCAAATACATTCAAAATCTACTTTCTCCGACATCAATATTTCATTTTATACTGTTTTCAAAATGTAGGGACGTTTCTTTTGCACGTGAGTTTATATGTGGTCTCGCAATAATGAATTATTGAACTTCCAAAATCCCCAAAAGTTTTAAATCTGACAATGTGAATGCCATCGATATTAGTGAGTGGTCTGTTTTGTAACATGGTCTTATAGAAATGACAGTGAAGACGTGGTAGGTTCCACAAATGTTTAGCGACTTGTGAATCATCCAAATATATGATAATAAAATGTTGTAATCGATAACAGACCGTGTGAGCATAGCGCTCGGCCAAGATGGCGAGTGTCGTAGAGCGAAGTGTCCCGCCTTTTGTAGACGGATAGATTCAGAGGAAAGTCGGGTGTCATCTCATTTTGTTTTAAATAGCGCGTGACAAGCCTGTGGGTCGTGGAATGATTTTTGCAGAGACAGAGACAGTCCAAATATGAATCCCATTGAACATGCTTTGGATCATATCGACTAGCTATGCTATTCAACGTATTGTTATCCACCTACTACCCTGTTTGGATTATCAAACCTCTTCGTAAATGCTGAGAACGATATGGTTGTTGCTTATGTTAACACACTATGTCAAGACGTTCATGGGTAAATGAATACATATCAAGTCGAGATGAACAGTAGCCGATGTGATAAACATGACACACAGCGCTAATTGATTGAAACACGTTTGCTTGCTAATGTTGTGACCGAAGCATCTTATCATTAATCAAAGACGTTCAACTACTGTTAACCCGCAAAAAGAGTATTGTTATATAGAATTTAATTTGCGCAAGTAGCAGCTCAATCGTATCAAATAAATGCAATTTTCACGTTATTCTGAATATAAACATAATGATCTTAGCTAAAACATGATATTTTCCTACCTCCACCCTTTCTCTTCAGATGTCCTCTAATGAAGTTTTCTTCATCCTTAGAATTGATGTGCGCCAGACTGCTCTTGAAGTACCGACAGAATGACTAGAAAGACACGATATCGTACTTCAAATGTATGGAGAATTCCCCGGTGTCATTTCTGACATCATATGCACTTAAACCCCAAAGAATAATTAAGGATTCAGCCATAAGGCTGAATCCTTATTGTTATTGGCGTGTTTATTATTGTTATTGCACATTTCTTGTGTACAAAATTCAGCAAATACGTATCTTTCAAATTTTACCATTAAGTCGCAAAACTTAGCTTTTGGGCAAATAAAGGCCGAGTTCGAATCTAAATTTCGATTTTTAACATGGAAGTTATTCTCAAAATGCAGCGAGAGACTTGCAATTTTTTTAAAGATGCGCACGAACAAGGCGAACAAAAAGGTAAATCATGGCGAATCGATGGTCACGTGGTTTCGACGCAATATTTAATTTAATGGTTCTTTTAATTTTCAGAGGCAGAGCATCTTTAAAACACATCTCTAAAGATACTCACATCGAAATCTTAAATTAAAGTGTGACATAATTTAGTTAAAACATTTTAAAATACATGTTAAATTTGCAATTTTCATACGTGAACTCTGGCTCTGTAGCTCATCAGGCATTCAATAATGATAAAACATTAATATTTACATATGAAATATGATAAAAGTTATGGGCTAACAAAATAAATATTACAAACAATATTTTTTAGATCCTCTATTCTTAATTTTCAAGTCTCAACTTCTTTCTCAAGAACCATTTCTCAAAGTTAGAACTCACACATTTGGGATTACCTCGCTTAGTCTGAAGTGAAGAGCACATAAAATATCAAGAGAACTGTTCAAAGCTTGCTACATTGGTATTTGTTATAGGTTGTGACCCAGTGATCTATATTTGGGGTCGGGGGGGGGGGGGGGGGGGTCACTTGAGGTCATGGGGTCACCAAATCTACAATTTAGAATCCCCATTAGTCAAGGGACCTGCAGACAACTTTTCAGCTCTCTAGACCCTTTTGAACTGGAGAAGAAGATGGACATGGGTTTTTTGGGGTTGTGACCCCTGTGACCCCATTTGAGATCACGCGATCACCAAATCTACAATTTAGAATCCCCATTAGCAATGGAGTCTGCACGCATCTTTTCAGCTCTCTAGACCTTTTGGAACTGGAGAAGAAGATGAAAAAAGGATGTGACCCCTGTGACCCCATTTGGGGTCATTGGGTCACAAAATCTACAATTGACTTGAAAGCGCAGTTTCCGTTTTTGTATTTCGTACTTCGTTTTTTTTTTAAATTTTCAATTTCATAAAAGGATAGGGGACCAATGTGATCTTCATTAATTTTGTGGTAAGTGGTACCTTTTTATTGAATCATGATTTCGAAATTTGAATTGTTTACAGACTACAGACCACAGACTATCTACGTCGAAAACTTTCATCGCCAGGGACTTAGACAAGAATAGTGAAATATCACCTATAAAGAACAGAGGTTACGATAGAAAATCTGAAGGAAGTAACCTCTATTTGAAGAGAATGCGATAGAGGGGAATAAATTAAATATGCAATGTATTACTGCATGGAGTTAATTCAATTAACAGACTTACATTTCGATACTTATAGATCGAATGCATTAGACACAATAATGTCAAAATAAGAAATAATCGAAACAGATATATCAATGTGACCTTACCTGCGCATCTACATAGATAGCCGTGTTGTGAGAAAACAGGTAGCATGACGACTTGTACCCGATGAAACCCAGAGGACATCTGGATCTCGCAGCATTTCGGAGGAGCGTTGCATCTACAATAATTTACAATATCCACCATTCATCTTAGTTAACACTAGTTGACACAGAATACACAAGAAGCATATCTCAATTATAACATGGTTATATTTGGGATAACATTACCTTCAATAGTACACATTTTTGTACTTGCGGGATTCGAACCCACACTCTCAGAGTAATATGATTTTAGTATGATTTTGTTAATTGAATTTTCTTTAGTTTCGTCTCATAATTTCTCATTCTTTAATTCGTCTCAAATTGAATTACCATGTTTCCATGAAATCATTTTAACATTCTGAAATTGTTGTATGATATACAAGTTACAGTGTTTCGCATTGTTGTAACAATGTAGTAATCAGTGCATTATAAGCATTAACATTGTTGTGTAAATGAATAATAGTTGAAGCTGGAAAGTATACCATTCTGAGTTGTAATGCTTGTTTTGTGTTAAGTGCTTTTGAAGTAGTGTTAATCATTCTGAGTTGTAATGCTTGTTTTGTGTTGAGTGCTTTTGAAGTAGTGTTAATCCTGTGTGTTGAATGATTATGTACCTGTAATATCATTAGGTATCTATGTAAATCTGTCAGAGTTGTAACACTCGTGTTGTTTGTATTAGTGTCCTATAGTGTCTGGGCCTATACGGGACGTAAATAGAGCCGGAAGTGATGTATGAATCATACCCGTATCGAGAAAACATTTGTTCATTATCATCAGTGAAAGCTAATTGGAAAAGTTTATCTAAGCAATGCTTGTCCTTCTTTGGAAAATAGCTATAACACCTTGACCTTTATCTTACACATCATATTTCTCGAACTTTTTCTGGTCTTTTGACATCTTACATATGCTCACACGGAACATGTACATGTTATAGTGTCCGAATAGTTGTCAAAACTGTTTGAACGAAGGTCATTTTGACTTATTATCAAAATCTCAATATTCAGTTTTGATGACACTTTAAATGCACCAATATTCCAAATTATTTTGTTAACTATATGTTTCTCCTTGTATATGAATAATATTTAAGATAATCTGGAGCTTCGCGTATTTCATGAACCGTGAGTCAACATTCAATTTACATTAAAAAAAATATTTCGCCAATCCGATGATTTAACCTCTCCTGAAGTTCGTTTATAAAACTATTACTGACTATCAAATATTAATCCAAAGAAATAACTAATAAAACCTATTGACAAGGAACATTTTGAATCAAACAAAATGCAAACAAAATCTGTTCAAGGATGTTCGAAGGTCGGGCTATCCCAGATGGTGTCCTGAACTCGCTAAGTCACCAGATTAGGGAATATTCCGCGATAATGAACCTCCATGCGTTACTCAGGTACGTTTGTCGCACTTTGCTAATGCTTTACTTTACTTTGTAATGGCTTACACCTGAATGCGGGGGCGTTTTAGCAAAGAGAGGCCGTTGCCTACGGGAAAAGCCTCTCTTTACTAGAACGCCCGAGGATGAGGGTGTTAGTAATGGATCAAAACCGTGTCAGAGGCTTTGTTTGTGGAGTATGCCCGCGGGGGAGGGAAAGGGGAAGGGCCGATAGGCCCGCCCCCCTTTCCCGACCCCAAGGGCATACTCCACAAACAAAGCCGAGGACGAGGTTTTGATCTTAATTATGAACCGACAGAAATTATGATTTAGATATAATTTCAATATTTTGTCTTCACGTGGCTTCATTGGCATATACTGACGCGAATCGCTAAATACGCGGGAAGCACATCCGCACGAAACGCACGTGCTGCATGCGCTATCTGCCTCGTGGAGTTCACATGATTGTCACTGTGTAAAATACATCATTGTTCTGTCGGCCTGTATAGCCGAGTTGTCAAAGGCGCCAGTTTAGTAACCGGGTGGTGCAGGGTTCGAAACAGTCAAAGTTTATGTTTGTAATTTGTGATTTGTCAAAAATGTGATATTGTGATGGTATTTATTCGAAGAAGGACTTTGAATCAAAGTATTTCAAAACGTGTATAATTCCCAATCAAAATAAATTTCCGATAGATTCTAGAGTAAGCCCCGGGCATTCCTATAGAATGCCCCGGGCATTCTTGGAGAACGCCCGGCAAACTGACAATAGAGGTTTATCCGGTAAAAGAAGAACCTAATAGAACAATAGAGTGACGTCACTAGAGGTTTATAATCTATTGTATATACCGAAAACCAATTAACATGAGTGCAGTTGAAACGTTTTACTGCAGGTGGTCAAATAAAATATCATGGATGTTCTCCGACAGCAGAGTGTGAGAGAGAGAGAGTGTGAGAGAGAGAGAGAGAGAGAGAGAGAGAGAGAGAGAGAGAGAGAGAGAGAGAGAGAGAGAGAGAGTGTGAGAGAGAGAGAGAGAGAGAGAGAGTGAGAGAGAGTGTGAGAGAGAGAGAGAGAGACAGAGAGAGAGACAGAGAGAGAGAGAGAGACAGAGAGCATTGTACAGTAAAATAACCTTCCAAGAGGGTATATGTATGATCCAGTATTAGAAATCTATCAGGGATTTTGTCTATTGTTTCGTAGGTATCTTGTTTTCTCGTAATAACCCCTCATTATTATTTCAGTCGGTATTTCTTCTGATAATAACCACGTATGAGGTTTTTATTGTGAAAGTAAGTTTTTTACTTTTGATAGTAAGACCTTAAATGAGACTAAGATTTTTTTTTCACAACTCAATTCATAACAATTATTATCGAAAAGTATACAATCATAAATTTATCAGAGTGTAGATGGTGGGAATCGAACTCTATACCCATTGCCCTTTAAACCGGACGCTCTACCTCCACGCTACCGAGGAAACCGAAAGAACACTGTCTCTGCCTCAATATAACGCTAGTCCGGGAGACATACTCTTTATAACGCAGAATTTGGGAATCAAACATTATCAAATGTAAATTTTGACATTTGACAGTTATAAAATTAAAAAAAAAACACTACTCGATAAGCGCTTACATTTATGTTTTACGGTATCTAAGTTAGATAAAACACTCTACCTCGGTAATGCTTGGGATTGAAAACCCTCGTTAAGAAAGCTTCGGGGAAGTAAGACCTCAAGCTTCGCTTACGGTCTTACTTCCCGCTCAGCTTTCTTACCTCGGGTTTTACAATCCCAAGCATAACCTCTGTATCGTGTTTTATCCTACACATATAATATAAGAACGAAACTTCAAGCATAACTTACCTTGGATGCAGCCAATCAGAAGCAAGAAAAGCGTCCTTGACAACATGTCTGAATTATGGAGATTTTCAAATATCCTTGTACAATGTCAACAAATGGAAGAGCCTCGCTTGATTTGTTAGTTACTGATGACACTTGACCAAGATTACGATTTGTTTTATAGTAGTGCGTTGTAAGTAATAAAAAAGGGTGTCATTCCGGATGTTACAATCCAGACGTGTGATGAAAGCTGTAATCAGAGTCGAACGTTTTCCACATAGTGTTGATGAATCATGCCGTGTGTAAATGTTGTACAGCTGCATCCCAGTGGTTTGTTCACCTACTTGTGTATCTCAGTACACTTCTCATGTAATTGGATTTTGTTTGAACATCAATTGCATTACTTCAACTGTACTGACCAATGCTCATCATTTGTCCATGCATATAATACTCATTCTCAAAATTACCATGTGGTCATCAGGGTAGTGTTTTTTACATTTTGGCAAAATGAAATATACAGAAGAGGTCAGATTTTCGAAATTTCGATTCCTAAAATATTGAATAAATTGTTTAAAGGTTAGATGAAATGACATATGGTCACATTCGGATTCTTTGAAAAGGGGTTTTAATTTGACAATTGCTCGATTTTAAATTTCTGATCATATAGATGCTTCTTCCAGATCAAAAGGGGGAAGTGTTGTTACAGCAAATTAGTTTACTCAATTAAGAAGGTGGGTATGTGAGAAGGAAGGAGTGTAATTATGTTTGTACAGATAACAAGTTTACTGGACCGATTCAATTATATAACAAATGGCATGTCAGTGACCGGCATGTCATATATGTGTTTTGTCAAACGTCCTGTCTTTGTGACACAAAGGAAATGAGAAATAAACATTAACGCGACATTCAGTTGTCGGCCAATGGAATTAAAGTAAGGAACATATCTCTATCAAGATATCCAATTAAAACTCTGGATTAAATACTAATGTAACAATGAAATTCATTTCAGTGTAAAATCATCATAACTATTTGGTTTTCTATCTCGCCATTTGCGAAAAGACTTTTGCTGAAAGAGGTTTAGTATTTGACCATCTTCTGTTTCCAAGTACTGTCATTGATGGATTTATAGGTTTACAATTTCTGTCTAATGTGCATTTGGATATTCATATTGTCCGTTTGGTATAAGGTAAGTTTCTTACATTAATTGACATTCTTGCTGAAATGTCAATTTTATACGATGTTTATTTGATTTGATTAACCACACATTTTATTGAAAACATTATTTTATTATCTTTTAGATTCTGAATGTTTTAATGTGTTAATAAGTGATAACTAAATCGTTAAATGTAACATTGGGATGCGGTGTTTTCGTAGGTGGATTCTTAGACGTTTTATTATCGTTGATAACCAACTTCTTTTGGTGAGTTGCTTTGATTGTTGTAATGTACTGTTAGTAAAATAGGTATTCGGTAGATTAACGACGTTATAAAATCAGGATGTTGTGATGTTGTGATGTGCTTTGATTGTCGATGACTTACCGTAGGGCCTACTTCCCCGGAGTCTGCTAATCTCACGTTTGTTGTTTTATTTTAAACACGATCATTCTCCAAAACAAAATAACAACAACACCGACTATCTGATTTCGTTGTCTCAACTATACTTCGTTCATATTATCATTTCATTTTGTCATCTCATATCTCATTTTCATTGATTTATCCTATGTCTACGAACGTCTATGAATCCACCGTCTTTCACTATTCATATCAATTACATTTGATATATATAACGATATGTTGTGACATTTGTAAAGTAAACTTGATAACTCACATTACTCGAACAGTTTATAGCAGAACTGCGATGTAGCATTATTGCAAAGAGTAGATATAACATATTTACTGACCGATTCCCCAGTGTGTGCCATTGTAAATAGTAAGCGAATGTTTACACCCCGTCCCTTCACGTACATCACTTCCGGTATCTTCAAACTCTCTAAGCCCCGCCCCATTTTTGGTTTGTTGCTCCCGGGTGAAAAGCTGACGATGTTTTCGGCAAAGTTTAAGTCGCTCTAGTTTAATATAGGAACAACATATGGTTTTTTTTGGGAGTCTCGTTTTTCACAAAATAGTCTAATAAATCAATTTCAGTTAAAAATTCAATAGAAAATGATATATTTCGGCCTTCCTTTCATATATAATCTAATCAATAATCAATCTAAACATTTAAATAATATAGCAACAAAAACATGTTTGATGTTGAGATCGCTTATTTGAGATTTTACAGAAAAGCATAAAAACTGGAGCTTTCGACCCCTGGTCATATCAAAGAACTACCAAAACTGTCACGGGTAATAGTGAGCTATAAAATTGGTATAAGTTTATGGACATTCAATCGTCATCTCTCAACAGAAACCATAAACATATCGGTTCATTTTTGCCATAATTCGATGCATCACCAATTACATGATAAATTTTATTCAAGACATCAATACATCCCCGCTTAGTTAACTTTCGGGATGCAGCTGTGTATCTTCCAAACCTGGCTATAATGGTTACGTGTATGTATACGGCTGACATCCGGATTAACGATAAACACTGGATTTATCTCTCAAATGGCACACAGTTTTCCTAACAGTTTTATAATGTATCAATATACATGTAAAGGTCGGTTTCCACATTGCTGCTTTCTAAACCGTGTCTTATCTCAGAACAACACTAATGAAAGTATGATAGCCATGCATTGAGGTATTTGCTAATCACCCAAGAACGACAGCCAATTAAACGTCACAAACAGTTCATTAGCATCCCAATTTGTTATTTGTTATGTTCACGGATAAATACAATTAAACAATTCATGGAATACATGTTCAGTTATATAATAAACAGGAGACTTCTGATCAAGTGAAGAATTAATTCTGTTTCTATTGATGTTCTTTAAATTGGATTTTTATCATTTTCCAAAGATGCTTGATATTATGTATACAGCAAAGACGATTTCATTCATCCTTATATTTCAATTTTTGTACGTTCCATTTTAATATAAAACAAAACATCTTATATTGAATTTCCGTTCTTTGCATGCGATTTTATTTACAATACCAGTGCTGGTACAAGCAGCGAAGTCAATGTTTGTCATCATTCACACTATCAATGACACCCGGGTGTTGGGTGCAATTGGGCGTGTGTGATATGTATACTGTGTACTTTATTTCACACTGGAATGCCAGACATACATGCAAAAGGTGTAAATTCATTGCAGCATCTGCTTTAAACACGAAACATGGACGTAGGAAGCTACTCTTGATTGGTTCTGTGCTTTTGTAACGTGGCCAGGTATATTTACTTCCTTCAGGTGTTGTCAGTCGCTTTCATAACAGGGTGTAAAGCCGGATGTTGAAGTGGGATGCACTTTAGAAGTGTGACGAAGTCTGCAACCTGAATAAAAAAAAATCCAAAATAAAATGTGATGAACAAGGTCATGTGTGAGTGTTTCATATCTTTATCTTCGTTTACTAATCAAACAAGAACAAATAAAATATTACGAAGATCGAGTTATAGTTTAATTCTCTTCGATAAACAAATTATATTATTTTTTTCTGCCTACAATTCACGTCTTCTCTTCCAACAAAACAAAGTGACTTGAGAAACCTTGACGGGGAGTCACATATTGCAGATAAATATGTTGGACAACTTAATAATTAACATTACTTATTTGCAATTTTAATACAACTTGAATGATCTGTACATGCCTCCTTTATCACATCAGTTGCCCTTGTGTCTGAATCTCAAGACTAATTGCATGCACAGTTTATGATATCTTCCTCATGCAATATTTGTGCACAAATGTCCTTGAAAAAATAAGTAATTTATAGAATTCGTCGTACTAGCCCATTGAAACAAACTGTAAGTTTCGAACAACCAGAGCTTATTAACTGAACATGCTATGATATGTATCTTAAAGAAACATCCAGGGTCATTGTCGAGTATCATTCTTTAACGTTTGGTATATGTGTTATTTTATGGAGAAGTATTTGACTATTGTCGAAAATTGCCAGTTGACTCAGTATAGTGTGATCATATAAAGGAGAAAGTAATGTTCTCTGTTCGAAAACCGGACAATTTCCTACGGCAATTTTGGGTTGGTAATATCTAAATGATCATATAATTACTATGCATGTAAATGTGCCAAAAAAGAAACGCATCACAGAAAATATCAGTTTTATTTATACATTCTTTAAAGACCCACTAACCCCGACCACATCACTTTTCGGTTTTAATTCAAGCATATTCCAAGATGACGAGGATTCTCTTTGATATATGTCAAATCAACCAATAAACACCCTTTATAACGCTTTTTAGAAAGCCGCTCAATTACACCTCATAAAAACTCAGGCCTTGTGATGTAATACACAGGAGAAGCTTGGCGTCTGATGACAGAATCCACTGAAATTAGCCTTACATAACTGTATATATATATATATATATATATATATATATATATATATATATATATATATATATATATAAATAGCATATTTACCTAGCTTTGTCCTTATAAAAAAAAAATGAGGCGGCGAATCTGATGTTGAGGAATCCTTTGTCACTCATTCTGCAATGCATACATAATCTGCTGTCGTGTCTGTGGTTGCTGCTTTGACTCACGTTGAAGTGTCTTGCAACTGAATGATGGTTTTCCCCACGTTCCATACGCCCAATCGCTCGGTTTCGGTTTTCTTCGTTAAGTCTTTTCATTTTGCAGGTCGCATGTTTGAAAAAGCTGAGAATGAATTGCAATTGGACTGATGTGTTTTTACACCCACTATTGCCAGGGTGTAATATCCGAAGTTTCACGTGCAACATGCTCACAGATTTTTTCCCCCAGTTTAGTTTCAGTTTCTTTGCACATATTTCCTGGACCAGAGAAAAAGCTATATATATTTTGCATTTCTTTCTAAAATGTCGTGCCCTTGTTATAACTTGGTTGTTAAAACCTTTGTTCCTTTTTAACTAAATATTAAAAAATAGAGCCGTGGGCTCTGTAACTCATCAGGGTTTTATTGTCCAAGATTGAAAGTCTAAGATATAGAGCCATTGGCTCTGTAGCTTAAGTGAGACATTAATTATTTAACAACTGCTTAAATCAGAATAAGAGCTTATAGTATACAATTATAACTGCTTGAAAAATATGTTTGCACAAGATTTCAGCATTCTGCTGCTTTTTTGTTCATTTTCATTAGTAAAGATAGAGCCATGGACTCTTTTCTATCCTGATTTATAGTGATTGGTGTTGTAGATTAAAATCAATAGTTCAGTTAAAAAAAAACAATTAAAAAAAATTAATAATTTAAAAAACAACTTAAACTGGCCAGTGTCAGTGCATGAGATCAACACGACTTAAAAAAATAAAGTAAAGGGATCACATGGTCACATTTTCCTGAACAAAGTAACATGTACAATTAAACTAGTGAAGGAATATTCGCTAAATCATGATTAATTATACAAAAAAAACCAGTACAATCTTTGAAGAAATGTATTACACATACATGTATTTGTGTCCTTGGTTCCCTGACACTCATCCACATTACAACCCCGCTCCTCATTTTTTCCTTTCTAACCTACCCCAGTTGTCGATAATCCAGAGTAAAAGCTCTGATAAATCTATACAGTACACTCTGGATTGTTGCAGGCTCGGCCCGATTACTTTATTACCTCCCTTAGCTGGTATTTCATCTAATCAGCGGTCTACGCTGGGAAGTTGAGGGTATCAATCAAAAGTCTGCTAACGTGACACATCTCCGTTTAACTATCGAAACGGCTTCGATATTGTATGTTCTTGCTTAAGATCAAAAAGTTTATTCAATTACAATTGCATCTCTTTGAAGCGGTCGATGTTTTCTTGTTTATTAAAACTTGGAAAATGTATTTGCTATCAAGGTATAGTGAAATACGTCGGTAGGAAGGTTTATATTTGCATTTGACTTATCGATGGGGTTGTTTACATATGAGCTCATTCGACTGAATGGTTTGTGACGAGATGTCAGTAGCCCTACGTCACAGAACAAAATGGTCCCCTTTGAACCTATTTTTATTATCCCGATCAGATGTTAGTGTCATGAAGCGGATCAGTTACAATGTGGGAGTTTCTTCATGCATTGTTTGTTTGTAGTTTTGACTTTCTTAATAATATTCAATGTTTGTGTTCAGATCCCTTCGTTGGAGCTCTCTCAATCAAAATAATTTTCGAAAGTTCGAAATTTTCGTGCCGTTTGCCAATCTGTCTACACAATTCCCTTCCAAAATTTACTTCTCTTACAGAGCAAAGTTGACAAGCTGTCACTCACTTTGAAAGACGCAGCTGATTGGCTGGTGAGAAAAGGCAGGCGACCCAAGGGAGTTTATAAAGTTGTTGGCCGAGCGATGCAAGAATCCAGAGTAAACTGTGTAGATTTATCGGAGCGTATACCATGGATTATCGAGAATGACCTACCCTTGTTTAAAACATATTGATGTGTTTGTCATTTATCCATTTCCAGGCATTCGACACGCATGGAATTCGGTTATTGACGGTTAATCTCAAACTTACAGCAATATGAAACAATAACTGTACGAAACTGACAAAAAGTTCAATTATTGTTTGTCTATATGACCACAGCCGCCGTCTTTTGAAAATTAAAGTACAACAGATTCCGATTTCTCGGTTTTGTTGTGCTAAATACACATTTTCATCTTAACACATTAACACATTCTGAAATTCAATTGCTAAAAATGGAAACTTTTATCTTTGTCAACTGTTGTTTCTCAAAATGTGGATAAGTTAAGGTATCAAATATTCGATTGTTGATTCTCTAAATGGGAGTATTGTTTGATGCGATTAACGAAATCGATTACTTGAATCTATCGCAGTTTTTATCTAAATCCATATTGGCGTGACGAAGTTCTACATTATGATTGACCAAAAATTACTTACATTGTACATTTCAGAGGTCACTCATCGGATATGGAACTTAAAGCTTAAACTTAAACCCTCTTGAAATGCATTTTTTTACGTACACGAAGAGAAAGTCTTCAAATGATTGACAGCCAATGCCTTACATTGTTCTCCACGTTCGTATGACACTTTACTGTGTGGGACAGTCAAAGAGCAATGGATTCATGAACAATAATCAAGTGTTAAAGAGACATCGAGTGTTTTTAATAACATTTCATTTGGCTTTGTTAAGTTCCAATCCGATCATATCCTATTGCATATTCATCAATAGATGCCAAATAGAGCTATACAGCAGTAACTAGTTTTCAATGAATGCCGATCAGCAGTATCGTACATGTGCACAAGCCAAAATTGCAGAAATCTATTTACATGTAAAGTAGTTATGGGACCTATAACCACAACGCAAATCTGTCTTTTCGTCTGATATAGATAAGTATCCAAATAACGTTTGACAAACTGGTGATCGACATTTGTGGTGCTTTGTCTGGCTTTGGATCAAAATCACGTCTTTATCCTCTTATTGTGTCTCTATATTGATGCGAATAGCATTAAAATGGTAATTTGCAAAAACGTCTAGAACTTTCTTATAAAATAACACTATGAAAACTGACGTGACTCAAACATCATACTCTATGTTCCAAATAAGGTAATAGTTAACGTCTTGTCGTCATCTTGGATAAAGTTATAAAATATCATCATTCAAAACAAACAGCAATATCGAGTCATTTCATCCCTTTATTGTCGTTCAAAACTAATACAAGGTTGACAGATTGGAATTCATAACATCCGGTATTTCGCAAAACAAAGATTGGACAAAAATATCCGAAGCTCATATCTAATGTATTTTTTTAAAATTATTTTCTAAAATTTGAACTATTAAAATAACAAAAGCACTTCTACAAATAGGTTTTTCAAGTCTGTCACTGGATTTTATTTTTAAATGCTACAACAGTTAGAGGCAACAGGGATCTTTCCTAATGACTTAGGTCAGCCACGTGATTGCTGCTTGGCAAAGTCCACTTCCTCGACGTGAAGCGCTGCCAATGCTCCTGTTGATCCCGAAATAGATGTCGTAGTTGATTCTAGGTTTATCTGATTGGCCATTGAGCGCAAAGAGAAGGTTGTAGTTGAGCTCATAGTTGAACTGTGCTCCAAGGTTGTTCCAGATCACCAGACCATTAGCAATGATGATTTGCAAGCGGTCCCCGATAACGTCGTCAACTTTTCGGAAAAGTTGTCCTGGTTTTGGTTTGGAATGGTCATTACCATAAATAAGCAAATCGCAATTGTAGTTGTGGATTTCAGCATCTCTGGTGGTCGTTGATCCATCGCCACCTGAAGATGAAGAAAATGGGAAGATGTTTTCCTTTAGTCCGTTCCTATTTATGAAGTAGTGTGTCTTACAGTTTCAGCATCCTTGAGTTTAATATGCTGTAAAGTAGTAGTTTCCCAATTTACTGCATTAAACAGTTTTCCAATTTACTGCATTAAACAATTTCTCCCATTTCTGGCTACAAAATGAATTCTCTGAATTTCTCCCATTCCTGGCCTCAAAACGATTAGTGCCTCTTCACAGCTTAATGATACGAAAGTAAAATCTACTGCACTGCATGCAATTATGCCCAGCAACTTGGTAAATTGGCCGTGTACAGGGTGGCAAGTGAAGGCAGTCGTCGCATCCTGAATACTAAGATGCTGATGTTTCTAATAATTCATATAAAGTCAAATTAAGAATGTGTTTCTTCTTGGAAACCAAGAGAAATTCTATTTGACAATAAGGATATGTAAGCCTCTTCCACTCCACAAAACGTAGGCCCCAAAACCATTTTACGAAAGGATAACTTCTTATTGCAACAATTAGGGCCTCTACAATAAACTTTCACTTTGAGATATGAAGCATTAAAATCCTTTCTATAAGTGACAATCTAACATGCCAAATGATCAATATCAGCATCATCATCAATGTTCCTTATGACATCATAACTTTATTATTATTTACAAATCAATACCAAAAGTCAGCTTACCGTAACCATTGTTGGTACGTGAATCTCCGATGTTGAAGGCCCACGTCGTAGGATTGTTGAACCACATGTCGATTAAAACCTTTTCTTTCCTGTCTTGTTTAAGTTTTTTATAATGGCCTGGACTTGAGAACACCCCAAAAGACTTGACAAAGCTCAACTTGAGAACACCCCTATAGTTACAGTTGCCTTGACCACCGCTTTTTAGTTTAATCCTCCAAGTTATGGACTTACTGTTGCTCACGACCAGTCCATTGTTGGCGTTCACCAAGAAATCGTACCCTGTAAAAACATTGTTTTTAAGAGTTGTCATTAAAAGACACTTTTTATTTCTATATCAATTGACGCTGGTGATAGCTGAAAAGGAAAAAAACATAATCAATGCCACCTGATAATACCCAAACATTGAATATTTAGAAAATATGATAGTTCGAATAAAATAAGCGGCAATTTGTAGACCGATTTAGACATATGTGATTTAATTTGATTTAGCAGATATATTCGTTAGTAATTTAAATTAATCAGCCTTGTCTTTGTCGTGGTCTGTATCGCAATTTGTAACGATGTCAAACTTTGAAACTCAAATCTTCATCTTTTTCAAATAGCCATATGATTACTATGGCAAATTAACTTCTAGATTAATCAATCAACTATTTCGTAAAGTAGTAATTACCGTAACAAGCCACATGTAGTTATGCCAAATATTGGTAGTATAATCCAGATTGTACAGTTACTGAGTACTTGCGATTCATATTCCTATCTTTCTCTTTAATTTTCAACATTTGTTTTGTATTCACCAAACATCAATTCCATGCGTTTGAATGTTTTCGCATTAGTATAATCTTACATTGAACATGAAACAAATCCTTCTTAATCTAAAAAAAATACTTCAACAACATCACCATTAATAAAGACTGGACTCATTGCTGGTTTATTCCTTCGAAAATCCATAATGTGTTCCTTTGTTTTGGATTCATTTAGTTTAAAAAAAGTTGTCACGAGACCATCTAACAAAATCATTTATTTCAGCTTTATATGTATTCCCACTGTCAAAGAGTAGACTGCTAATAGCTGTATCATCGGCGAACTTGAATCTAGAACAGTTTGGTTTATAACTTATACAGTCATTAGTGTACAGAGTAAAAATTATTTGAGACAATACACATCCTTGAGGAGCACCGGTGCTAATAGACACAGTACAGGGAACAAGAACTTTTCATTTTGACATATTGGGACCTGTCAGACAAGAATGAGGCTATCCATTTAACCAGAGAGGGACATATATCTAAATTAATTAATTTCTTAATCAAAATGTGAGGCTGAATGGTGTTAAAGACTGAGTAGAAATCAACAAACAATATTCTGACATAGGCAGCAGGTTTCTCAAGAGTTAAACAGAGACACAGTAGCATCTTCTACGCCTCGCCTGCTCTGTAAGCGGATTGCAAAGGATCTAAATGAGGATTAACAAGATTCAGAAGCATACTAAGCACAATACGTTCAAAACACGTAATACCACGTAACACGTAAGTTATATGGCATATTATTTAACAAGTCCATTAATTCCTTTGAAAAATCTTTATCATCGGATCTGGTATAGAATTCATTGAGTTCGTTAACAAATTTAGTCGTTTCACAGAGTGAAACTACTTACAGTGGCTTTTCACATTCAATTATAGTCTTCATCCCTTGCCCTGAAAAACTATTTCAAAGACGATCCGACCTGTGTGAGTCGTTATGGATAATACTGGACATTTGGATTCTATATTGGATTTTAATTGTGTTTATTTCATTGGACACTAATTGTATTAGTGTTTCGCATTTCAAGTCATGTGAACTGAAAAATCAATTATCTTGTAAACACCACTTTGTTACGCTTTCAAATTTAAATTAGATTTAGAGCTATAATAATTCCGTTATATGCTGCTATTTTCAAACATATTATGTTTATCTCCTAATTGAAACGTAGCCTCTGATACCTCAATTCGAAGTCCGGAATTAATGCTAGTAAAATATCCGGATATGATTGTTGAGTTGTACAGATTAAAGTATCTGGAGACCAATTTTATTGATGAAGCACAATTCACCACAATTCACCACAAAGTTGTGAATATATGAACATATGAAATTTAAATAAGTTATTCACATACATAATATATCAAGTAATAATCAATTTGCATAGACAAGTGAATATGAATTTGTAAATTTACAAGTAAACTCACGGGCAAAAGAAACGCTACCAGGTATTTTAATCTAGATTGTTGAATAAATAAAGAAGTCAGATTAAAAACACAAAAGCCAGGTGGCAGGTCAACACAATTACATAATATACAGACCCTGGCCAAGAATTACACAGCAAGTGAATTATATTTTTATTGCTGTTTTTCCCACAATTATTTATTGTGCTCAATGTATATAATATAATCTGTCTTGTTTGAAATCTGATATCCTTGTCAATGATAATTCATTGGAATATGATGATAGTCATTAATTGGGTCCACCACTTAAAAATTGCATCCCTGCCACGCCCTTATGTTTTAGAGCAGTGTAATGATATTTACAAATATTAGTCTCCATGAATCAAAGATCATATTCCCAAAATGAGAGCTTTTAAGCGTCACTGGTTCTTCAAAGGGATAAACCACATCAAAGTTGCAACCCTGCCACACCCTTGATATTGGCAATACAGTACTGAAATATTCAAATCTCAGTCTCCACCTATCAAAGATCATTTTTCCAAAAATGTAACATTTATAGCATTGATGGTTCTTGAGGAGAAGTCGTTTAATATCTGATTGGGTAAAGTCCAAATGAACAAACTTGAATCTACATGTTATAAACATGTTGTTCTGAAAATTTTACCTTCCGAATCGAGAAGAAGTCTTTAATAGGTTTCGGGAAACTGCCTGCCACGCCCATATTTGCGGTAGGGTCAGGACCAAATGTACAAAATAAGATCCCATAGGTGCAAGGTACATCCCCACAAAATTTCAGCTTTGAGGGTGCAACAGCTTAGGGGAGTAGTCGAAAATGTGAAACGTTTATGGACGACGGACGACAGAAGACGGACGACAGCCCATGACATAAGCCCATTTGGCCTTTCATGCCTGATGAGCTAAAAACCGATGGGAGAAGTTTAAAAGTTGTCAACCTGAAACCTGTGTATATATCACTACTATGTTAGCCGATATGTAACTGTACATGTACCACAAAACGTTATAAATAAAAAAAAAACAATATAACTTACCCTTTGTGGAGTAAATGCTACACAGTAGGAATAGCAGCCCTTGAAGAAAGAGGTGCATATTTGTTTCTCTAGTATCTTCTCTATAACTGCTTTCAATAACGGTCAATCAGTTTGCAATTGATTGTTATTCTCCGTTCCCATAACTGACCTTATATAGCAATTTTCTGCGATTTCGACCAATCAAAATACTGGCATATGACGTAGCGAGACAACCATGAAGCATGGTTTGGAAATGAGTTGGAACACTCTGTGTGTGAATTTGTATACAATATGTTTAATGATTCATTTATGAAGGGTAATACAAGCCTGTATTTTAGTATGTGATAATGTAAAGTGGTGACATCCGGGGGTTTGGTCTAATCCAGTGCATATATGCATTATGTATAATTGTTTATTTCACACTGAAATGCTAGGCACAAATTAATGAGGTGTAAAATCATTGCAGCATCTACTTACATCCCGTAACATAGTCGTAACATAGTCGTAACATAGTCGTATCCAGTGCATATATGCACTATGTATAATTGTTTATTTCACACTGAAATGCTAGGCACAAATTAATGAGGTGTAAAATCATTGCAGAATCTACTTACATCCCGTAACATAGTCGTAACATAGTCGTAACATAGTCGTAGGAAGCTGCTCTTGATTGGTTCTGTGCTTTTGTAACGTGGCTAGGTATAAGTACTTCCTTCGGGTGTTGTCAGTCGCTTTCATAACAGGGTGTAAAGCCGGATGTTGACCTGGGATGCACTTAAGAAGTGTGATGAAGTCTGCAACCTGAGTAAAAAAAAATCAAAAATAAAATTTGATGAACAAGGTCATGTATGAGTTTTTCATATCTTTATCTTTGTTTACTTATCAATCAAGAACAATAAATGTTACAAAGATCGAGTTATACTTTAATTCTCTTCGATACAAAAATGTATATTATTTTATCTGCCTACAGTGTTCCTCGGGTCTTCTCTTCCACCAAAATAAAGTGACTTGAGAAACATTGACGGGGAGTCACATATGGCAGATAAATATGTACTTTAGAAGTGAGATGAAGTCTGCCACCTGATTTAAACTTTTTTCAAAGATCAAATTTGTTGACCACGCACTTTCGTGTTTCAAAGATTGAGTTATAGTTTAATTCTCCAAGATAAAAAGAATTATATTAATTATCTCCCTACACTACTTCCCGTGTCTTGTCTTCCAACACAACTGATGGGAAAATGTGCCTAACTGGGGAGTCACAGCTGTCACATGCTGATTAATATGTTGAATGTTTAAGAAGGACAACTTAATAAATCAACATTACTTATTTGCAATGCCAATACAACTTGATTGTTCCGGACATGCCTCCTTCATCATATCAGCTGCCCAGGTATCTGAATCTCCAGACGTTTAGCATGCACAGATTAAGTTATCGTCCTTATGCAATATTTAAAAATCTGTTCACAAACGTCCTTGGAAATGTAAGTAATTTCTAGAATTCGTCGTACTAGCCCATTGAAACAAATTGTAAGTTTCGAACAACCACAGTTTATTAACTGAACATGTCGTGATATGTATCTTAAAGGAACATCCAGTGTCATTGTCGAAGTACCAATCTTTAACGTTTGGCAAATGTGTTATTTCATGGAGAAATATTGGCTATTGAAGATGTATGCTAGCTGACTCGGTTACGACCTAAAATGTAATAAATGCGGTAAAATGTAATAACTGCGGTAAATTGTAATAAAAACGTGTTTTACTTTTGAGGGTAAAACATTTTATAACACAAACCAATTATCCCTAGTGGCAATAACAGTTTTGTGTATAAAGCAAACATTTAATGGCGGCCATTTTAATGTGAACACATTTTATTATTTCAAATCACAGAACCGTTTCCCATGGCCTTGTCGAACCATGTATGCTCATTTTTGCTTTTCCGAAGAGTGTTTTACTATTGGTGAGATTATTTTTCAAATACATTTCATCGACTTATTTGAGCGAAAACACGTGCTACTTCCCCTTAAAAGCCAAATGAAATGTTATGACAAACACTGGATGCCACTTTAAGGATGTTCGCTCCTATAATTTCTAGCATTAAACTTGTTTTCTAATTTGTATTTTTTTAAAGATTTCAGTAACCCCCTTAAAAATCAGCCTTAACAAATGGGGGTTAGTGTGAGTTTTTTTCAAGATATGACCTTTCAAAGATCCCAGTATCAAGTCAAGTTCTTTATTGCGGTTGATATTTAGGCATACAGCCTATAACAACATAGAATAAAATATTATCACAACATTCTGCACATGCGTATACAATACAAGAATGGTGCTTATTGAATTAGAGTATTTCGAAATATCATTGCATGGTATATATACATAGACAACTTCCTAATGACTTCATCATTATGATTTGACACATCAAATCAATGAACTGTTGTTTGGAGATTGCTGTGACATTTATGTATTGTTTTCTGATGTCTGCAAGTGGTTTACAAATAAGTAAAAAATTATATTCATCCTCTATCTCCCCTGATTTACATACTCTGCATAATCTATCCTTACGTTCTATGCCATTCATCCTGCCAGTTTCTATTTCAAGTGGGAGTGTACCACATCGGAAATTAGCATAAGTACTTTTGAATTTATTTATATGTAGTGAATTTATATAGACTTCGGTTTCGAATCTATTCTTAAAGTTTTTGTAGTTTTGGAGTTTAGATATCTTATCTATTGAGGCAAACCAATCTGATATTGATACATCTTGCATTCTTTGTTTAAATTCACTGATAGATAAGTTTATGTTCTCTACTCCCTGGTTTGCCCATACGTACATAAATCCGTTTGAGCATAACATATGCCTAACTTTAGTGCATAACATTCTGGTTATATTAAGCCAATATTTGACGACTCTCAGATGTGTTCACAAATAGTGGAAAGCGGCCACAGCATGATTAGGTGGAGGACAGCATGATTAGGTGTTTTAATCGCTAGTTGAAGAAACCTCTTGCACGCTGTTATCTGAATTCTTTCTAATGCATTCTAATTTTTATGTCCCCAAATTTCACAGCCATATGTTAGGATCGGTAGTATTTTGCTATCAAAAATTTTGAAGAATGTCTGGCTATTTATGAAGCAGTTCATATTCAACGCCTTGGGTATACTATTCAAAGCTCGCTTACCCTCCATAGCTGTTATGCTTATAGCATGATTCCACGACAACAAAAGTATATGCCTAAGTATTTGTAACTGTTAACCATTTTCAATTCTTCATCGTCAAAATTCCATTTCTCATTTGCGCTTAACGTACCGCCCTTTCTGAATACCATTATATTTGATTTTGCCATATTCACCTTCAAACCATATTCTATCGAAAATGAGGAGAGAATGTTCAGCTGATTTGAAGATCCCTGCACACATTAGAAATAGAAAACAGCACAATGTCATCAGCAAACAAAAGCAGATATATATGTACAAGATCTGGCATGTGTTGTAACCCATAACAATCTTAACTTTCAATATTGGTTGCTAATTCATTAATATAAATGGAAATATTAGTGGGCTCATGATCCAACCTTGTTTCAGTCCTATGGGGCATGTGAGAAATTCAGAATATCTGTTATTGTTCCTTACACAGGCAGTGACATCGCTATAGATATTATGTATGATTTGGAATAACTTGCCTTTAATTCCAATACTGTTAAATAGGTTCCATAACTTTGGGCGCTTACCAGTATCGAAAGCCTTTTTGAAGTCTGAAAACGCAGCATATAGTTTACCTCTTTTCTTGGTTAATTGTTTTTCTGCCAAGGCACTTAAAATAAATGCATTATCAATCGTCGAATATTCATGTCTAAAACCAGCTTGCGATTCTACAATCTTATCAAATATTTCTGACCACAATCTCAATCTATTACAAATGATTGACGTAAATATTTTGCTAAATATGCTTAAAAGAGATATCCCTCGGTAGTTATTTGGCTCATTCGATGGGCCACCTTTATGTAATGGGATGATAATAGATTTAGACCATTCATCTGGTAAAGTACCAGAGTCGAACATTTTATTAAAAAACTTATGAAGAGTTGAAATTAAAACAAAAGCCCCATGTATAAAAAAAAATCAGCAATTAATTTATCAAGACCAGGTGACTTATTTCTTTTCAACCCTTTAATAGCGTTTTGAATTTCCATTTCAGTTATTTCATTGTATTAAATCATATTTGAAAGGTCATCCACATCATTATCATTTACATCATCATACGTCTCTACGCAAGGAGTATCATCGATTCCTTCATTAAACAGCTTGCAAATGCTCCTTCCATGCATCGATTGATATATTATTGTTATGGGTTGAGTTTTGCGAGAATGCAATATGCGATTTACTGTTTTCCAAAATAGATTTGGATCATTCAGGTTTCCCATAAGGTTATCCATTGACGCTTTATCGGTCTCTGTCTGTTTTTGTTGACATATAGATCTAAAATTCCTTTTACTGTCTAAATACACCTGTAAATCGTTATCATTATGGGATCTTCTAAACTGATCCCAGTATCAGTAGGGGTTTTAACATGAGAGTCGATGGGAAACTAGAGACTATTATTGGTAAATCTGGAAAAAATAATATTTATAGCATTAAACTTTTTCCATATGGAAATATGTTAATGATAACATAATTTCCTTTCCAAAAATAGTTTTAAAAATGTATGGTTGTTGGTTTTTTTCCGCTATGACACAATATGTAGCCGACTTTTGCTATTAAATCACCAAAATAAAAAATAATTTTCACAATAGAATTATTTGATTCCCTATAATTAATACAATTTTTAGATCAATGAATATATATGCAACGTCTTATCATAGAAAAAAACACACTTTTATTTAAACTAATTAATATAAATGATATCGTGGATTTTTAAACTTTATAAAAAATTCTTAGTCATCATTTTCAGAAAATTTCAAATTGAATCATATAAGTCTTTGATGCTTTTACATATACAAAATGTTTTTTTAAATAACATTAGATACAATAGACAACTAAAACAAACACTATAAACCACATAATGATAAACTTTATAAATAAACAATTATTAACATGGCGACGGAGGAGCGAACATCCTTAAGAAAAGACAGTATTTCCTGGACCTGGGCCTGACTCATTTACTTGGATGATAATGATGAGACTCGGTAGGACCAGGATATCAGCGACCCTTCTTAAGCAAGAAGCCAATGCCCACTATTGGAGGTACAACAAATAAAAAGATTCTCAAAGTTGTAATCTTTCTTCTTAAATCATTTCCTTGAAAAAAGATGCCTTGGAAATTTTCAGCAGTTGTTAAATGCCAATGACAATGCGATTGTTTGATTTGGTAATATGTTGTTCTGAGTGCTGTTGCACGAAACATTAAGGTCGCCTTAAAACACTAAGGCAGTCTTGGTGCAATGTTAAAATATGGTACTAAGATTAACCTTAGTGTTTAGGTTGTTTTGTGCAACGACTCCCAGGATTAGTGTTTTGAGCAATATTTAGCATCTTATTTGAAATAAATCCTCACAAGTATATATAAGTTACATCAGACTGAAAACTTTCAAGTTTTCAACAGATTATTTTTATAGTAAAATTTCAGAATAATCTCTGTTGTTATCTAATAACAGATGTTTGTGTTCACTCACCAATCATTTTGAAATTGAAACTTATCAGTTGTTATATAGAACACAGTTTGTGTGGATCATCATGGTCTGGGTTGCGGTCATCGTCAAAACTCTTATACCGTTAATTTTCACAGTTGTGTTGTGTAAAGCCCAGGAAAAAAGCAAAGATGTTGAGCTCACAAATCTAAACGAATACATGAGAAAAATGGATGCTGTACTTCATGAGGTACAGTCTCATTCTAAAGCTCAGGAACAGAAATACTCGGCAGTCCTGTCCAGTGTTCTCTCTCAGCTGACACAGACGACTGATGAACTAAGGACAAGTAAAAACGTCACTGAAGAACTTCAGCAGGAGGTCCAGGACTTGAAGGAGGAGCTGAAGAACCTGAAGGAAACCAACAACAACACCCTACTGGACTATGCTACAGCCCTGGACGATTTGAAAGAAGTGACTCAATTAAACAATCGATCTCTTATCGAGTTGGCTGAGTTGAATGAATCATATAACCGATCTCTCGTAGAGTTGGAGGTACTTAAGAGTGAAGTTAGGACACTTCAACAGGAATGTAGTGGCAGCTTCTCCAAATCAAATTCAACTGTCCATGGACTTTCACAGTCGAACTCGACACAGGCCCAAGTACTGGTTTCACTAGCAGAGGCCGCCGAGAAGATGAATGCGACAGGTAACATACAACTTAATTGTTCTAAATTTCGTAAAAGAAAGTTTACACCTCAGTCGGTTTTATCATATGTTCGATTTTCAATTACAAATATCTTATGTTTTCGACGTCGTACTCTAACACTGAAAAGTGCAGGCGTTTAGTCTCCGCCAAGGAATACTTCTATGTGTTTTGTTTTTTTTACTTTTGGATAAAATGAAATTTTAAATTTATAAATTCTTCCAAAAAAAATTCACATAAAACACAATTGTTCATTGACATATAAGACATCTTCTGTGTAAAAATCAATAAATGTGCTATTTTTTGCACACATTTACAATATTATAAACATGTTGGTGTAAATTTCATGTCTAAAATTCAAAACAAAAATTCCAATGTAATTCATTCAAACTACTGCTGACAAGTGTTACTGTATCGTGCCATAATCAAATGCATCTCATTTCTTTTTAAATATTTAATTTTTCGAAAGCAACTGAGGTGTAAACTTTCTTTTGTAATTCAGTTTACATACACATTCAACATGAATTAATGATAGCAAATATTTTCATTATAATTTAACTTCCTTGAATACCATATCAAAGTTCGATTTTACTGTTGAGGTTAAACTGCATTTCTATATATTTCAGCATGGCAATATAAGGATATTGGATTCGATGCTCATTTGGCCGGTGAGACGTTTGTCTTAAAGTCAGGTAGAATTGTATTTGACCAGGTCAACCGCAACGAAGGAAATGGATACAACAAGACTACCGGATCTTTCACTGCTCCAGAGTCAGGGACATATATGTTTTGGACAAATATTATATTCAAAGCTCCTAGACATGTTATTGTGTTCTACATTGAAACAAACGAAACAACCTTTAGCCGTGCATATGGGTGTTCAAGTGAGCATCTTGGAATAGCCAGTACAACGACTAGCTTTTATCTGAAGAAAGGTGAAAGTACTTGGATACGTGCCGATGCAGGGATTGCGATTAAAGAGTTCACATCTGCAGGGGCCGTGTTGATTAAACAATACTAAGTATTTTAATGTACTTTTGTATCCCATATTTTGGAAACTTAAAACCTGTTCAATCTGAAGGGTGGAGTTGATTTAATAATATTAATTATTTAAGGATTGAGATTGGCGTGTTTATTATTTTTTTTATTGTTTCACGGATTTTGTTAGCAGGATTCAGCCAAAACCGCTCGAGAAAATCCAACCACAGTTTACATGCTTATAGTCCCAATCGGCCCAGTCGTTAGAGGTCCAGTTCGAATCTAAATGTCAATATTAACATATGTAAACTTTTCAAACTGCACTTAGAAACTTGAAACTATTTTTTAAAATGCGCAATAACCATGCGAGCAAAAATGTAGATCAAGGCGAAATCGTAGGTCACGTGATTTAGCCGCAATATTGAGTTTAAGCTGTTTTTCACCATTCCTGACCCCATGCATCTCTAAAGACCATCTCCTCTGAAGATACCAACAATTAAGGCCTGAAATTCTCACATTAATGTAACTGAAGCATTATGTATTAAAGTTTGCTCATTTTATGAGCGTACTCATAATACTATGTTGATAATGACCTTTTAAAGTTAGGCAACTTCTGAAAATCTCAAACTTTCAGGGGAGATAATTCGAAATATTACCAACCGAATTTAATGATTGGTTTAATTTGCAAATTTAAATAATATAGACTGGAATCCTGAGGTATGAGGTACAAATGTACAACGAAAAATCGAGAAGGATATATAATTACTATTGCTGAAAATTGCAGTTTAATGCTTCTCGATCATATGAAGGTGAAAGTAATGGTTTCTATTTAACAACAGACAATGATCCGCGGCTGGAACACGCCAATTAGTCAAACGTAATTTTAGACACTTATATATAACAGACTCAGTCTGGCAATAAATGATCATGTAACCACTATGCATGTTAATGGGACAAGTAGTGTCTGTTTCTGCACATGGATAAGACTGTTACTCGATTTTAAACAAGTCATCATCATAAAGTTACCAATTTGGGATAAATATGAAGTGGAGTGCATTGAGGATGTTCGCTCCTTCCTGTTGAACTTCAAAAATGAAATATGATTAAGTAAAGAATTTTTCTCATCTATATTTACTTCTTGATATTCTACATCATTTACATACTTTTAAAAAACAAATGAAATAAAGAAAATGTTCCTTTAGAACCTCTAAAAAGTGCTTAAACAGCATAAATGGCCTAAATTTGTCTAAAAAGGGGGGGTTTTCAGGTACATTTTGTGTCAAAGCTTAAAAAAAACCACACTACCATATATATTTTTTCATCGATTTCGGTAGGGTAACATGAACTTAGTAACATATCAAAAAAGGGAAAAAAGTTTAATACTAGAAATGTAGTATTTTAAAGTTTTTAGCAGTTTTTTTCTCATTTTCCCATAGACTCTCATGTTAGAATTGTACCTCACCCCACAATCTTACAGGCGTCATATCTCGAAAAAACCCACACTACCCCCTATTTTTTAATGCTGATTTTCCAATCATATACTTTGATCTTTTAAAAAATATTAGTTCGAAAAAAAGTTTAATACTATAAATTTGAGAAGCGCACATCCTTAAATGAACTGTAAGCAGTACATATGATACTTTGGCATGTATTAAAGTCAAATGAAATGTTGTGAAAACACTTAATGTAATTGTAAGAAATAACAGTGTTATGTCGACTAGAGCAAGAGTTTGATTTATTTCGCACGATTTTGATTTTAGTAAAGGTCGTATGGCATACTTTAGCGTGTAAATAACTTCGTTATTACTACCTTTCATAAATTCATATCCACTAAAAATCAGAAAACGTTCCGCTTTCAACAGCACCCTTAAGTGACGTTATTGTGATATTTTACCTTTAAAATAGTTGTTAATGAATTGAGTTATTTCTAATCCCCTTTCCGGTAGGAGTTTTGACCAAGTTCGTGTTAACGCTAATCTATGTTGCAGTGTATAATATTGGAGCTCGCTTGCTCCATGCATAAACTATACTTCTGAAAATAACCCATCTAGAAGGGGAACAGGAGCCAAAATATAAACGCAAGAACGCAGGAAATCTGATGAAGGAGGTGAGCAGTCCTACTTTATTTGAAAAGCGAAGTCCCACTGCCCTTGGACAATGATAGATCACCGTCGGGGACATCCTGGAAACCAGGGTATATTGTTTCGGTCGCTTCACTTTGTTTCGTATCCCCTGGATTCTTTAACGTGACATGCTCGATAGACTCTAAATATAACTACCAATCACAGTAAAGTATATGCCTTATCTACAGATCCAATTAGCGCTTTCCTTTTATACACGCCCCTCCCCTTGGAGTTTACGTGGGCAACAATTGCTGTCGTTCGTTATGGCACCACTGCTTCAGTTTCAGTACATCATTGGATTATTTCACTTTTCTGTGTATATTTGGGATTGCATATATGTTTCCTATGAAACACGGTTTAAATTGCCATTGGTGTGTTATAACTAGAAAAAGGGACTTTCCACTTTTTTGTGAACCCATCGCATCGAGTCTTTTCATGGGAAAGATTCCAGGGGATTCGTTTCAAAGTGAAGCGAGTGAAACAATATACCCTGGTGTCCAGGATAAGTCGGGGATCGATAAGAACATTGAGGCTGATCATAAATACACACCATTGAGTGCTGAGCTACAACAACTCAAATTGGAGGAATAGAAGAGCGAATTGATGGAAATCAACAGATTAAAGTAGAAATTAAAAGGAGAGCATGTGACAAAGGACATTCCCTCTTCACGTGATCAGGGTGTTTACCTGTTTTTCATTCAATTTTAGAAATAATCAGAAAACGTTCCGCTTTTATTAGCACTCTTCATTAACATTAACATACTCAAGAGAACCGAAAACATGTGGAAGTGAATGGTAAATATGCACATCTGATACACATGGCAGTGGTAATGTTTCATCATACGGATGATATTTGTTGGGACGTGCATGTACGCACTTTGATCAGACAATGTATTTGAATCATATAGACCGAGAAATTTTGCATGAGCCCTTTGTGTATAGTTTTGATTAATACGGAAGTAGCAAAATAATGGCACTCAGCCTATCACAACACACATCGACATATACCGGCAAGTTGAATGTCGTGTGTAATTTATTAGGATTTAAGAGGATAACAAATTTATTCTTTATTTTGAAAAGATGAAACAATTTTCAAGGATGGCTATATTGCATTCTGGATATTCTCCTGCGAAACGGCCTTTGTAAGAATATCAGAGCGTGCATCATCCTCACTCTGAGGTTGGGTGTCCGAGTCCGTCACAGGTACCACCACGTAACCCTTGTTCTCTCTCCCACCCTCTTCCTCCCCGTCTGTATCTTGCAGATGCGTGGAATCTCTTTCATCTTGCTTCAGCAGGTGCGTGGATTCTTCTTCATCTTGCAGGTGGACAGATTCACCTTCATTTTGCACGTGCATAGCCTCTTCTTCATTTTGGACTTCTATAGCATCTTCTTCATCTTGCACGTTTATAGCCACTTCTTCATCTTCTACATTCGTTGAGTTTTCTTCATTTTTTTCATCGGATGGCCTTTCGTTTCCATTTTCTATCAAAATTGTGTAATCTATCTTGAATGTTTTTTGAGGCTCAGAATCGTCTACACTTTCCTGTAGGTTGGAATCTTGAATATTTAACTTCACTCCTTCTTCGATATTGCCCTCAATCTCCGACCTCCCTGTTTCCTCTGTTGCAATGTCAAGTGCAGATGGTTTTCCATCAACACTCGGTCTTTGTCCGTCCGGCACATCGCTGTCACTTCCTTGTGTGCTGGGCTGATCATCAGGTTCCGTGGTTGAACCCCTAATTTCACCGTTACTAGCCAGAGATAATTTAGTCTCCTCGGCGTGGACAATCAGCTCTGTGTCAAACACGTTGTCAATGTCTTCACGTTCCTGTAACATTAACCAAAATGACATCCAAATTAATATGTTCGTAACAATTAACAGAAGAATGTTCTCAGCAGTTTTATACAAAGAGAAAAAGGTAAGCACACCAATTTCCTTTTTGCTAGCAAAGGTTGTCTAATGAGGACAATATGTCAGGAAAAGTAATTGTATGATATCATCGAATCATCTAACATTTTAGCAACGGAAATGTCATTCAAATAACTTTTCTTCGCTTAGATTATTTGTATTTATAAAAAAAAAACGACATTTTAATGAAAATGATTTTTTGTGATTTTTACACTAGATTGACGTTTCAGAACAATGTAAATTATATGAAATGAAATATAGTTTAATGAAACCTTTAACTTACTTTAACTTACACAGAAGCTTGTCCGTATTGACCTAATAGACAGGTATCTGTCACCTGTAAGGGTATTTGACTTTCCCCGTGTCAAACAACGGACCTTGGATATGTAACTTGACCAATGCGAGTAAGATTGAAGTAATATGTCAGTGTTACAAATAACATACCTTTCCGTCCTCCTGCTCTTCTTCATCGTCATCCTCCAACTTGCATCTCATACACTCGGGAAGAAATCCACGCAATATCCTCCAGAGAGGAACGATATACTTTGGATTTACTTTGTCTTTCTCACTGTCTGTAACCAAGACCAAGATTATTTGTAGCATACATTAAACATAACGTGCGTCCAGTTACCAGTTGCACTTACAACCCTGTTACTTAGATCCGTCATTCTGAATCTGGTTTCTGACATGCTAAAATGTTTTAAACACATGTTTAGCATTGACTTCGAATCGGATGTATATGAAATGGTATTCTTATGATACATTATGGGTGCATTTGAAAGATGAACAAATCCCTGTTCCAGTCATAATAAATGGATTTTGCTTGCTTCCTCTCATGAACTATTGAGTGACAAGACAATTAAAGGCGCTGTAGTACGTTTTTCTTACTGAAATAAAGTGATCTCACGAAAAGGTAAAAATGTGTTATCAATAGCTAAATGATACTCCCGAATCAATAAAAAGAACCAATTTCCCTACGAGCGGCCATTTTAATGTGTTCACATTAAATAGTCGCTCGAAGATGGTTCAACTGATCTGACCTGTGTAACGATACCTAAATACTCAAAGTAGAGATTTAAATACACATGTATGATACCATGATAGAATGGTCAACCATCTTGCTGTTTGAACTCTCAATTTTGCATGAGACCTGCAAATCTACCTCTCCACACCAGTGTCGTTTATACGTCGCACCACGTTCTTTAAATACGGATAACGGTTTTCTATGGATACGGCTTATCGGGTCGTGTAATTAGATGTTTTACCCTCTAACATAGCAATATATTGTATAAACTTTAATAGTAAATTTGAGATAACAAAATGCAGAAAAAACATGCTATAGCGCATTGAAAGGGGCAGTAGCACGTTTTTTCACTGAAATAAGTCGATGAAATGTATTTGAAAAATAATGTCACCAATAGTAAAACACGCTTCTCAGTTCAGAAAATCAAGTTAAAAAATGAGTGTACATGGTTCCGTCAAGCCATGGAAATCTGTTTTTGTTATTCAAAATAATAAATTGTGTTCACAATAAAATGGCCGCCATGCAATTTTTGCTTTATACACAACACAGTCATTACCACTACAGATAATTGGTTTCTATAATAAGATGTTTTACCCTCTAAAGTAAATTTAAATAACATAAACTATCCTTATAAATGGGAAATTTGAAAAATTAAAATTTGCAAAAAACATGCTACAGAGCCTTTAAAGCTTCCTCAGATGACAATGACATATCTAGATTTATTTTTTTTACGTGGTTTATCAGATGACATCGTACTTACATGTAGCATAGCTGACAGCGAGCCCGACGATGACGACAGCGAGTATTGCCACAGTGGAGAACCACACGTAGGAGAGGAGATACACCTTCTCAACACCTTCTCTGTGGAGGAAGAATGCAATCTCATTAAAATCATACAATTAGTAATTAGCGCTGTGTTACAAAATATATGTGTAACGTTGTGGAGTTTAATCACGATCAGATGTTAATGAGATTGAAGAACAATGGTACTGGTCTTTGAAGGGCATTTAGAAGTCATATACATAAGAACAGGAAGATTTTCTGATAACAACTTCTTTCACATTAAAGAAGTTGTTATCCAGAAAATCACCCTGTAACAATGTTAATGTTTATAAATTCTTCGCCATACATTCCTCATTGCACTTTCTAATGTCAACTTTACCATTAAAAATAGGATGTGTTTTGCAGGATTGGGTTGTGATATTCAAGATGTTATCTCAAAACAAGAAACATTGTGCTCTGAAAATTCGGCATTGAGGTTAGTTTCAAGTGATTCAAGTCTTCAATTTGATATTCACAATTCCGACTATTCAACGCCTAATTAGCTACAGAGCAATTGGCTATAATTATATGTTATAGCGAGGATTTAAATATATGTAAATCCTTGGTTGTATGTTTAAGTTTCGGGAGCTTGACTCTGCAGAAAGAATAAGGGGTACATTTTCTAAGTTAATTAAAATTCAAAATTATGTGTTTAAAGCTGTTCTTTAACATGTAATGACCTGCAAAAGTGTAATCAGTAATTCACGCTCTGTCTAGTTTTTGAAAGGAGACGACATGTATGCCCATTGTAAGCCTATGTACACTTACGGTTGTGGGGGCATGTCCACGATACTTTCCGTGGTTGTATAAGCCTCTGTACTGTGATACATGTTCGTGGTCACATTTAGGAGGGTGGTGTTCATCGTGGCGAAGCAGCGGTCCGTTGAGGCAGGAGGGAGCCAGGGGGTTTTCTTACGGTTGGGGGAGAAGTTTGCTCCCATACTGATCCAAGCCGTGAGAGCAAAACCAACCAGCGAGCCGCAGATCGCGCCCTTTAATAGATAGAGGATATTTGGCTTTTCTTGACAAATACAATGTTTATCTCATCGAGTGAAATCGAAAGTTTATATTATCACGAGTGGCGCAGCCACGAGTGATAATATTTAAAGTTTCTACCTTACGAGATGAGATAAACATGGTATTTGTCAAGAAAAGACAACTTTTCTTTTTATCATATGACCAAATCCTAGCACATTCACCGAAATCGACTTGCATAAATTTACGTTAGGTAGGCTCCAACATGAGCCTGTCGCCTCAGCAATAAAGTGACGGCATGACGTCGGAACATTGTTTTATGACGTCAGGTCATTCTTATATCAGTCACTAGTGACTGATAACACGTTCCATTGTCATTTGTAATCATATAATGATATAGTAAATTGATTCGTTTTTTAACACTCTCAAGTATCTGCACTATATACTCTAGATGTTTCACATTATCAACCCTGTTTATATTTTAGAACGGCAACCAAATACTTTGAAGATTATCAAAGATGTAATGGCATTTATGACATGTTATATAAACCTACGAACTTATAAAATTGTATTTGATTTGTCACACATTTCAATGAGGTAATGTTCATAAACTTGTACTCTGTGTAATTATTGTCTTATCAGTTATCAGGCGATACAATAACTTCTGAATACTTTCAAAGATTATGAAAGACAATGGTTTGAAGACTTGAATAATGTGCGTCGTATATACAATATAAGATACAGTACCTTCTCGTTAGCAATAGATGACAAGGATCCGAGTAAGAAGAGGCCCGCCAGGGTACCGCCGAATGAAGAGAGCAGGCTTGTACCAATCTGTAGCACGTTTTTTTTGCAAAATTTATTATTATCAAATTTCCCATTTATAATGATAACTAAATTTACAATAGAGGGTAAAACATCTTGTTACACAAACCAATTATCCGTAGTGGTAATGACGGTTATGCGTATAAAGCAAAAATCGCATGGCGGCCATTTTATTCTGAACACATTTTATTATTTCGAATTACAAAAACGATTCCCATGGCTCAACTGAGCCATGTACACTAATTTTCAACTTGATTTTCCGAAGAGAGAAGGGTATGTTACTATTGGTGAAATTATTTTTCAAATACATTTAATCGACTTATTTAAACGAAAAAAACGTGCTACTTCCACTTTAATATCTGTATTAACTTGGGGAACAGGTGTGTGTATCACTTAGAAAAGGCATTAGAAAGACCAAGGATTTACATTGAGAGGATTTCTATATAAATCCTTGGAAAGACAATATGTGCCTAATAACCTACACTTTAGCTGATATATATTGGTACTGGGGTATGGTATAATCATATATGCCTTTCAAATGAATTTTCTAACCGATACACGCTTCTGTGATGTATTATTAATAGCACCCCTGGCTATTTATTGGAATTGATGGTTCTATTATAAGGAGAAACCATGATAACGAGTATATGGTAAGGTTGTGTTTTCCTGACTATCATGGTATACAACCTTACCATATCCCAGGTAGAATGGTTTCTCCATATTATCAACCGTTTTTAATTGTAAAACAGGCTTTGTAATTGTTATCGCGTTATATTGAGGATCCCTAGTAAATAGAGTCGTTCATAAAATTATTGTTTGGAACCTGAAATCAGCCTATTAACAGCAGCGCAGTATGATTTGCCCATCTGCCTCGATGGCGCAGTAGACTAAAGCGCTAGCTCATGACTACAAATGTTAGTGGATGCGGGTTCGAGACGTACTTTCTTAAAAACATTTGCTGTTCATATTTTGTCATAAATTGATAACTTTTTCAAATTAATCAAAGTTAGAATCTTTACAGAGTTCAGATCCGTACATTATAGCCGTCATCTTAAATATAAATATATCAGGGTTTACAATCATTGTAATTTCTGTGTAAACACTCGTGGAGGGACTTACAATGTTGTAAGTCCCTGGTACCGGATGATACGGTTTATAAAGGTCGTTTCAAGTATCACGTTATATGGCTAGTAGGTTGATAATGGAGAATAAATATTGGAAACGAAATTTAAGACGACATCCCTGTTTAGTGTTTACACATGTCATTAATTCACGATTATAACAAAATCAATTTGAAACATTTACTAAGGCTAATATTTTGATGATTTTGTTTTGGACAATTTGATTCTGACTAGCTCACGTTCATTCACAAATAGAAGTGATGCAATTCATCGTCTCTATGTGTTTGAAAAACATTCATGTTAATCAGTTTCATGTTAAAGTATCTGTTACCTTGTGGACAGTATATAAACATATATGCATTACGCTAAATGACATTTTTAAAAAGAAGTTTGAGTGCCTTTTGTGAGTAAATGGGAAATTAAGAAGTCGGTGTTTCTTAATTTACAGCTAGGTATGTAAAGGTGTGTTTCGTCACCTGTGTGAGTGGACCCCCAACCATTGCTGCCAACAGCGAGACACCACACGCCACGAATCCAAAGATTACCACTGCAACAAAGTTCCTTTGGGTTAAATGTTCATCAATATTGATTGGGAAATTATATCGATCACTCATTTTTTTTGTTTGGAAAGAAAGGTCTCTTTTCACAATGCACAGGCGCCATTGGCGTATTATGGAGGTAACCGTAATGAAATATTTAGAAATGCGGTTAAATGTAATAACGGTTCCTTTGCTCTGGCCGTCGTGTTAGCAAACTACTATATGAATATCTGTTGTATGAAATAAGTCTTTGAGCTAGGAAATATTATTTTAGGTTCGATAAATGTTTATTTGAAATTTGAAATTTGCTTTTTTGGTTAATTCTTAAAGCTTTTAAGTTTATTTCATACATAGTATTCTTTTGATATGTAAATGTGATTCTGACTCACTGTTTGACTAATAAAATAATGCTTAAAGGCAGTTTTCAATAAAGTTTCCGTACTCTATGAGGTCTAATTTTTGCTGAAGGCACGTAGCAAGGCTTCTCTTGTGAAAATCTCTCTCGCTACATGTTTCAACGCATATCTTCTTTTACATAAATTGTCGGCCAACAGAAACGCTTACCAGATATCTTATCAGATTTCGTAAAAACTATAATGAAAAGATTAGCAATATTATAGCATTATGAAGTTGAAATGTTTTCATAATATATTTATATTTCGGAAGTTATCATGTCACAAAAGAATGGCGATTATCGCAATGAGACAAAAGCAATGTTCAGTTTTCGATCAGTGCATGATCAGAAGAACATTTGAAACAGATTTTCATACAACATCGAGCAACAATACAGGCACGCATTCGCATTAAAGTGGTGATGACGCTACGGATGTACGTGGTTACGGTGCGTAAGTGAATCAACCGGGAATAGCTGTCAGTTTCATTTGGCGTGGTTTTCATGAATGTTATTGACTCGAATCACAGTTTTTCCATGATTCCAATGCACTTTCATATTAATTATTGTGTCAGCATAACGTGGATACCACCAAGCAGGCGTTTCTTTTGGCCGACAGTGTAGTTTCGATAGCCCAGAGATTAAGTTTCATTCACCTAAAATAAGGGTCGTTTCGACGATGCGAAATGTAACACACGTTCCAATTATACAGAGGACTTCGCTTTGCTATATTTAACAGACTATTCAATATATTTCAATATCACCTGATATCTTGGCCACAAGTGTTGCTTTAAAGTCTCCCATGTCGGGGAAAACTGGTTGGACAAAATCTTTCCAGGTGAGGGCGGAGATGCTTGACAAACCGGAAGATATCGTACTGGAAGGCAAATAAGTCCATGGATTATAATAATAATCTCACGCATTATCTCCCAACAGAGGTAAACCCAACTCATTTTCTTCACACATAACCTCTGTTAAAAGTTGAGCAATTTCTCTACAAAACACAGAGTTATAGGTTGTAGTCTGTGATGTTATTTCAAACTGAGCATTCGATTTTGTCTCGTTACCTCGAAATGAGTTTAGATTATAGAAATAGGGACGATGTCAGAGATGCAAGCTTCCACCTCTAGGGGATTTGCAGAGAATCGTAAGATCGATATGGCCCGTTTGTAACAGAGGTAACGTGGAAAGGAATGGCATTAATGAATCTCAAGTAAAAACATTTAGACATAGCTAGACAAAACAACAGGACAGGTCCCTACAATGTGAAATGGAAACATTTACCAGTCATATTTGGTATAGATTGAAGCGCCCATAAAATTTCAATACGCCTTTGTTTGTTATTTGAAATGAGTGTATGAACTGGAAAAGAAATTTTTAAAAAAAGAATTTAAAAAACATTTAGAAGGTTAACCTATATTATGTTTAAGCTTTTGCAATTCGAACATGGGCATTCGAATTACTAAAAGATAAAACCGATGATCGCAGACCAAGCTTGACCTGCACTGGTTTCTATTTAAAGATTTAGTTGCTAGCTGCCGATTATGTAATCAACCGCCAAATAATCGTTCTCGAATGTAGATTTGACGATGAAATAAGGCAATAAACTATTTGAAAATATTTTATATTCTTTGATTAATATTTTGAAGTGTAATGATTTCATATTTGTCCACGGCAGTACCTGAGGGATGCACTAAACAAGGCTGCCAGAAATAGGCCGGGCATGCCGGGAAGGTCGCGGAATATATCCACAACCATCAGGGGAACAACCTGAAATATAGATAGATTCTTACCTACACTGACGGGCAAAAGAAAGTATATTTTTAATATTGTGTATGGAATGAGGTTAAGTTTAATATTTTTAATATTTTTAATAAAAGAAAGTTGTATTTATCATATGTATAATCTTCAAAGTCAAATATCTCGAGTTGTCGACGTCGTATTCAAAAACGGACTAGTTTGTGAAAGAAGTCCAAAACATTAAATCAGTCAAAGAATACTTCTACGCGGTTTGATTTTTTTTAAATTAAAATTTTAAATTTAAATTTTGAAATTCCCCAAAATTAATGTTAATAAAACACAACTGTACATCGACACATAACACATACTCTGTATGAAAATCAAAAAATGTGCTTCGTCCTGCACACATTTACAACATTTTGAACATGGTAGGGGTCATGTTGGTGTAAATTCCATTTCTTACCCCTGTCTCCTTTAAATAATGATATTTAAGTTAAAAATTAAAACAGTCACCAATTAAGTCAATCAAACTACTGCCGAAAGGTGTTATTGTATCGTGCCATAATCAAATGCATCTCATTTCTTTAAAATATTGAATTAACCGAAAACACGTGAACGTTATACTTTCTTTTGCCCGTCAGTTTACAATCGATGAACAGTACGTCATACATATATATGGTGTTAAAATCAGAATGATACGGTTCTACAACTATTTTGGTTATGTGTACAATGAAATTCAATTAGCTTGATGAAAGGGGTGTCTTTTAAAACTGGTTTGAAGGTTATACATATATTACATACATATATGGAAACATTTTCATAGCGCTGAAATCAGAGTGACACTACTCTCAAACGCTTTGGGTAATGTGCACATTGGAACAGAATGGCCAAATTGATATGTTAACTGGTTTTGAAGGTTGTGACTCCATCTGTGTCACTTGATATGTAGTAAATAATGACCCGGTGCCGAGCGGTAATGGCATATAAACTCGTGAGGGCGTGAGCCCGAGCAGAGTTTATTGCCATAACGCGAGGCAACCGGATCATTATTTGTTTTACACTCTATTTATAAAATAATTGTATATATAAAAATATATCAGTGAAATATTCCCAATACTTACACTCATGACTGACTCGAAAGGAAGGTTTCAAGCTTAACCTCATTCCATACACAAAATAGACATAAGTTGGTACCTATGCATATATGTATATATAATACTAGAAAAAATATCAATATAGCCATGACACAACAAAATGAACCCTCATCGGTATGGATCCTCGGTAGCGCCATGGTAAAGGTGCTGCTCGACGATATAAAGGTCCAAGGTTCTTTAATCCATATAAACATTGTCAAACACACCCGAACAACTTAACTTCCTAAAAAGAAACAATTCTAAAGATATGCCGCGTTTCCTTCATACTTGACGAACCTGATTTGGGTTTTTGATTTGCTTGGATTGAAATGGGTCGCACTGGTTGTAGTCATAGTAACTAAAAGCGACCACGCCCTCCATTATTGCCAGAATAAAGGTGATTAAAAACCCAGGCGCAACCAGGAACATCACTCTGAAAGAATGAAAGAAAGGACAGAAAGTTACATTGCATGGTTTGCATTTTGTCTAGACTTTAGAATTTAGAAGTGGAATACATATATAAAGCAAGAATTGTGGATAACAACATAAATGGTTCTTGGTCAGGGGCTCCTTTCACAAAGCGACCTTTACTAAGATTCACTCCCATTCTGTCACATTACCTTAGTGGCCAACGATCACCTTAGTGCTTTGTGAAAGACGGCCCTGATATTTGCTTGCATAACAAATCAACCGTAAATCTTGTTTGTTCTGATTCATTTCTTACAGTACATGTTAAGTTCTCGAGGAGGTGTCTTGGTTACTTTGAGACTGTCGTCTGAAGAGATCATAAAGTATGTGTTGCTTTTAGTTACCTAGTTACTTATTATATTTAAATGTGATATAATGTTTAGAAAGAGATACTATAAATCAGCGGCATATAACGACATTGTAATAGCTCAAAAAAATTAGAGCTGAAAATTCGGGGAAATTTCTGTAATCTTTTCAAAATTGATATCGGTATTATAGTGTTGATTTTGTAAATAAAGTTTGAGGTCAGTTTATTCGATATTCCGACAGTTTTCAGATGATATATTTTTCGAATTGAATTCATTCAAGAATGATTCTCAATGCCATGTCCATAAGTAAATGAATGACATGAATAAATATGTTTTATATAAAACACGCGAATCTACGTCATGATGCTATGGAAGTATGTAACTAATGGCTGTCAAAGTATACAGTGTTTACACGAAGAACCGTTTATGGAAAATATACAACCTTTCTTTCTTTGTCGATCTCTATACATTATAAAAACAATGTATTGACATAGATTATAATCTATGTCTATATTCATCATTCATCAAAGAAGTAATAATTGTTTATGATCACTGATGGCATTGTCACATCAAAAGAAGGTACACATGATGACGTAGCGAAAAGGCATACTGTTGTAAACAAATGACAAATATGTTGACTCCCCTATGAAATAAATGTAATCTTATCTGATAATATTTCATATTTAACCGAATGAATACATATAATTGACGTTATTGGCATTTAAAGACAAGTACTACATGAACTAATTAATACTTCACAATATAAGTATTGGATATAGAAATATATCACGACCTAGAGTATTGCATTTCTTATTGAAATCAAAGGTTTATAAAATATAAAATATGTATATGAAACAATATGTACCGAAGGTGATGAACATAATCTATAGTCTATAATAACTAGCGTCATTGTCGATTAAAATGATTCACAGAGGAATCAAATATAAACTAATACCGATGATTTATCATCTTGTCCATATAACAGAAATAAATGCATGATGAACACTAACGTCATTGCTTCTTTCAGCGAAGCGGTGGATGATATTCTCTGTATACTTGATTGGTTGAAGATCATAGCCATTCCACGCATAAGCTTGCCGACAAAAAGGTTCCAGAAACTGTGTCTTACCGTTGGGTCAGGGTCGAAACTAGAACAGAGATATGGGCTGCAGAAGCATGAAGACTAAATGTTTATTATAATGAAATTACCATGTTGTAATACACAAGGTACTGAAAAGCCACACAAGCCCACAGATGTGGATTACCATGAGTTGGTCCGCTTCACTTCCGATTACACTCACAATGAAACAAGAGTCATCAGAAGATGACATATCCCACCGGTTCCACAAAATTATTAAAACACATCTTTTACAGATACTTGTGTATCTACTACCGTACTTCAGTTAGTGGGTATTACAGAGTTTCAGGAATGTTAAGGGTTTTAGACTTCTGCTCCAGAAGCAGTCAAAATCAACAACAACCAACATCCCTCTCATGTTTCTATGGAAACAGAAAAAAATAAATTTTTCAGAAAAAATCTGATAATATCAAAAGGCACCACTTCAGTCAATGGGTAATACACATGCAAAGTTTGATATGATATGATGAACGGTTTTGGAGCTGTGCTCCGGAAACGAACCTGTATCTGAACAAAGTCCAACTTCAACATGTTTCTATGGAAACGAAAAAAAATAAAATTTTCAGAAATCTGAAAATATCAAAAGGCACCACTTCAGTTAGTGGGTAATACACATGCAAAGTTTCAGGAAGATATGATGAACGGTTTTGGAGCTGTGCTCCGGAAACGAACCTGTCTCTGAACAAAGTCCAACTTCAACATGTTTCTATGGAAACGAAAAAAAAAAACAATTTCAGAAATCTGAAAATATCAAAAGGCACCACTTCAGTTGGTGGGTAATACACATGCAAAGTTTCAGGAAGATATGAAGAACGGTTTTGGAGCTGTGCTCCGGAAACGAACCTGTCTCTGAACAAAGTCCAACTTCAACATGTTTCTATGGAAACGAAAAAAAATAAAACTTTCAGAAATCTGAAAATATCACAAGGCACCACTTCAGTTAGTGGCTAATACACATGCAAAGTTTCAGGAAGATATGAACAACGGTATTGGAGCTGTGCTCCGGAAACGAACCTGTCTCTGAACAAAGTCCAACTTCAACATGTTTCTATGGAAACGAAAAAAAATAAAATTTTCAGAAATCTGAAAATATCAAAAGGCACCACTTCAGTTGGTGGGTAATACACATGCAAAGTTTCAGAAAGATATCATGAATGGTTTTCGAGTTCTGCTCCGGAAACGAAATGATTACGGACGGACGGACAGACGGACGGACGGACGGACGGACAGACGGACGGGGCGATGACTATATCCCACGGTATTACATACCGGTGGGATAAAAAGCTCTCTCGGACACAACATCTCCACTTTCACTTATATCACATTAAACTAAAAGTAATGTCTGTTAATCTTAAATCTAAACAGGTGCACTTTAACCATCCTTGTGATACATAATGTATGAGGAAAATCAATAGTTTTAGCCGTTTTCCGCATATTCAAAGCGATGTTTTAATAAGCGATAAATTTTAGATTTTGAACATACAATAAAACATGATAATACATGTTTCCTAACAAAATCAAAGAAACTTTAAGAGTTACTGTAGCTGTGCTTTGTGTAGGTCCGTTCTCGCTGTACGATCTGTTGTTACAACTTGTAGTATGATACTATCAACCTGCATTATCGGAATTATTGCACTTTTTGTACATCGACTGATGAGTTGTTACAACTTGTAGGTCTCGAGTGCAACCAATGTTGAACACTATAAGTTGGAACTACACATCGTACCTTGAGAACGGGCCTTAACTCACTTGAAGAGGTTGTTCCTCCCTCCTTCAGTAGCGCGTCTCCACACCTCATTAGGTCCCCCTACATCCATTGTGCCCTGAAATAGTGAACCACGGTATAAACTGAAAAGTGGTGCTCTGGGATTGTTAGAATACATTGAAGGAGTGTATCACCTCAGACATAACAATTGGTTATTTAGCAACTCATTCACTTACATAAAATGCCACCATATGCAAAATTTATGAAAAGGTGATGGACTTTTGATACCAAGTTGACATTCACACACCAAAACATCTTTTAGCAAGCATGATAAGTAGCTAAACAGACATTAAACCTCCAATTCCCTTTTCAACTATAATTGGGAAAATGCCTACAACCATATGGTTTGTGAATATGTTTGAGATTATTTGATCAATCTGTTTATTAAACACTTCTTCTCGCTTTCGACATTTCGTGATTTAGTCAACAACGTTTATAATATACCTAGGGTTGACAACCGTTATACCCATGAGAATACAAATATTTATATTAGGGTTTGCAGTATTGCCGCCAAACATATTCAGCCAATCGACCCACCTCAACCGGCAACGACACTTCTTCACATGTATCATGTATATAGCCTATGTTTTTATCATCTCTCCCATATGCTTGATAACGGTATAATGATCTATACCGAAACGTTGCTATTGTTAATAAAGAAGTTGATCATCCATAAAATATTTGTCTTCTTCATCACACCAACTTCTAGAATGCCTCTCAAACAGTTGATATTCAGTCAATTAACAAAGTTCTTAATGCTTAAAAGCAAACAATGGTTTAATTTCATCCCGGATATAACAATCCTTCACTTTCCTCAAATGTTTATTTGCTATGGTACACTTACTTTTATGAGAACTGCAAACATTCCAGCAAACATGATTACAGCCTGAAAGACGTCCGTCCATATCACCGCCTTCAATCCGCCCTGAGAGGAACATCACTTGTTATCATATAACTTGGAGTTAGATGCTTGGTTCTACTGGTGAAATATATCAAGCTACAGTGACATTACACTATCTGACCTTTATCGCCACTCGCGCGACGTCAGTAAGATAATGTTATGACGTCATAGTGACTAAAATAAAATAAAAATATATTGATAATACTTAATTTCTATAGTACCGAGTTTCAGCTAGGCTGTACACAGGCGCTGTACAAATAAAACATGCTTACTGGTATGCACTATTAAAAAGATGTTATTTTGAATTCTTGCACTGTGTGTGACTCCTTGATGATGTCGGGCAGTGAATTCCATTTACGGCTAGCTAGGAATCTACCATTGCCAGTTTATAACGTTTGACATTATGTGACTCCAACAAAGTTATTAAAGGTGCATCCATTGTGTTTTATAAATTTTTATTTGACTTTAATAAGTTCCAACACACCATATGTGCTGTTTACAATACAAATAAAATCACCCAGCTTGCATATTCATCCCCAATCGCCAAATATATCATAATTACTAGTTTCCAATTAAAATCGAGTAATATAATTATGCATGTGCAGAAACCGAAAGTGCACGTCCTATTTACATGAACAGTAGTTGTATGACCTATCAAACATTATCAACCCAAATTTGTTATTTTGTCTGGTTTAAATAAGGTTCCAAAATTACGTTTGACTCATTGGCGCGCGCCACACGCGGTGCATTGTCCGGTTTTCGATCAGAAATCGACACTTTTACATTCATATCGTCAATATACTAAGTCGAGTGTATTCAAAATTGTATGTTTCGGTAACAGTTGGTACTTCTCGATAAAGTAAGACAATTAATAACTTTTGGCATATTTGACCCTCAACAACAGAATGGATGTACCTTTAAATTAAACATTTGTGCACGTTGGCTCCAGGACAGGCTACTTACTATTGATGTGTAGATGATGGCCGCCCCGGCAACCAGGAAGATGGAGTTCCACTGAGAGAAACCGGTCACTGCAATTTGTTTGAGATATTTATCCTCACGCTGACAGTGTTATTATTAGTTACTAGGTGTTTTGACAGGGTGTACGGGACTGTAAGACCCTTGTATATACCTATTTTCCTCAGGCGCAGCATAAGGAAATGCGGAATTTACAAGGGTCTTACAGTCCCGTACACCCTGTCAAAACACCGTGTAACGAATTTATTACTCTTTAGATCTATTATTTGTACTTATTTCAATCATTTCCGATAAAATATATAGGCTGCATAGCTATTTCTGTCTGTGATAAAAACTGTAAAGATTTTACCGCTCAGTATCAAGGGAGATAACTCTGTGGCTAAAAAATTATCGATTTTGAATTTATTATTACCTGAAGAATAATAGAGAGACACGTGTTTTTATTGAATTAGTTTATTGACACAAACAAAATAATGTTTGTATATAGGTTGAAATTACCGTACTTATGTTTGCTAAGGTAAGTTTCGATTCTGAAATTCCGAGTCGAGCAACCGTTTAACTTCCGCATTCCATCTAAGGTCAAGGTCATCCGTAAAACATGTGTAGTTAGTCACATGACCTCTGTCTTCACGGGTCATACGGATGGTACACCCCGGCAAATCCACCTACACGATTTCTTATACATTGGCTATTGACCAATCAGAATTCAACAAATTTATCTAAAGGGTAATAAATGGTGGTAAACTCACTTCAAATTTCGCGATTTCGTGCTCAGTCATCATACTTCAACAATAGCACGAAATATTCCACTGGACATACATAGCATGTATTGAAATATTGAAACCCATCTGGTACTCTACAATTATTTAGTGAGGTGCATAGACTTTTCTCTTTCTGTCAGATACCAAATATGATGAGTACAATTTTTCTCCTACTGATATCTCATTATTTCAATGTTATGTAATTTCATTCAAGTCTTGTTTATTTGGACATCACGCACCTGCCTCTAGAGCTGTTGCAGGACCATATAGAACCACCCCCATGTACCATACCTGCAGTAGGAAGGGCAATTCATTCAAATAGGAAATAAAGCGCATCATGTATACATATTTTAATGATATGCCTCAAAATGAAACTTTTTAAACTTAATATAAGAGAGTACAAAAGAAAGATCCTATACTTATTACAGTAATAGACAATCCAATATTCCATTCAGTTCAGGGTTCCTGAATCAAAAGCATTCTTGGCTCTGCTTGATGGATGATGCAAGTAAACAATCAGACACGTTAAAGGGGCAGTAGCACGTTTTTTGAAAATTTTATTTTTTCAAATTTCCCATTTATAATTATAGTTTATGACATTTATATTTACTTTAGAAGGCAAAACATCTTTTTACACAAACACATTTTCCGTAGATGCAAAAACGGTGTTGCGTATAAAGCGAACACATTTTATTATTTCGAATGATAAAAACGATCCCTTTGGCTTTACGGAACCATGTACACTCATTTTTTTAACTTGATTTCACGAAGAGGGAAAGGTGTTCTACTATTTGTGACATTATTTTTCAAATACATTTCATCAACTTATTTCACCGAAAAAACGCGCTACTGCCCTGTAAAGAACTAGCGTATTGCGTTGCCTCTCTCGCCAGTGGGCGAGTGCTGTTGGCGAGTAAGTTCATTAAGTTGAATCTCTTTACTTACATAGTTCAGTATTCCAAGAATGGACCCAATCTTACGCACGATTTTAGATTTGAACCGCAACTCCAAGTACTAGAAAACATATATAATATACATTAAAGAAAGAAAGGACTTAATGATAAGAAAGAATGAATAATATTTGTGTTATTACTTGAATTGAACTGTAATCAAGATATAATCACCGCCTTAAAAGTTAGAAAGTAATCAGACACTTAATGATGTCAACGTCATTCAACCGGTTAAGCATTGGTAATGCACAAGCCATTATTTCTGAATATCCTTATCGATGCTATCGTTTAACCGTAATACCATACAAGTGTTAAACGAATTGAAGTTAGCATTGTTAACCCGTTACGTTCTGAGTTAATTAGTGACAAACGTTTACACATTTGAGTTCCCATCCACCCACCACGAAGGTTCGACATGTACCTTAGTGTTAAGTGTTAAGATTGTTAAGCAGAAGCATGTACGCCTTGGCACTGGTCCATTTGGTTGGGTTAAACTTGTCTATGTCCTTTATGTATTAGTTAAGATGCTTAGTGACAATGTTGGTAAGGGTTGCCTGGCCAATGGCCAACATGATCGACTTTATTTTATGTCCTTGATGTACTAGTTCAGGGGTTTGGTGATATTGTTAGTGCGGGTTGATCTTAAGAGAAATTAACGGGAACAGCGAGTATACCTCATAAGCGCTGGTCAGCTTGAGGGGGTAGACAACGGGCACCACGAGGTATATGCAGATCAATTGGGAGAACATGTATCCCAAGCTCCCAATTAGATACTGTATCCCGTACACGTAAGCCTCTCCAGGCATCCCCAACATCATTATAGACGACTCGAACGACACCATCAGCGATATCGCCACCGGAAGTACCGTCATCTTGCGACCGCCGACGAGATACTCCGAGATCGTGCGTTGTCTGCCTCCACTCAAGGCTTGGTAGACGCCGATTCCAAGGGAGACAGCAAGTGTAGCTCCAAACACGACGTAGTCGGCAATATGGAAGGAGTGATCTCCCCCTGTTCCGCCGTCACTGTAGCCGCCCATTGTTTTTGGGTTGTCTCTGTACACTGGATAGCAAAACGTAGTAGGTACGGTAATAATAATAATATTGTCTAAGTATTCCATTTCAGGAAGATGTATAAAAAAAACATAATATAGGGTCCATGTAACTAATACCCGCTTTACATTGGATGTCGACCTTTGTTCCAGACATGCAGACGTCGAAGAGTCATCGGTAGCTGTAACACTATTATGAGCTGCAACTAAGCCTTAATCAAGGTGGCTGGTTTGAACCATAGGTGCCAGACCCTAAATATACTGATATACGTATAGCTTCCTACCTATATAACATATAAAGAAGGTATGACACTGTCCGCCCACTTGAATCTTGCCATTGGACCGGACATGGCTAAACTGGTTTGCTTGCTCAAATACACTTTGTAATATTCGTAGACTGATCCAAATTTACATTTCCGGTCCTATGGCAAGATTCAAGATGGCGGACAGTGTCTTACCTTCTTTATTTGTTACATAGGTAAGTGTATATTTAGGGTCTTGCGCCTGTGTTTCAAACGGAAAAATTGCGGGATAGTGGTTCCAGTGTCATAGATACGAGAACGTCCTGCTTGCAATTAGCCTACCTCTCTTCTGCCATGAATATCATGTTACGTGTTAATAATTTCAGAAGGTTCAAGGAAGGAACATAGACAGTTGGTTCTGTTATACAGAACTGGGGCCAGTTGCGCAAATTCTTTTTAGGTTGAGGTGATCGTAACTCAATGATAAGCTATAGGCTGCTTTACTCCAAGCGAGCTTTGTGAAAGTGGTTCCAGATGTTGATGGACTTTGCGAACAGTGAACGTATTGGCTTCTTTGTGAACGCTGAATTGTGGTGAAAAGGTCGCAGAAAATGGCGATTGCGTTTTGGCATTTCATCATATATATACTGAAGTGGTAAAAGGGATCCATGTTTTGAAACTTATTACAGCGTTATTTTTTTATTTTTTTTTATTTCCATATTTTTTATACAGGCATGACATCAATACAATCTGCTGATAGCACAAAGATAAGAGTAAATATACACTTCATATATATTGTACAGCACATGTCTAATGATAAACACCAATTTACATGTACATGCTAACTAGGTCGAAACCATTACAAAAAGAAGACAGACAAAAATATGATTGACACAAGCCACTTATAAAAGTGTTGGAAATCATGGAAGTTTCAAATGTACAAGTTTGGAATAAACGCTGGAATTATTCAGTCGAGTTTATATATGATTAAAGATATTATAGATCACGTTTTCGGAAAAGTAGATGAAGTGTTGACCAAAATTTTATAAATTTCTCTTCATTTTGGTCGGAGAAGTAAATACATTTTGTTATATTGTAGTATTTAATGATTTCCTTTTCGATAAAAGTAATGGATGGAGTAAAACCTTTTTTGCTGCTTCGGTAGACTATTTGTTTAGTCAGTAAGATTATGGCATTTAAAGGGTTATTGTTTTTACCTTTGATGCCAAGTATAACTTTTTCAATAGTAAGATTGATAGGAATCTGTACCGAATGTAGCCATGCTTCTAAATACTAAGTTTAAAATAATATCACATTTCCAAAACAGATGATCTAACGTTTCAAACTTCACTTTTGCAAAAACAACAAACTGGCGATTCTATATAGCTCAACTTATGTAGAAATTGTTTCGTAGGCAGAATGTTACGAATAATTTTATATTGGAACCATTTAAGGTCTGTGCAAGGAGTGCATTTACATGTATTACTAATAATGTTAAATATTTTCCATTCCGATTCAGTGAATTGACAATTTAAATTCTTTCCCATTTTGAGTAGCAATTTAGAATATATCGTTTTGTTTACTAGATAATTGTTTATGAGCCTTATATTGAAGGGGTAGATTGGTCGAAGATTTATTTTTGTTAAGTTTGGTATATCAAGTCGACATGCGTATGACTTAATGGCTCTCCGTATACCTTCATAAGTCAAAAAATATATATTAAGGGAATATTTCCTGTTAAATTCGTCAAGGCTGAGTATATTACCATCTTCATCAATAAAATCATTTATGAAATGTATCCCTTTTTTTTCGTACAAAGAGCTATAAAATACAGTTTTATTTGCAATTTGTAGATTCTCATTGTTCCAAACAGACTGAGATCGGAATCCTCTTCGGTTTTGATAAGTGTTTTTGTTTTTGACAAATAAATTGACCAGGCACTGAGAACATCTTTCCAAAATAAGTTAGTTAGCGTTGGAATTCTCTTCTTGACATAACCTGAATCAGAAAGCCAAAGCATATTCTTATCTTTTATCCGGTTAAAAAACAAATAACCCAATTTATTATTTTTACTATTGAGTCTGTTGATTCATTTTAACTTCTCTGATGTTATTATTTCCCTGATATTAGGTGCTTTTATACCTCCGTGTTCAGGCTTTAGCATCAAAACATCTCTTTTGATTTTGTCTGGTTTGTTCTGCCATATAAATTGGAAACATTTCTTTTGAAATTTATCAATACAATCTTTTGAAGGATCTGGTAATACGGAAAATAAATGATTCAATTTGGAAATAAAGAGGGATTTGATCAGAGTATTTCTTCCGTAAGGTGTTAATATTCGAGTGGACCACAGGTTCATCTGTTTAGTAATCGAGCTAAATTTTTCATCATAGTTTTTTGTCCACAACGTTTTCTAGATCTACATCAAACTTTATTCCAAGTAAAGTAAATTCTGTCTGTGACCAATCAAGGTTCCATTCTTACACAGTTTGTATTTACATCTCTTTTTAGAACCTATCCATATCAGTTTTGTTTTATCTGCGTTTATTTTTAAACCCGAAAAACGTGCAAAAACTTCAGATTACCCAAAACTGCATAAAGACATTTTTCACTCCCGTCTAATGTTAAGGTGGTATCATCGGCGAATTGGGAAATTAAATACTCTATGGATCCTATGGATATTCCTTTGACTTTTTGGTCATTTCGCAACATTACACTCAGAATTTCTAACAGCGAGTAAGAAGAGATACGGAGCGATAGGATATCATTGGCGGCAACCTCTTTCTACTTTAAATGGCGACGAGATGTGACCGTTTACTAGCATTCTTGTTTCAATGTCGTTATATAACGTACTTATCCATTGGCAAATGCTAGGACCGAATCAAAAAATGTCAATAACATTTAAAACATTTATAACATTTAAGTATTTTCTGTCTATCGAATCAAACGCCTTCTCGAGGTCAATTTCAGCGTTATACTGACAGGTTTAAAACATTATCATTAAAGGATTTCTCAAACAATCGTTGCGAAAGAAATAACACACGGTTATATTGAAATCGAGAGTTGCAAATTTTAATCTACCACCTATTTATCTATCGTCTATTGGTAACAAAGTCATCACGACCCATTGCCTGGGGATGACGTGTGATTTACGTCTCAAACAACATATTAATAACCAAATAAGCTCAATGTTGATGTTTAGGCATAAAATATAGTCTGAGAATGGTTGAAATACAGTCTGATTAATATCGACCCAGTTCCGAGGATTAAAGGGACACCGCGTCGATAATAAAAATAAGATCATGCTGATTAACATGTCTGCTAACAAGTCATAGACACCAACTTTCAGACATTAGACGTAACATGTAATACAAACTACTGCTTGTAGACAGTGAAATGAAGCGTAACTCGTTAGCAGACACCCTAATCAGTTTAGTGACATAAAGATGAGACTCATTTTTATCCTCGACGCATTGTCCCTTTAATATTTACAAATAGTACATCTACCGGGATACGAACTGTTTCTACCGAGAGGAAACCATCGAACGATGTGAGTTCGTATCCCGGCATATGCCCTAAACTAACGGGCAAAAAAAAGGATAACACTCACTTCGATTAATTCAATATTTTAAAGAAATGAGATGCATTTGATTATGGCACGATACAATAACACCTTTTGGCAGTAGTTTGAATGATTTAATTGGTGACTTTTATTTTTTAACTAAAATATCATTATTTAAAGTTGACAGGGTTAAGAAATGAAATTTACACCAACATGACCCCTACCATGTTCAAAATGTTGTAAATGTGTGCAAGACGAAGCACATTTATTGATTTTCACACAGAGTATGTGTTATATGCGCATGAACAGTTGTGTTTTATCAAAATTAATTTTGGGAAATTTCAAAATTTAAATTTTAAATTTTAATTTAAAAAAATCAAACCGCGTAGAGGTATTCTTTGACTGATTTAGTGTTTTGGACTAATTTCACAAACTAGTCCGTTTTTTTAATAGACGTCGAAAACTCGAGATATTTGACTTTGAAAATTATACAAATGATAAATACAACTGATCCATATACTTTCTTTTGCCCGTACGTTTATATTGAAACTTCCAATCCTGCAAGAGTAAACATGTTGAGTGATGTAGATCATGCATCTTGCACAAATGTTTGCCCTACCAAAATGACGTAATCACTATAAGCAGTAATTGCGGTCGTGGTCTGTTAGTTTCGTAAATTATGAAAATATACATAGAGAATCTCACCCAAGTGTCTTCTGATATCAAATATATCAACACGAGTTGATAAAAGTTACAATCGAGTGTTGATATATTTGATATCAGAAGACACGAGGGTGAAAATCTATTTATCATCCAAAAGCATTCTTCATTAATTTTTAATGAAAAATGGAAATATCTGAACACAAGACTGGCTTCCAGTGCTGTGATGTCATAGCATTTTGACGTCATTGTGGTTATGACGTTATAGCATTGTGATGTCGTTACTTGATGATGTTACTTGTAAAGTACTTTATGACATGTATTCAATGAGATTAAGCATTAAGGCATTGGTTAATTATTGTACAATCTATAATATGCATTGTTCGATATAATTGTCTCACACTGAGATATATTAATGCTCTTGTATATATATTTACTTATAATATGTATAACATTTGTTAACTTCTTTGTACACTGTCCATGGGTGTTTTATGTACAATAAATATCTTGTATTTTGTATCTTATAAATCATTGTGATGTCGTGTAGCTGACGCCAACAGGGTATTGTTCAAAATCTACTGTCAAAACGATATCTCCTACAAGCGATATCTTCTGTGGAACCCAGTTTTGGATGATAAAACGCCTTAAAACCGTTAGGCACCAATAGATTGATGAGTGAATTGTCATTTAGGTTTTAAGGAGTAACAATTTGTTAAGAAATGGATAATTTTTAAAAAGATTTGTTCCATGGTCATCATCACATTCGTTGGCCAATTGAAAGAGAAGTTCGGCTTCAATGTAAGTAACTGCTGTGTATTGCAATAAGAAGAAAAAAATCTGAAGAGATGAAATATTTACCCGATGGCGACAACGAAGACCTCTTCAGTCTAGTGCTGCAGATTATAGCAAGGAGTCCCGTGAATACTCCCTTAGCCTGTAGAGTATACTAAGCGGTTATCAAAGGTCAAAGGTTAAATGCCATATACGTGGGGTTCTCCTTCAAGGCAATTTACGGATATGTGCATGAATATTATATTTGATTTTGTTACGTATCGCATGCAAGTTTGTTAACGGTCTGAATGATGAAGCATATTGCCTTTTCGTGTCTAGCATGCTTATGAACTTTAAACACGGAACGGATCTTTAATTTTGCAGTATTAAATAATATATGTGGTTACATAAAACTCCAGTTTGCATAACTTGAAACCCATAGGTTCTCTCCAGCAATAAATGTTTAGCTGATACGAACTTCGATAACATTTATGTAAATTAAGGTTCAGTGATAGTAGATTATTTAAGCAGCTTTTAAAACAACTTCATAAAAACCTTTGTAAAATGTTCCCTTCTAACAACATCAATCATATCTGAGCTATAATCACTCTTTTGTATGAAGAGGAATTTCTAGTTCAAGACAATAAATTCATAGAAAAGCAACCATTATTCCAAAATCATGTTATTGCGGCAAAAAAATTAGGCAAACTTCAAATGTTTAACATAGTGACAGAGGCGGATACAGCTTTCGAGAGAGAGGGCGTGCACATTTTTCCAGGACCTCAAAATGATAGGTGGAGGGGGGAATCCGCGCATGCTTAATTTTTACTTTATATGTGACTGTTATCTTGGTAACATAATTTTTGGCACGTGGATTCACAAATTCACTAGTGTTGTTAAAAAGGTGGGGAACTGTTATATATTGTAATAATTCACTACCATCATATCTTACACAGGGGTTCGAATTGCTCATTTGACAATATTTAGGAAATTCAAAATCTAGATTTTTGCAATCATATCCTGTTTATATACGATATGGTAAGCTTATATTCCAAATTTGAGCGATATATCGGTTAAGAAATAAGGATTTCAGATAAATATCCCCTCTAATGATATAAAGACACAAGTGTCTATATCACATGTAAAGGTTAAGAAATAAAGATTTCAGATAAATATCCCCGCTAATGATATAAAGACACAAGTGTCTATATCACATTTAAATGTTGTTCCTTTCAATCATTCATTGTGATTGTATGCAAACCCTTTGAGTTTTTCGGTTGAGATTTGTTATTGAGTGGTCCTCCGTTTTTCTTGCCATGTTTAAGTTAAAGGTACATCCATTATGTTGTTGGGGGTCAAATATTTCAAATGTTATAAATGGTGTTACTTTAACGAGTATATATCGACTGTTACTAAAAACTACCATATTGATAGTCGACTTAATATAATGACGATGTGAAGGTAAAAGTAGTGATTTCTGATCGAAAACCGGACAATGCATCGCGATTAACGTGCGCCAATGACTCAAACGTAATTTTAGAATCTTATTTATAACAGACACAAATACAAATTTTGGTTTATAATGTTTAATAGGTCATATAACTACTGTGCATGTAAATGGGACGTGCAGTTTCGGTTTCTACACATGCATAACGATGTTACTCGATTTTAATTGGAAACTAGTAACTGTGATATATTTGGCGATTAGGGATGAATATGCAAGCTGAGTGAATTTATTTACTGTAAACAGCACATATGGTGTGTCGGAATTACTAAAGAGAAACAAAAGTTTATGAATCACAATGGATGCACTTTTAAAACAAGAGAGGGGAATACGTAAATAAACAGAAATGTCACAAGAAATATGACTTTGCATAAATGTTTACATGCATGCACATATTCCATAGCTTTTTAATGACCTTGTAACGTAGCCTAGTTTCCCATGACTTTTCCATTTTTTAATGACTCGTATGAATCCTGGGAGTTGTACTTAACCATTGATAAATGTATACTTTTATACATGACCATGTGTGTATGAGCAAGATACCCGCGCTATTGGGCCTGACCTTCTTCAAACGGTGTTTTGAACATGTCTTCGTGAATTTCATGAATTGGTGGTTATCTTACACCACTTAAAGTTCTACTTTTAATTTAAATATGGATAGGATTGTCATTCAATATCATTGGGCAAAGAGTTGTTGAAAAGCTGTGCTGTCCTGTGTCCTTAGTTTTAAGACGTAAAAATAGAGCCATGGGCGTAGTAGCTCGTCAGTGTTTATAGTGATTAGTGATGGCATCTTCCGCACGCATCATGTATGCATTTGCAAGGGTGAATATGACTTTCTTGTAAATGCATATCTGGCCCCAAGATGAATAATGAAGACTGAAAAAGATTTTGGAGACCCTTATTTCAGGCAACAGGTCAGCAAATCTATAATTTAAAAACTCCATTGGCGAAATAGTCTGTACAAAGTATTACAGCCTTCTGGCCCTTTTTGTTCTGGAGAAGAAGATGTAAATATGATTTTAGGTCATGAGGCCCTTATTTGGAGCCACAGGGTCATCATATCTACAATTTAGAATCTCCATTGGCTTAAAGGAAGGCTGAAATAAATTATTTTCTATTGAATGCTTAACTGCAAATGGTTCATTAGACTATTTTGTGAAAAACGAGACCCCCCAAAAATCCATATGTTTTTCCAAAATTAAACTACAGCGACTTAAACTTTACTGAAAACATCGTCTGCTTTTCAGTCACGAGCAACAAACCCAAAATGGGGCGGGGCTTAGAGAGTTGGAAGATACCGGAAGTGACGTACGTGAAGGGACGGGTGTAAACATTCGCTTACTATTTACAATGGCAAACACTGGGGAATCGGTCAGTTAATCTGTTATATCAGGGACATTATATACTATATAAGGTCCCTGGTTATATCTACGCTTTGCAATAATCCAACACCGCTGTTCTGCTGTAAACTGTTCGATTATTGTTAGTTATCAAGTTTCACTTTACAAATGTCCCAAAATATCGGTTTACATATCAAATATAATTGATATGAATAGTGAAAGACGGTGGATTCATAGACGTTCGTAGACATAGGATAAATCAATGCTAATGAGATATACGATGACAAAATGAAACCAAGATATGATAATATGAACGAAGTAAAGTTGAGACAACGAAATCAGATATTCGGTGTCGTTGTTATTTTTTGTTGCAGAATGTTTGTGTATAAAATAAAACAACAAACGTGAGATTAGCAGACGCCGGCGAAGTAGGCCCTACGGTAAGCCATCGACAATCAAAGCACATCACAACATCCTGCTTTTTTAACGTCGTTAATCTACCGACAACCTAATTTACTAACAGTACATTACAACAATCAAAGAAACTCACCACATATTTTAAAACACCGCATCCCAATGTTACATTTTACGATTTAGATATCACTTATTAACACATTTAGAATCTAATAGATAATGAAATAATGTTTTCAATAGAATTTGCGGTTAATCAAATCAAATCAACATCGTATTAAATTGACATTTCAGCAAAAGTGTCAATTAATGTAAGAAACATTACCTTATAGGCGTATCCAAACGGACAATATGAATATCCAAATGCACATTAGACACAAATTGTAAACCTATAAATCCATCAATGACAGTACTTGGAAACAGAAGATGGTCAAATACTAACCCTCTTACAGCAAAAGTCTTTTCGCAAATGGCAAGATAGAAAACCAAATAGTTATGATGATTTTACACTGAAATGAATTTCATTGGTACAGTATTTAATCCAATGAGACAAAAGGCGTTCATGTTGTTACAAGGCTGGACTGGCGCCGACAAATCACTGCGATAGACAAACAATTGCGTAAGTATCACCGCTTGTGATTACAGGTGTTTTGAGACTGACCCATCTCGCCACGGTCCGACAGTGGCTTAATTGCTTTGTCTTTAGGATCAAAGCAAAAACACAGACCAGTAAAAACTTATCAAAGAGTGAAAATATATTTTGACAGCGATAGATAGAGCAGTATATGCGAGCAAAACTTCCTGTCTTGGCCATATGTTATGACAGCAGTCCCGCGGTTATTTGTTACAAACATACTGTAAATTAGCGCAAAATGCTTTCTAATCAAGCAGGACCCGGTCTGTGTAACCGTTTAATATCGCTAGTTGAATAGTTAGGTTATCCCTTGAGCGAAAATTTGGGTTGATTTGATGAAGATTTCTGTCTTATATGAGCAGTTAAAAAGTTGCGAAAACGCGTTAAATTATGATTAGCGGCCATAGTGAGACTCCTCCACGTACGTCACAGCACAATACGGTTCAGTGACCACTTCCCGCCCACTTTCTAGTCGCCGGGGCTTAATTAGGCGGTTTTTTAAAAAGCCGTATATAAGTAATTTATGGGTCGATTTCAGAAATTCAAAATCGAGCAATTGTCAAATTGAACCCCCTTTTCAACGAATCCGAAAGTGACCATATGTCATTTCATCTAACCTCTGCACACAATATTACATCCTTCTAGGTCTTTTTGTTCTGGGGAAGAAGATGAATATAGAATTTTAAATCATGGCCTGTGAGGTTCTTATCGGTCCTTTACAGGCCTGATGAGCTAAACATTATATTATAGGGTTTGAGGGCATTTTCAGAGTAGCCTTCGTTGGATCGTTTTCAAATGTAGAGTTTTTAATGTTAATTACAAACCTACAGTGACGTCACACCACTACTGCTTATACCATTATACTCAACAATTCCTATGTAGATGTATTATCGCAATTTCCCTCTTCCCCAGGCAATTATCTTAATAATGTCCCTCTTCAAACATCTATTTTTAATACCGAGATGTTAAGTTTAAAATGAAAGTTAGTGTATGATGAAAGTGTATGTTATGTCTAACCCTATTGAAAAACAACGGTTAATTCAAACATCAATCTCCAAATGCTTTTTAGAATAACCCGTCTCGAACCCGAAACCTTCATACTCCTCCACACCAAGCGCTGCGATGATACCACTGTGGTACAGCGACTAGGCTGATGAGGTTGTTTCCTAAGTTTATATTATACCTACTTCCTTTCAATGAAGGGGGATATTTTACGGACGACTCCATTTCTTTTTCGCACGAACAATTAATGAAAGAAACATAAAATTTAACGATGGGGTCAGTTTGTAAGTTTGATAAAACATGCCAAAGGGTGTTTGTAAAGGATATAACACTCTCCCGAGGTTTTGGTTGAAAATGTAAACATGAGGGAGAGGGAGAACCCGCGGGCCGAAGGCCCAAGGGTTCTCCCGACCCCGAATGTTTACATTTTCAACCAAAACCTCGGGAGAGTGTTATATCTGTCATATAAGGGAAGGAAAAGGCGACAAATGTATCAAAATCGGTTATTAATTATGAAACATGTTTCCTATGAAATGACATCACAGTGTAGGAGCGGTGTTCTTGCTATTTTCAGTACTTATGCACGTGTACTCAAATTGGCAGTGTTAGTGCGGTGCAGCTTTTACCAACACGAGGCGTGCTCTCGGATTTGAGTAAGTATGAATTTATATTCAAACCACAGGGCCATGGAAATGGTATAATGTAGCACTCAGGTGTTCTCGGCATCTACATGTCAAGTTTCAGAATCCAAAACTGTCAAATAAGAAAACTCTGGCGAGGTGAAAGTGACTGATGTTATTTATTTTATGTTTCTTTCGCATTATCATGTTTTCTCATTTATACACTTTCATGAGATTTAGACACAACGCTTTAGATGACACTTTCCACATTCTCTGAAAAAATAACTTTGATCCATGCTGTAGTTTAGCAATTGTACACAAAATTAGAAAATACTCAAACATTCAGTACTTTTTGCGCAAACACTGTTCTAATGTGCGTGTAAGGTTAAGTGTATTCAGTTCTTATGTGCAAGTGTATGCAGTGTTTGTGTTAAACTGGTGCTTGTTACTAATTTGGCAAGTACATTTTTCTTACTAAATGATTAATACTTATGAGTCCGATTGCACAATTCATCCCCCGTTAGGCCTGAGTTTATATGAGAATTATCCTCAAAGAAAAGAAATACACCAATACCTTAAAGGGTCAGTAGCACGTTTTTTCGCTCATACGTCGATGAAATGTATTTGAAAATAATGTTACCAATAGTAAAACATCCTTCCCTCTTCGGAGAACCAAGGTAAACATGAGTGTACATGGTTCGGTAAAGCCATTGGAATAGTTTTTGTAATTTGAAATAATAAAAGTTAATGGCCACCATGCAGTTTTTGATTAATACGCAACATCGTCATTATTACTACGGATAATTGGTTTCTGTAATAAGATGTTTTAACCTCTAAAGTAAATTTAAATGACATAAACTATCATTATAAATGGGAAATATGAAGAAATAAAGTTTTCATCAAACGTGCTACAGCCCCTTTAAGAATGATGTTCGCATTTAGTTTGCTTTTAGTTTTCAAAAAAGTCGGAGATTGAAGCTTTAGACCTCTCGTTTTTAAGCAGAAATTCCACCAGTTACAACTAATGCAAAGGTTGTTAGTACATTCAAGAAACCTTATCATATGTGTGGAAGATGTACTTACAAAACTGTAAGACTTTCTAGTATGAAGCGGCATTTGCTTACCCACAATGTTGATGATAAATTTAAATGCCATGACTGTTTCCACTCTTACCTGTCGCGGTCTCTGCTAGAAGAAAATATGAAGTTTTGCCATCAATAATTTAAGATGGTTTGTGAGTATTGTGGGAAAATGTTTAAGAGCCATGCTGGACATAAGTCGCACATCCAACTAAAACACCAGAAAACTGGACGTTTCTGTTGCCCGATTTGTGACAAGACTTATAACCATGAAGATTTATACAATGGCCATGTTTTACATCACACTGGGATAAAAGTCCTCAAATGCAAAGACTGCAAAAAAGAATTTCAATACAAAAGAAACCTTAAGCAACATGCTAAAATATGTAAGGGCAATGAATCAAATCAAATGTATACGATCCTGTGTGTGTAAAGTGTGTGGTCAATCATTTTCCAATGCCTCAAGTCTCAAAACACACACTAATGGTGTTCACACAGGAATTATGTACCGCTGTGTTTGTGGAAAGCAGTTCAGATGGCGATCATCACGTCTTAAACATACAAAGACATGTGCATTTGCAAATGAAAGTTGAAGGCACACGACTTCATATGTTGTACATAAAAAAGAGTTACACTTTCTTGAATTAGAGGCTTTGAACTTTCCTTTTATTGACATACTGATAGCTTTACAACATGTAAAAGTACTTGTCAATGTACTAATAGATGTTTAATGTCTCAGAAATATTATGTTAATGCTTTTGGATCAGTGAATATTTTATGTTCAGTTTCATATTTGAAAACGTGTGGAGATTTTCACACAGACAGAATTACATGTAAACTTAATCTTTACCTTGTTAGTTGTTTTTAAAAAACCTCATGTGATGGCTTGTCACATCATAGTTTGTAGTTCAAACATAACAGTATAATATGGGGTTTATTGCCACAATTATCGGCATTGTTTATTTTGTAAAAGGGAGACTTTTTCATCTACATTGTTTTTATTTGAATGAATATGCGAGTGTAAGATGCGATTAAGTTACAGTTAACTTCGTTTATCCTTCATTATGACATTATGCAAATACAAATGTATTTTGATAACATTTTGCTTGTATTTGCTGGATCAAAATGGATATTTTTGGCATTTTAGTACTATATTGAAATCTATGCCCTAGCTGTACTATTCCTTATCATATTCTCTTTTGTATTGAAATACCACACCACGTATAATATCACATTCTCTAGTCAATCATGTTACTCACATACATATGTTTTACAAATATCTTGAAAATGTCAGGTTGTTATCACTGTTGTATAATAAAATAGAAATTTCATTCCACATTGACAGCACTGCATTGGCTCAAACTATTAAAACACTGACAGATATATTCAAAATAATATTTAATAAACACAAATGTCTCAAAAGTACCTGGAATAATAATTTGGTATTGACTATCAAAGTTTGGTCACAAATCTATGTACCATTTCATTGAAAGCATAATGTAACGACACATTAGAATTGAGTACACCTGCACATTAGAACTGTGTACGCGCACATAAGTACTGAATGTTTGTCAATGAGTATTTTCTAATTTTGTGTACAATTGCTAAACTACAGCATGGATCAAAGTTATTTTTTCAGAGAATGTGGAAAGTGTCATCTAAAACGCTGTGTCTCAATCTCATGAAAGTGTATAAATGAGAAAACATGATAATGCGAAAGAAACATAAAATAAATAACATCAGACACTTTCACCTCGCCAGAGTTTTCTTATTTGACAGTTTTGGATTCTGAAACTTGACATGTAGATGCTGAGAACACCTGAGAGCTAAATTATACCATTTCCATGGCCCTGTGGTTTGAATATAAACACATACTTACTCAAATCCGAGAGCACATCTCGTGTGTTGGTAAAAGCTGCACCGCACTAACACTGCCAATTTGAGTACACGTGCATAACTACTGAAAATAGCAAGTACACCGCTCCTACACTGTGACATAGTCATGTCGTGAACCAAAGAAGTATCGCGTAAACATAGCCGGGGACTGTTCGACTTTTTCGACGAGAAAAGCTCGTGAATCTCGCGCTCTACAAAGAGCATGTCTCCCTTACTATCGTTTTATTCAGGTTAAGGAAACGTGACTGTAGATAGAGTTGTTAAACGTTTCATTGTCAGGTCCTTTGTGGCTCCGTTGTAGAGCGTCTAGTTTAATGGGCGAGGGGATGCACGTTCGAATCTCGTCAAATGTGAAAATTTTAACTTAGAATCATTTCCGATTTGTTCTGTGATTGAAATAAGAACATCAAATGAGATTATCCCGGAATTTACAATTCACGTTAAAGTCTACTTTCAGGGCCAGGGATATTCTATAGAATGCCCAAGGGAGTTCTGCATGGCCTTGAAAGGATGTTTACCTGAGAAAAGAATTACCTCCAAAATGAGACAAATATGACGCCTTAGATTTATATATGAGATTTAAAACCTTTACCTTCGGGATAACGCCCCTCGTGTTTATACCTCGGGTTGCGAGCTTTATATAGCAATATATAGCAATAGGAAAGTCAGTCTTGAATATTAAACAGGTAGGTCTTAAGTCTGGACTTAAAGGACTCAAAAGATGGTGATTGTCGGAGATCAAGTGGCACACTGTTCCACTCTGTTGGTGCTATATGAGCAAAGGAACGCCTCCCAAAAGACACAGTTCTCACACTTGGTACTTCCAAGAGGAGCTTGTTTTCTGATCGAAGTGATCTGGCTGGCTTGTATGGAGTAATGAGATCTATCAAGTATTGGGGAGCATCTCCAGACAAGCACCGGTAGACTTGACACAGGATCTTGTATCTGATCCTCTGGCGAATGGGAAGCCAGTGTAGGTTACGCAGGATTGGGGTAATGTGTTCGAACTTCTTACACCCAGAGACAATCCTAGCGGCAGTGTTTTGGATGTGCTGCAACTTGTTGGTAAGTTTCTTCGGTGCACTGGCTAGCAGGCTGTTGCAGTAGTCCATCCTCGATATCACAAGGGAGAGGAGGAGGATGACAAGGGATTCTTTTGTGAGGTATCGTCGGATGTTTGCAATATTTCGCAGCTGGAAGAAGCAAGCTCTGGTGATGCTGTTGACGTGCTTTGCCATAGACAGTTCAGGATCCATCACTACACCAAGATTTTTCACTGATGACGAAAGGCTTATAGTAGAGCTACCAATATCTTTAGGGAGACAAGTCATAACGTTTGCTTGGGAAGTGTTAGACCATTGATACCTCACTTGTGCTCCCATTTTGGTGAGACCTTCCAGATGAAATCATCATTTACCTTGTGACATTGACCATGGCCCAATAAACATTTTGATAGGTTAGTGACAGGCCTTTGATACTGGACATGTGAATCCTTCGTGGTGCGGTCTTATTTTTGACCTTGTCGTACGTTGCATTCTCCCACAACTGCATTTGTCAGTGACACAGCTTTGATACTTAATCATATCACTTACATCCACAACACTTATCTTTGATATTCTAATTCCATGCCATGCTTATATCCGGGGACATTAGTGTTTATTGATTATGAGGTTAAATTTGTACATTGACAATTTGAAAGCATTACCAGTCATCCTTACATGTGAATGTCGAATATCCCTTGTGTGGGAAGTGCGTTTTGCAAAACCAACTCATAATGAGTTCAAAGAGTCCCTAGATTCTGACTCGAAATTTTACTTAGACGACAAAATTTGATTGTCTACAGCTGAGATATAGAGGGTACCGTCCTTCCTCTAATAAGTACGTGTGCTTCTGAACTTAGCAGACATTTAATCCCAATTGAGGCCGGTTGCTTATTGGAGATTCTGTACTTCTACAGAAATTAAAATACATTCCCCATAATTGTTTCTTCGATTCTTTTTATTTAAAACCCCATTGCAAACATGTGGAACACCCAGGAGGAGACTGGGCTTAATTTTTGACAGTTGCTTTATTCTCGGGTCTTGTTGGAGATCCGGCTCTAAAAAGAGACAAGCTATGGTAAGCTTATATTCCAAATTTGAGCGATATATCGGTTAAGAAATAAAGATTTCAGATAAATATCCCCGCTAATGATATAAAGACACAAGTGTCTATATCACATTTAAATGTTGTTCCTTTCAATCATTCATTGTGATTGTATGCAAACCCTTTGAGTTTTTCGGTTGAGATTTGTTATTGAGTGGTCCTCCGTTTTTCTTGCCATGTTTAAGTTAAAGGTACATCCATTATGTTGTTGGGGGTCAAATATTTCAAATGTTATAAATGGTGTTACTTTAACGAGTATATATCGACTGTTACTAAAAACTACCATATTGATAGTCGACTTAATATAATGACGATGTGAAGGTAAAAGTAGTTATTTCTGATCGAAAACCGGACAATGCATCGCGATTAACGTGCGCCAATGACTCAAACGTAATTTTAGAATCTTATTTATAACAGACAAAAATACAAATTTGGGTTTATAATGTTTAATAGGTCATATAACTACTGTGCATATAAATGGGACGTGCAGTTTCGGTTTCTACACATGCATAACGATGTTACTCGATTTTAATTGGAAACTAGTAACTGTGATATATTTGGCGATTAGGGATGAATATGCAAGCTGAGTGAATTTATTTCCTCTAAACAGCACATATGGTGTGTCGGAATTACTAAAGAGAAACAAAAGTTTATGAAACACAATGGATGCACTTTTAAAACAAGAGAGGGGAATACGTAAATAAACAGAAATGTCATAAGAAATATGACTTTGCATAAATGTTTACATGCAATCACATATTCCATAGCTTTTTAATGACCTTGTAACGTAGCCTAGTTTCCCATGACTTTTCTTTTTTTAATGACTCGTATGAATCCTGTTGTACTTAACCATTGATAAATGTATACTTTTATACATGACCATGTGTGTATGAGCAAGATACCCGCGCTATTGGGCCTGACCTTCTTCAAACGGTGTTGTGAACATGTCTTCATGAATTTCATGAATTGGTGGTTATCTTACACCACTTAAAGTTCTACTTTTAATTTAAATATGGATAGGATTGTCATTCAATATCATTGGGCAAAGAGTTGTTGAAAAGCTGTGCTGTCCTGTGTCCTTAGTTTTAAGACGTAAAAATAGAGCCATGGGCGTAGTAGCTCGTCAGTGTTTATAGTGATTAGTGATGGCATATTCCGCACGCATCGGGCGAGATACATGTATGCATTTGCAAGGGTGAATATGACTTTCTTGTAAATGCATATCTGGCCCCAAGATGAATAATGAAGACTGAAAAAGGTTTTGGAGACCCTTATTTCAGGCAACAGGTCACCAAATCTATAATTTAAAAACTCCATTGGCGAAAGAGTCTGTACAAAGTATTACAGCCTTCTGGCCCTTTTTGTTCTGGAGAAGAAGATGTAAATATGATTTTAGGTCATGGCCTATGAGGCCCTTATTTGGAGCCACAGGGTCATCATATCTACAATTTAGAATCTCCATTGGCTAAAGACTCTGCCCACAATATTACAGCCTTCTAGGTCTTTTTGTTCTGGGGAAGAAGATGAATATAGAATTTTAAATCATGGCCTGTGAGGCTCTTATCGGTCCTTTACAGGCCTGATGAGCTAAACATTATATTATAGGGTTTGAGGGCATTTTCAGAGTAGCCTTCGTTGGACCGTTTTCAAATGTACAGTTTTTAATGTTATTTACAAACATACAGTGACGTCACAACACTATACTGATTATACCATTATACTCAACAATTCCTATGTGGATGTATTATCGCAATTTCCCTCTTCCCCAGGCAATTATCGTAATAATGTCCCTCTTCAAACATCTATTTTTAATACCGAGATGTTAAGTTTAAAATGAAAGTTAGTGTATGATGAAAGTGTATGTTATGTCTAACCCTATTGAAAAACAACGGTTAATTCAAACATCAATCTGCAAATGCTTTTTAGAATAGCCCGTCTCGAACCCGAAACCTCCATACTCCTGCACACCAAGCGCTGCGTTGATACCTCTGTGGTACAGCGACTAGGCTGATGAGGTTGTTTCCTAAGTTTATCTTATATCTACTTCCTTTCACCAAAGGGGGATATTTTACGGACGACTCCATTTCTTTTTCGCACTAACAATTAATGAAAGAAACATAAAATTTAACGATGGGGTCAGTTTGTAAGTTTGATAAAACATGCTAAAGGGTGTTTGTAAAGGATATAACACTCTCCCGAGGTTTTGGTTGAAAATGTAAACATGAGGGACGCGGGTTCTCCCTCTCCCTCACGTTTACATTTTCAACCAAAACCTCGGGAGAGTGTTATATCTGTCATATAAGGGGAGGAAAAGGCGACAAATGTATCAAAATCGGTTATTAATTATTTTGTGTACAATTGCTAAACTACAGCATGGATCAAAGTTATTTTTTCAGAGAATGTGGAAAGTGTCATCTAAAACGCTGTGTCTCAATCTCATGAAAGTGTATAAATGAGAAAACATGATAATGCGAAAGAAACATAAAATAAATAACATCAGACACTTTCACCTCGCCAGAGTTTTCTTATTTGACAGTTTTGGATTCTGAAACTTGACATGTAGATGCTGAGAACACCTGAGAGCTAAATTATACCATTTCCATGGCCCTGTGGTTTGAATATAAACACATACATACTCAAATCCGAGAGCACATCTCGTGTGTTGGTAAAAGCTGCACCGCACTAACACTGCCAATTTGAGTACACGTGCATAAGTACTGAAAATAGCAAGTACACCGCTCCTACACTGTGACATAGCCAAGTCGTGAACCAAAGAAGTATCGCGCAAACATAGCCGGGGACTGTTCGACTTTCGAGAAAAGCTCGTGAATCTCGCGCTCTACAAAGAGCATGTCTCCCTTACTATCATTTTATTCAGGTTAAGGAAACGTGACTGTAGATAGAGTTGTTAAACGTTTCATTGTCAGGTCCTTTGCGTCCAGTTTAATGGGCGAGGGGATGCACGTTCGAATCTCGTCAAGTGTGAACATTTTAACTTAGAATCATTTCCGATTTGTTCTGTGATTGAAATAAGAACATCAAATGAGGTTCTCCCGGAATTTACAATTCACGTTAAAGTCTACTTTCAGGGCCAGGGATATTCTATAGAATGCCCAAGGGAGTTCTGCATGGCATTGAAAGGATGTTTACCTGAGAAAAGAATTACCTCCAAAATGAGACAAATATGACGCCTTAGATTTATATATGAGATTTAAAACCTTTACCTTCGGGATAACGCCCCTCGTGTTTATACCTCGGGTTGCGAGCTTTAAATCTCATAAACACCCTTTGGCCTATACTTAATCAAGGTATGTCTACACAATATCCTCTGAATAGCAAGCTGAGACCTAGTCACTGTAACTTTCTATGCTCTCGAATCAGAGATTCAGGGGTTATATTGTTTTTCACCTGCCCGTCTGAAACTGTTTAACCGTGGCCTTAATCTTTGATTGGTCAGTGAAAGGCCTCATGTGCATCCAAGGCCATTGTGATGATACCTTTCAGATGAGGTCATAATTGTTTAACCTGTGACCTTGACTTGGTGCAGGAAATATTTTTTCGAAAACTTTTAACTTGTTCATAACGTTTGCTTGGGAAGTGTTAGACCATTGATACCTCACTTGTGCTCCCATTTTGGTGAGACCTTCCAGATGAAATCATCATTTACCTTGTGACATTGACCTTGGCCCAATAAACATTTTTGATAGGTTAGTGACAGGCCTTTGATACTGGACATGTGAATCCTTCGTGGTGCGGTCTTATTTTTGACCTTGTCGTACGTTGCATTCTCCCACAACTGCATTTGTCAGTGACACAGCTTTGATACTTAATCATATCACTTACATCCACAACACTTATCTTTGATATTCTAATTCCATGCCATGCTTATATCCGGGGACATTAGTGTTTATTGATTATAAGGTTAAATTTGTACATTGACAATTTGAAAGCATTACCAGTCATCCTTACATGTGAATGTCGAATATCCCTTGTGTGGGAAGTGCGTTTTGCAAAACCAACTCATAATGAGTTCAAAGAGTCCCTAGATTCTGACTCGAAATTTTACTTAGACGACAAAATAGAGGGTACCGTCCTTCCTCTAATAAGTACGTGTGCTTCTGAACTTAGCAGACATTTAATCCCAATTGAGGCCGGTTGCTTATTGGAGATTCGGTACTTCTACAGAAATTAAAATACATTCCCCATAATTGTTTCTTCGATTCTTTTTATTTAAAACCCCATTGCAAACATGTGGAACACCCAGGAGGAGACTGGGCTTAATTTTTGACAGTTGCTTTATTCTCGGGTCTTGTTGGAGATCCGGCTCTAAAAAGAGACAAGCTATGGTAAGCTTATATTCCAAATTTGAGCGATATATCGGTTAAGAAATAAAGATTTCAGATAAATATCCCCGCTAATGATATAAAGACAGAAGTGTCTATATCACATTTAAATGTTGTTCCTTTCAATCATTCATTGTGATTGTATGCAAACCCTTTGAGTTTTTCGGTTGAGATTTGTTATTGAGTGGTCCTCCGTTTTTCTTGCCATGTTTAAGTTAAAGGTACATCCATTATGTTGTTGGGGGTCAAATATTTCAAATGTTATAAATGGTGTTACTTTAACGAGTATATATCGACTGTTACTAAAAACTACCATATTGATAGTCGACTTAATATAATGACGATGTGAAGGTAAAAGTAGTGATTTCTGATCGAAAACCGGACAATGCATCGCGATTAACGTGCGCCAATGACTCAAACGTAATTTTAGAATCTTATTTATAACAGACAAAAATACAAATTTGGGTTTATAATGTTTAATAGGTCATATAACTACTGTGCATATAAATGGGACGTGCAGTTTCGGTTTCTACACATGCATAACGATGTTACTCGATTTTAATTGGAAACTAGTAACTGTGATATATTTGGCGATTAGGGATGAATATGCAAGCTGAGTGAATTTATTTCCTCTAAACAGCACATATGGTGTGTCGGAATTACTAAAGAGAAACAAAAGTTTATGAAACACAATGGATGCACTTTTAAAACAAGAGAGGGGAATACGTAAATAAACAGAAATGTCATAAGAAATATGACTTTGCATAAATGTTTACATGCAATCACATATTCCATAGCTTTTTAATGACCTTGTAACGTAGCCTAGTTTCCCATGACTTTTCTTTTTTTAATGACTCGTATGAATCCTGTTGTACTTAACCATTGATAAATGTATACTTTTATACATGACCATGTGTGTATGAGCAAGATACCCGCGCTATTGGGCCTGACCTTCTTCAAACGGTGTTGTGAACATGTCTTCATGAATTTCATGAATTGGTGGTTATCTTACACCACTTAAAGTTCTACTTTTAATTTAAATATGGATAGGATTGTCATTCAATATCATTGGGCAAAGAGTTGTTGAAAAGCTGTGCTGTCCTGTGTCCTTAGTTTTAAGACGTAAAAATAGAGCCATGGGCGTAGTAGCTCGTCAGTGTTTATAGTGATTAGTGATGGCATATTCCGCACGCATCGGGCGAGATACATGTATGCATTTGCAAGGGTGAATATGACTTTCTTGTAAATGCATATCTGGCCCCAAGATGAATAATGAAGACTGAAAAAGGTTTTGGAGACCCTTATTTCAGGCAACAGGTCACCAAATATATAATTTAAAAACTCCATTGGCGAAAGAGTCTGTACAAAGTATTACAGCCTTCTGGCCCGTTTTGTTCTGGAGAAGAAGATGTAAATATGATTTTAGGTCATGGCCTATGAGGCCCTTATTTGGAGCCACAGGGTCATCATATCTACAATTTAGAATCTCCATTGGCTAAAGACTCTGCCCACAATATTACAGCCTTCTAGGTCTTTTTGTTCTGGGGAAGAAGATGAATATAGAATTTTAAATCATGGCCTGTGAGGCTCTTATCGGTCCTTTACAGGCCTGATGAGCTAAACATTATATTATAGGGTTTGAGGGCATTTTCAGAGTAGCCTTCGTTGGACCGTTTTCAAATGTACAGTTTTTAATGTTATTTACAAACATACAGTGACGTCACAACACTATACTGATTATACCATTATACTCAACAATTCCTATGTGGATGTATTATCGCAATTTCCCTCTTCCCCAGGCAATTATCGTAATAATGTCCCTCTTCAAACATCTATTTTTAATACCGAGATGTTAAGTTTAAAATGAAAGTTAGTGTATGATGAAAGTGTATGTTATGTCTAACCCTATTGAAAAACAACGGTTAATTCAAACATCAATCTGCAAATGCTTTTTAGAATAGCCCGTCTCGAACCCGAAACCTCCATACTCCTGCACACCAAGCGCTGCGTTGATACCTCTGTGGTACAGCGACTAGGCTGATGAGGTTGTTTCCTAAGTTTATCTTATATCTACTTCCTTTCACCAAAGGGGGATATTTTACGGACGACTCCATTTCTTTTTCGCACTAACAATTAATGAAAGAAACATAAAATTTAACGATGGGGTCAGTTTGTAAGTTTGATAAAACATGCTAAAGGGTGTTTGTAAAGGATATAACACTCTCCCGAGGTTTTGGTTGAAAATGTAAACATGAGGGACGCGGGTTCTCCCTCTCCCTCACGTTTACATTTTCAACCAAAACCTCGGGAGAGTGTTATATCTGTCATATAAGGGGAGGAAAAGGCGACAAATGTATCAAAATCGGTTATTAATTATTTTGTGTACAATTGCTAAACTACAGCATGGATCAAAGTTATTTTTTCAGAGAATGTGGAAAGTGTCATCTAAAACGCTGTGTCTCAATCTCATGAAAGTGTATAAATGAGAAAACATGATAATGCGAAAGAAACATAAAATAAATAACATCAGACACTTTCACCTCGCCAGAGTTTTCTTATTTGACAGTTTTGGATTCTGAAACTTGACATGTAGATGCTGAGAACACCTGAGAGCTAAATTATACCATTTCCATGGCCCTGTGGTTTGAATATAAACACATACATACTCAAATCCGAGAGCACATCTCGTGTGTTGGTAAAAGCTGCACCGCACTAACACTGCCAATTTGAGTACACGTGCATAAGTACTGAAAATAGCAAGTACACCGCTCCTACACTGTGACATAGCCAAGTCGTGAACCAAAGAAGTATCGCGCAAACATAGCCGGGGACTGTTCGACTTTCGAGAAAAGCTCGTGAATCTCGCGCTCTACAAAGAGCATGTCTCCCTTACTATCATTTTATTCAGGTTAAGGAAACGTGACTGTAGATAGAGTTGTTAAACGTTTCATTGTCAGGTCCTTTGCGTCCAGTTTAATGGGCGAGGGGATGCACGTTCGAATCTCGTCAAGTGTGAAAATTTTAACTTAGAATCATTTCCGATTTGTTCTGTGATTGAAATAAGAACATCAAATGAGGTTCTCCCGGAATTTACAATTCACGTTAAAGTCTACTTTCAGGGCCAGGGATATTCTATAGAATGCCCAAGGGAGTTCTGCATGGCATTGAAAGGATGTTTACCTGAGAAAAGAATTACCTCCAAAATGAGACAAATATGACGCCTTAGATTTATATATGAGATTTAAAACCTTTACCTTCGGGATAACGCCCCTCGTGTTTATACCTCGGGTTGCGAGCTTTAAATCTCATAAACACCCTTTGGCCTATACTTAATCAAGGTATGTCTACACAATATCCTCTGAATAGCAAGCTGAGACCTAGTCACTGTAACTTTCTATGCTCTCGAATCAGAGATTCAGGGGTTATATTGTTTTTCACCTGCCCGTCTGAAACTGTTTAACCGTGGCCTTAATCTTTGATTGGTCAGTGAAAGGCCTCATGTGCATCCAAGGCCATTGTGATGATACCTTTCAGATGAGGTCATAATTGTTTAACCTGTGACCTTGACTTGGTGCAGGAAATATTTTTTCGAAAACTTTTAACTTGTTCATAACGTTTGCTTGGGAAGTGTTAGACCATTGATACCTCACTTGTGCTCCCATTTTGGTGAGACCTTCCAGATGAAATCATCATTTACCTTGTGACATTGACCTTGGCCCAATAAACATTTTTGATAGGTTAGTGACAGGCCTTTGATACTGGACATGTGAATCCTTCGTGGTGCGGTCTTATTTTTGACCTTGTCGTACGTTGCATTCTCCCACAACTGCATTTGTCAGTGACACAGCTTTGATACTTAATCATATCACTTACATCCACAACACTTATCTTTGATATTCTAATTCCATGCCATGCTTATATCCGGGGACATTAGTGTTTATTGATTATAAGGTTAAATTTGTACATTGACAATTTGAAAGCATTACCAGTCATCCTTACATGTGAATGTCGAATATCCCTTGTGTGGGAAGTGCGTTTTGCAAAACCAACTCATAATGAGTTCAAAGAGTCCCTAGATTCTGACTCGAAATTTTACTTAGACGACAAAATAGAGGGTACCGTCCTTCCTCTAATAAGTACGTGTGCTTCTGAACTTAGCAGACATTTAATCCCAATTGAGGCCGGTTGCTTATTGGAGATTCGGTACTTCTACAGAAATTAAAATACATTCCCCATAATTGTTTCTTCGATTCTTTTTATTTAAAACCCCATTGCAAACATGTGGAACACCCAGGAGGAGACTGGGCTTAATTTTTGACAGTTGCTTTATTCTCGGGTCTTGTTGGAGATCCGGCTCTAAAAAGAGACAAGCTATGGTAAGCTTATATTCCAAATTTGAGCGATATATCGGTTAAGAAATAAAGATTTCAGATAAATATCCCCGCTAATGATATAAAGACAGAAGTGTCTATATCACATTTAAATGTTGTTCCTTTCAATCATTCATTGTGATTGTATGCAAACCCTTTGAGTTTTTCGGTTGAGATTTGTTATTGAGTGGTCCTCCGTTTTTCTTGCCATGTTTAAGTTAAAGGTACATCCATTATGTTGTTGGGGGTCAAATATTTCAAATGTTATAAATGGTGTTACTTTAACGAGTATATATCGACTGTTACTAAAAACTACCATATTGATAGTCGACTTAATATAATGACGATGTGAAGGTAAAAGTAGTGATTTCTGATCGAAAACCGGACAATGCATCGCGATTAACGTGCGCCAATGACTCAAACGTAATTTTAGAATCTTATTTATAACAGACAAAAATACAAATTTGGGTTTATAATGTTTAATAGGTCATATAACTACTGTGCATATAAATGGGACGTGCAGTTTCGGTTTCTACACATGCATAACGATGTTACTCGATTTTAATTGGAAACTAGTAACTGTGATATATTTGGCGATTAGGGATGAATATGCAAGCTGAGTGAATTTATTTCCTCTAAACAGCACATATGGTGTGTCGGAATTACTAAAGAGAAACAAAAGTTTATGAAACACAATGGATGCACTTTTAAAACAAGAGAGGGGAATACGTAAATAAACAGAAATGTCATAAGAAATATGACTTTGCATAAATGTTTACATGCAATCACATATTCCATAGCTTTTTAATGACCTTGTAACGTAGCCTAGTTTCCCATGACTTTTCTTTTTTTAATGACTCGTATGAATCCTGTTGTACTTAACCATTGATAAATGTATACTTTTATACATGACCATGTGTGTATGAGCAAGATACCCGCGCTATTGGGCCTGACCTTCTTCAAACGGTGTTGTGAACATGTCTTCATGAATTTCATGAATTGGTGGTTATCTTACACCACTTAAAGTTCTACTTTTAATTTAAATATGGATAGGATTGTCATTCAATATCATTGGGCAAAGAGTTGTTGAAAAGCTGTGCTGTCCTGTGTCCTTAGTTTTAAGACGTAAAAATAGAGCCATGGGCGTAGTAGCTCGTCAGTGTTTATAGTGATTAGTGATGGCATATTCCGCACGCATCGGGCGAGATACATGTATGCATTTGCAAGGGTGAATATGACTTTCTTGTAAATGCATATCTGGCCCCAAGATGAATAATGAAGACTGAAAAAGGTTTTGGAGACCCTTATTTCAGGCAACAGGTCACCAAATATATAATTTAAAAACTCCATTGGCGAAAGAGTCTGTACAAAGTATTACAGCCTTCTGGCCCGTTTTGTTCTGGAGAAGAAGATGTAAATATGATTTTAGGTCATGGCCTATGAGGCCCTTATTTGGAGCCACAGGGTCATCATATCTACAATTTAGAATCTCCATTGGCTAAAGACTCTGCCCACAATATTACAGCCTTCTAGGTCTTTTTGTTCTGGGGAAGAAGATGAATATAGAATTTTAAATCATGGCCTGTGAGGCTCTTATCGGTCCTTTACAGGCCTGATGAGCTAAACATTATATTATAGGGTTTGAGGGCATTTTCAGAGTAGCCTTCGTTGGACCGTTTTCAAATGTACAGTTTTTAATGTTATTTACAAACATACATCGACGTCACAACACTATACTGATTATACCATTATACTCAACAATTCCTATGTGGATGTATTATCGCAATTTCCCTCTTCCCCAGGCAATTATCGTAATAATGTCCCTCTTCAAACATCTATTTTTAATACCGAGATGTTAAGTTTAAAATGAAAGTTAGTGTATGATGAAAGTGTATGTTATGTCTAACCCTATTGAAAAACAACGGTTAATTCAAACATCAATCTGCAAATGCTTTTTAGAATAGCCCGTCTCGAACCCGAAACCTCCACAATCCTGCACACCAAGCGCTGCGTTGATACCACTGTGGTACAGCGACTAGGCTGATGAGGTTGTTTCCTAAGTTTATCTTATATCTACTTCCTTTCACCAAAGGGGGATATTTTACGGACGACTCCATTTCTTTTTCGCACTATCAATTAATGAAAGAAACATACAAATTAACGATGGGGTCAGTTTGTAAGTTTGATAAAACATGCCAAAGGGTGTTTGTAAAGGATATAACACTCTCCCGAGGTTTTGGTTGAAAATGTAAACATGAGGGACGCGGGTTCTCCCTCTCCCTCATGTTTACATTTTCAACCAAAACCTCGGGAGAGTGTTATATCTGTCATATAAGGGGAGGAAAAGGCGACAAATGTATCAAAATCGGTTATTAATTATTTTGTGTACAATTGCTAAACTACAGCATGGATCAAAGTTATTTTTTCAGAGAATGTGGAAAGTGTCATCTAAAACGCTGTGTCTCAATCTCATGAAAGTGTATAAATGAGAAAACATGATAATGCGAAAGAAACATAAAATAAATAACATCAGACACTTTCACCTCGCCAGAGTTTTCTTATTTGACAGTTTTGGATTCTGAAACTTGACATGTAGATGCTGAGAACACCTGAGAGCTAAATTATACCATTTCCATGGCCCTGTGGTTTGAATATAAACACATACTTACTCAAATCCGAGAGCACATCTCGTGTGTTGGTAAAAGCTGCACCGCACTAACACTGCCAATTTGAGTACACGTGCATAAGTACTGAAAATAGCAAGTACACCGCTCCTACACTGTGACATAGCCATGTCATGAACCAAAGAAGTATGATCAGTATCGCGCAAACATAGCCGGGGACTGTTCGACTTTCGAGAAAAGTTCGTGAATCTCGCTCTCTACAAAGAGCATGTCTCCCTTACTATCGTTTTATTCAGGTTAAGGAAACGTGACTGTAGATAGAGTTGTTAAACGGTTCATTGTAAGGTCCTTTGTGGCTCCGTGGTAGAGCGTCCAGTTTAATGGGCGAGGGGATGCACGTTCGAATCTCGTCAAGTGTGAAAAATTTTAACTTAGAATCATTTCCGATTTGTTCTGTGATTGAAATAAGAACATCAAATGAGGTTATCCCGGAATTTACAATTCACGTTAAAGTCTACTTTCAGGGCCAGGGATATTTTATAGAATGCCCAAGGGAGGTCTGCATGGCATTGAAAGGATGTTTACCTGAGAAAAGAATTACCTCCAAAATGAGACAAATATGACGCCTTAGATTTATATATGAGATTTAAAACCTTTACCTTCGGGATAACGCCCCTCGTGTTTATACCTCGGGTTGCGAGCTTTAAACCTCATAAAAACCCTTTGGCCTATACTTAATCAAGGTATGTCTACACAATATCCTCTGAATAGCAAGCTGAGACCTAGTCACTGTAACTTTCAATGCTCTCGAATCAGAGATTCAGGGGTTATATTGTTTTTCACCTGCCCGTCTGAAACTGTTTAACCGTGGCCTTAATCTTTGATTGGTCAGTGAAATGCCGTATGTGCATCCAAGGCCATTGTGATGATACCTTTCAGCTCTAACACGTTGATGTGCAGGCTGGCCTCGGCCTGGGACCAAAGCCCCGAAGCCGAGTGGGGCCCTAAGACCCCTCCCCAGCCCGAGAGCGAAGCGTCTGTTTGGACTGTGCACGAGGGCACTGGCGTAACCAGAGATATACCCCTCGCGAGGTTCTCTGAACTGGTCCACCATAAAAGATGCGGCGAGAGCCACCCCGGAGTCTCGAGCTGCTTCTCGTAACTCTCGGAATGAGACCACAGACTGGCTAGAGCCTGCTGAACTGGTCTCATCCGAAGTCGAGCTCTGTAAACCACGCCCACTGTTGCCGCCATGAACCCCAGTAGCTGGAGCCATCTGCGAGCAGTGTGACTGTGGGACTCTAGGAACAATAGCGTGGCCCTCCGAACCTTCAGAACTCGGTCTGGAGCGAGAGAAACCGTCTTCAGATCCGTCTGGAACCTGGCCCCGAGGAAGATCTGATCCTGAGAGGGCTTCAGGTCCGATTTCTTATGGTTGATTATCCAGCCCAGGGATACCAACAAGTTGATAATCTCCATGGTGGCCGCCTGGTTCAAAGCCTGAGACAGCGCCCTGACCAACCAATCGTCCAGGTACGGGTGACAAAATCGACCTTGAACCCTGGCGACCTGAGCGGGAATCAACATAAGTTTCGTGAACACCCTCGGCGCCGTAGAGATGCCGAAGGGTAGAACCGTGAACTGATAGCACGTCCTGTCGAAAGCAAACCTCAGATATTTCTTGAACTCTGGGTGCATTGGGACGTGGAGATATGCGTCCTTGAGGTCTATCGAGGAAAGCCACTCGTTTGCCTCTACGGACGCTATGACCGACCTCAAAGTCTCCATCTTGAACGATGGAACCTCTATCTTCAGGTTGAGATACTTGAGGTTGAGGATCGGTCTGAACCCCCCGTCTTTCTTGGTAACAATGAAGTAGGTGGAATAATATCCACTCTGCTCCTGACCTGGGGGGACCACCTCTATGGCCGACTTCTGGAGCAAAGCTCGCAGCTCGGACCTGAGGATTTCGGCTTTCTCCGGCACAGAGGGGACCGGTGTGTACCGTATCCCGGAGAAAACCGGTGGCTCGACCTTCCACCGAGGCAGGTGTCCGTCCCTGAGCGTGGACAGGACCCAGGGGTTGACGGTTACCTTGGACCAAGCCGGAAGGAACCTCGACAGACGCCCACCTACTGGGATGTTTGGCTGCAAGCAGTGAACCCCTGTCTCCGGCAGCTCTCGGGCTGCCGGAATTTTGGGAGACACCTCGGGCACCGGAGGGGTTAGGAACCCTGATTGGGTTTCCGGCCCCCCCGAAAAGGCTTGTTGGAAAGCTTTCCCCCACGTGCCTGCTTGCCGCCCCTTGGTTTCTGGCCCTGGTAGTGGAGCGGTTTGATCCACTCCGGAGCCTCTCCCGCCGACGGAGTCTGCGAAACCTTGGGGAAAGGACGCTTGCTCTTTTTGGTAGGTGGCGGTTTTGTAAGGAGCTCAGTGTCCATGCAAACCGTCGCCACCTCCACCGCGTCCTTGAGCACCTGCTGTGCCCCCGGGAAGAGGGAGTCCCCCAACTGGAAAGGCAGAGCCAGGAGCCGCGCATGAGTGTCCTGACCCGCCGACACAGTCGACAGCCAGAGACGCCTCATACCCATCACAGCGACCATCATCTGGCTAGATGCGCTACGCAGAGCGTCACGAGCCAGATGGGTGCCGACCCCCACCGATTGTGAAAGGAGAACCACCGAGTCGGACTCGGGGTCTCCCAACCTCCCTACTATCTCCGACTGAAGCGCCGAGAGATAGGCCCCATGCACGGACACTGGCACTTGCTGCGCCGCGTTGCGGAAAGAGTCCTCGAAGGACCTAAACGCCGAGCACAAGTGTGAGGCCTGCTGGTTGAAGGGAGGTACACGGCGGCCTTGCTTCCCCAGAAGGGATTGGGTCCCAGACCAAGCAAGGGTCTCACGTACTCACCGACCCCCGGGACATCGAACAAACCTAAGCTGCACCTGTGGTGCCTTCGGGGCGGAGAAAGTATCCCCCGGAAGGCGAAATCCACTAGAGATCAGGGCCGGGGGCGGTATCACCACCTGAGGCAGAGCAACAGCGATTCTATCGCGCATCTGCCTCAGTGCGAAAGTCGGTGTTAGGGGGACATCCCTAGCGTCCACCACATCATCCGCATCGACATCGACCTCCATGAGGTCGTCGATGTCTTCCCCATCCCCCCGATCCAAGACGTCGGAGACCTCCAAAGAGGAATCCACGACTGAATCGATGGGAGAGGAAGACCTGATGCGAACGATGGGCGTCAGCACAGTCTGCCCCGCGACTTTCGTGACCACCCCCTAACCCGGTCCCGTGGACCCAGGCTCGGAGCCCGGCTCCGTGGCTCGGGTCTCCTGGCGCCGAGAGGCTTCAGGGTTGCTCGGCGTAGCCGACAGCACCCTGGCGCTTCGCACCCTGGATTGGCTCCGAAGGCTCCGAGCGAGCTCGGTAGCCTGGAGCTTGGGGATGGACGGCATAGCAAAGTCGGAGCCTTGGTTGCCGCAACCCCCGGCGCCACCGGAGCCACTAGGGACTCCGGGCTGCGCTGGTGCATCCGGGTCTGCCAACCTCGGGGCCTGGAACTCCTTACGGAGCCCCGAGACCGCCTCAGCCAGCATTCCCTTCATTTGCTCATGCAATAATTGTGAAAATTGATTGATATCAAAAGGTGCAGTTGGGAAGGGAACCTGTCTTTCTAAAACAGGGGGCTGCAACTCAATCTCCTCCTCTGATTCTCTAACGAGTGTAGGAGGAGGAGAAGAGAGAGCTTTATCTGAGGGACGGGCCTTACGAGAGCCCTTACCCTTGCCCGACTTCCTCTTAACTTTAGAGGGGGGATCGACTGCTGCAACGTCGGCACCCTCCTTAATCAACTTGAAAAAGTACTGGAAGTCCTGGTGTCTGGACTTCCTGGTCTTGGGGGTGAAGTCAAGGCAGACATTACATCTGCTGTCGTCGTGCCCATCCTCCGCTAGACACTTGAGACACTTGTCGTGTTTGTCAGCAGGAGGTAGTCTGACGCTACACCCCGAACACTGAGTGAAGGACTGAAAATCCAACAGTCAGAGTGTGAGGCCAATGGGGGTTGGGGTAGGAAAGTGCATATGTAAACATAACAAATGCAAAAGACCCCCGGCAGAGGTAGTTATATTAGTCCTGCATAGTAATAATAATAAATGCAAGCCATTGATACGTACCTGATGCCTGAATGAAAAACATGTAAACAAACATGGCTGACATGAAAAAACGACTAAGTGCCAATCCCGATCGGAAAGTCAAAACTGACCAGAAAGGGATGGAAACTGCCTTGCATCCTACATAAACCTATCGTACACCAACATAAACGACCCAAAAACACTTTCGAACTATGGGGAAAGAGAAACGAAAAATACAAAAGGGCCGCCATGATGGTCGTTTTTTCCCGCCACGTTGTCAAACTGACCACGTAGACAAGGTAAAAAAACGTAATTACGAGGTAAAGAATGCGACAATAAATGGAGAAACTCTGCCGAGACAATATAAGAAAAGGTTACCACTCCTACAGTATTGAGATCTTGGTCCATTTCTTAAGAAAATCTGCGACACTGAACAAATTCTGAAACACGTCTTCTCTCTCGAATGACAGATTTATAAGTGGTGAGTTAGAGTTATCTGCCCTTGGCGTCACTAGCAACCGCCAAGGTGGGGGCCCACTTAAGGTGGTCCAAATGTTTATTTTTTAGTAATTTATTATTTTTACGGTTATTTTATTAAAAATATTAAATTCTAACTGTCATAACTAAAAAAATAGAGCCATGGCCTCTGTAGCTCATCAGGAGATAATAAGTGGGGTATGTTATGGAGTGGACTTTATAGCAATGGTCAGATAATGGAATGTAGTAATAAGAATCTAGGTAGTGAAACGATTAAAGCAGTTTAAAAATATTTTGTTACCATAACTTTGCCAATCTGCTATACAGTCAACTCGCGATAATCCGGCCTCCGATAATCCGAATCTCGAAGTGTCCAAACGGTAGCAAGCTGTAACCAAACTAATCTCTATATAAACTCATTAAATGTGGATTCATTAATCCGTTGCTTCCGTTTCCGAATCCGAACGCTAATTAGCTGTAACGGATTAGTTAATTACAGCTATTTCTGTTTCATTAATCCGACGGTTCATCAAAGCGTTCGGCTAATCCCCTAGACAAGCGAGCACCACACTGATTGAATCGGTAAACATCAATGACAGTGGATTGACAAGGGAGTTGAACATGTCAGTAGTTTGTGATTGTAATACATTGAGATGTCTCACTTTGTGTGTCGGGAGTTTGTGATTGTAATAAATTGAAATATCTCATTTTGTGTGATAGTTATAAATATCCAGCGTTTCAGAATTAGGTCAGTTGCATTTGACACTTGTCACGATGGCAATTCCCGCCCCAAAGTGGAAAGTGTGTTGGTGAGGAGAAGAATTAAGAAACTTTGATCACTATGCGTGGGTCGTTCAAGCCATTGAGTACGCAATCTGTAATCGGCAAATTCTTCAAACCTGAGTTTTGAACATGTACGTCTAGAATTTTGTGCAATGATTGTTTTACTAATATATGTATCCCAGTTGTTATGTGTATGAAATAAAACTCATTTGATACTCTAAATACGTTGTCTTCTGTATGTAGATTCAAAGGGGAGTAACTCCATCTTGTTTGGTTCATTTCAGCAGTCCGAACGTTTCACTATCCGAACGTTTTTGATGAAAAACGGAAGTGTTCGGATTATCGAGGTCTGACTGTATATATGTGTTGAAAGAGCAACACAAAGCTTGGAAATAAATTGCTGGTATCAAACATATAATAATGTGGTGGAGAGATCATACTATTTTTTAAGATCGTACACACATTATATAATAATGAATATACCGGGTACAATTCTTTGCATACAATTCACCACTGTAAGCTATTGCAATAATGGCCTGGGGCTGTAGAAGAAAATGAAAAAAACCTTTTTAGGTCATGACCCCTGTTAATTATTATCAAAATTGGTTACACATAAATCAACATTCGTTATGAATATCATACACCTTTGCATTATATTGTTTTAATTCTTAATTGCATTATGGCAATACCAACATTTATTACTGTTTTATTACATAATGAATAGGAGCCTCAGTTTTTGAAAATCCCATTTCTCATAGGCTCCATTTCAATACTTAATAAATTGGTGAATTTTTTTTAGTAAATTCTTTTTCACCATTTCTTATAGGCTCCTTTTCAATATTTGATAAAATGGTGATATTCTATGAATAAATTCTTTTTTAGAGTCAGTGGAAGACTAAAGCAGTCTCACGCACAGTCTATGATAACACAGTGCTGCACAGTAGTTTGAAGTAACCTGAAACCTCTGTGTAACTATCAGTTTTCATTCTTCTGCCAGGAAGAGGTCAACACAATGCAATTACATAACATGCAGACACTGGACTCACAGCCAGTAAAATTTATATGTTAGATGCAGTTTTTCCTACAATTAATTATTTTTCTGTACTGGAGAAGATGATGAAAATAGGTGTGATGTCACAATCTCATATAGCTACTTCTTTTATAGTCCTATGTTATCACCAGTCATCACTAGTCATATTCAGTTCACATATCTCATGTAAAATGAAAAAAATTAATTCCTCTTCAAGTTATTCCTTCAAAGGGTATTCAATAGTTCTCATTTCAAATAGATTCACATTAAACATGTCCATGATGTAGACATCTATCTCATTTCTTGTTCCTATTGAATAAAATTAACTGCAAAGTTAAGAGAAAACTAAATCAGATATAAAGTATAAAATATGATATAAATAAGGTATACCAAATTGACTGGAAATTCTCAATAATTAATTAATTAATTCTCCAAATAATTACACAATATCATGAGATATTAAAAAAATCCATTATTTACTCTTAAATTACAAAGAACATAATATTAGATTTAATAAAAGATTCTGTATTAAGTCTTTAGAATACTTTTAGACTTGTGTACCTTTATCAGCAAATTCACTTGCAAAATACAAATAATTACTCATATGTGAAATGTGAGACAAAGATAAAATATGACTTATAATTTTTGTTAAACCTCCAATTCTAAGTTTTTAATTCTAAATATCTCTTTTTCATCAGACATACTATATTCTCAAAGCACATGTTAGAACTCTCACATCAGAAAGATGAAATGCCTTTAACTCAGCTGTTTTCTTTAAAATTACCTCCCTTACCTCATTACTGATTGAAGTGCACATATAATCTCAGAAAGATGCTGTAAACTGAAATAGGCTTTTAGGTTATGATCTCTGTGACCCATATTTGGGGTCACAGACTCACCAAATTTACAATTTAGAATCCCTTACAGCCAAGGAGTCTGTACATAAAATTTCAGCTCGCTTGAGCCATTGGGACTGGAGATGAAGATGAAAATAGCATTTTAGGTCATTGCCTCTGTGACCCAATATTTGGAGTCTCACTGTCACCAAATTTACAATTTAGAATCCCCTTCAGTCAAGGAGTATGTACATAAAATTTCAGCTCTCTACGTTCATTGGGACTGGAGGAGATGATGAAAATAGTTTTTTTTAGGTAATGACCCCTGTGAGCCACACTTGGGGTCACAGGGTCACCAAATCTACAATTTAGAATCCTTTTCAGCCAAGGAGTCTGTACATAAAATTTCAGCTCTCTGGAGTCATTGGTTCTGGAGAAGAAGATGAAAATAGCTTTTAAGGTTATGACCCCTGTGACGCACATTTGGGGTCACAGGGTCACCAAATTTACAATTTAGTATCCCCTTCAGCCAAGGAGTCTGTACATTAAATTTCAGCTCTCTGGAGTCATTGGTTCTGGAGAAGAAGTCGAAAAAGCGAAAAGTTTACGGACGGACGGACGCCATCCCATGCCATAAGCCCATCGGGCCTTTCAGGCCAGATGAGCTAAAAATAGGATTTTTATGCTATATGTACCCCAAGGAGGATCCCTTCTGAAAAATAATTGATTGTCTACAGCTGAGATATAGAGGGTACCGTCAATCCTCTAATAAGTACGTGTGCTTCTGAACTTAGCAGACATTTAATCCCAATAGAGGCCGGTTGCTTATTGGAGACTCGGTACTTCTACAGAAATTAAAATACATTCCAAATAATTATTTCTTCAATTCTTTTTATTTCAAACCCCATTGCAAATATGTGGAACACCCAGGAGGAGACTGGGCTTAATTTATGACAGATGCTTTATTCTCGGGTCTTGTTGGAGATCCGGCTCTAAAAAGAGACAATTCAAACGGCGGAAATTGACACAAAGACACATTAATGATGTTGTCCTGGCTCAGAGGGTATAAAGGGTTCGTGTTTTGAGGCAAAGGAACAGCCTTTTTTGCAGCTTGTTTCTGAAGAGAAGTTGAAAGAAGTTTGTTGGATGGAGATCCTGTCATGCCAATATTTGAGTTGGGATCATGACCAAACAAACAAACTTTAGTCTTCATGTGTCATGTGGCTTGCAGTGTCAATTGGTTCCGGTGAAGAATTTGTTCAAAGGTTTTGGAGAAAATGCTTGGCAATCCAATATTTGTGGAGGGGCTAGAACCAAATCTACAAACTTGTACAAGGTGTCTCCAAATTTCACTTTCGGGGTGCAACTGTTCACAGACCACAACTGCCAAACACTAGATGATGCCATGAGTCTTGATGATCAAAAAATGAATATTACTATACAGGCATGAACAATAATAAGTTACATAATTTATTAAAATGTCTTACAAGATAGGTGGAATATTGCACAAAATAAGTTCCTTTTGATAATACTTTGTTAAACATCATCATTTTATCAAGCCTAAAAATAAAAGGATATTTTAATTATTCTCATGGTGTTCCGCATTAGATGATCCAGAGTGAACAGAGACACACCCCAGTAGAGATCCAAATTAACTCCCATGTAGCCATTGAGTACCTGGGTACATCTATCATAACTCTAGTACTTACATTACAATAAACAGATGGTGAAACAATAGTCAAAAGTCAAAACAATGAAATATTTGTCAAATATGCAAAGATAGAGACGCAAGTATTCAAATAATGCTGTAGTTCTGCTTGTTCACAACCTTGATGGTGATCATAAGATATACCCATACCTATGATTTAAGTACCATTTGCTATTGCTCTTCACCTGTGCAGCTGTCTGTTGATGTAGAAACTTAATCATGAAGGATACAACATAGGCGAATATGACTTTTTAGTATGAGATGAAAGTTTTTATTTTCATGTTTTACGGAATTTCAAATCAAGAAATATTCCTCTCACAAAAACTTTTTGCCAAACTAATAAAACAGAAAACTTTTGATTTACACCAAATAAAGATTTTTTGTTCTATTTTGTCCCAGATATATTTCTAATTTCTAATTATTTTTGTCTTTCCCAATTGCTGTACTTTTCATGATGGAGTAGAACACTTTTCTTCAAAATAGATATTTTGAGACATTTTGGTATGACTGACAATATACATGAAACACTGCATATTTATCACCATCATCTCAACTTCCCGATCCAAGCCATAACTCTTGCTAGTCTCCATTACTGGCTGATTTAGGCCTTGCAGTATTTCCTTAAGATCTTTGTGCTTGGAAATCCGGGCCCACTATTCATTTCAGGTGCAGCGATTCATATATCTTGGCACAACAAACCGAGGGAAATACTGCAAGGCGGTGGAAGCATCTATATCAATAAAATCCAAAACTTCAACTGCAACTCATATCTCATGCCAGTCTCCATCACTGTAAAATTTAAGCCTTGCTGCATTTCATTATCTTTTCTGTGATAGATTTATCAGCAAAACTATGAAGTTTGGGTGCAGTGTGCTAACAAGCTAGAACAGAAAAGATATATAATGAAACGCTGCAAAGCATGACAGGTAGTCGGTTATTAATTGCATGAAAATCAGAACAAGAGTTAGACCAAGATGAATGTTGAGTGTGACCTCATAATGTTCATTTTATTTAGTTTCAAGAGTCAACATGTCCAAACCCATATGTCTCAATAAAGCTGTGAGGAACCTGGACATTAAGCTCCCCACATAAAAGTTTTAACGTCTATCAGTGTTCGCAACAGCTGGCTTCCAGCCACTTTCAGTAGGGGCAGTAGCAAATGTGGTCAGTAAGTCCACTTGTCATGTGGCGTTATCAATAAGCTGAAGTTGCGTTTGATTTAACAGCAATAGGGTCAAGTCGACACATGTGCTTTCATGTTTTAAATGAAAAACGCATCGAACAAAACTTGAAAGTTGACTCAGCCTCAGCTCCATTGAAAACATTTTAACTAATCTTAATATTAACATGTATCTATGTAATAAAATTTATTGTTTCATTCATAATGTGTATGTGTGACTCGTTTGAAAATTAATCTGCACTACCCAGAATGCATTGTGACATCACAATTCAAGTTCTTGCAAAACCGGGGAGTACAATCTAGCTTGAGTCTAGGATCGAGTTGGCCAAGAACAAGTGTTTGATTCTCGAGTCTGCAATCCAAATGCAGCCTAACTGTCTTGACATTGCAAGTCCTGTCAAAATTTGAGAAGGGCTAGTTGTTTCCTTCTAACCATAAATCCAAGTACCAGTAAAGACTTTAAAGTATTTTGAACACTGGCATCAATATTTATGAATATTTGGCACAGAGAAGAAGAATGTCTGGTGTCAAGTTGGAACGAGAGCCTTCAACCTCTGCTCGATCTCCTGTTTCCGATGTCGTAGTTGTTCCATACGAGCTCGGTTGAGTTCCAGCCGGTTCTCTAGACTCTGTAACAGTGGTCCTGCCATCACGTCCATTATGTGGCACTCTGACTTGGTGTATACTGAAATACATGAAATGAAAAACTCATGAATAACCCACTACATACTGGACTGCTGAACTACGACACAAAACAAAGTCATCGAGGCAGTCTCAACTTCCCAATGCAAGGCATAACTCTTGCCAGTCTCCATTACTGGCTAATTTAGGCCTTGCAGTATTTCCTTGAGATCTCTGTGCTGAGATATCCGGGCCCACTATGCATTTCAGGTGCAGTGATCCACTATCTTGGCATGGCAAAGCGAGGGAAATACTGCAAGGCTTAAATCAGCCAGTAATTGAGACTGGCAAGAGGTTCGGCCTTGCGTTTAGAAGTTGAGGTAGCCTTAGTGTATTGTAAATGAAGGGACCAAGGTTAACTTAGCGTTAATGTTGTTTTGTGCGACAATCCCCCAGTGACATGAAATTTGAAGATCTTGCCCTGTCATGGATCTCAATCATAAATGCTACAGAACACCCCAAATTAATGGGGTTCTGTTTTACATATGAGAATACTAATTTTTTCTCATCTAATATCAGACATGCCATTGAAGGAAATTAACCTGTCTTGAATAATTTTATATGTAGTAACAAGCCATGGACTTACAGCAATTTGTTCTACTAAGTCCCAAGTCAAACCAATATTGATAGTTGATTGTTTTTAAAAAATGGTAAGTCACTGAATTTGTGGTTATTTTTTGGGCAAGTCAAAGGTAAAATTTGTTAAGTCAGTGACTTCAGACTGACAGATTTGTAAACCCTGATTTAGAAATTGAGTACTCCTTCATTTACTTGAAGCCGGAGTAAGCTCATATTCTGAAAACGTTACATTTGTTCACAGTAGCTGTTTCATATTGTGTGATACCATTCAGATTTGGTTAATACAACAACAGAACTGTTGAGTATATTTCATGACTTCCTACTTCTACCATATCCAACAATGGCAATAACTCCAGTAAAAATAACTGTGCATTTTTCATTTTCACACTCCAAGGTAGTGATAACCTTACCACAAACCAAATTTGGTAATCCTATCTTTAATGTTTTTTTAGAAATTGGTCTCCTTTATCTTGGACGATTGGACGCACAGTGAGTGAGTGAGTGAGTTGATGTTTAACGCTGCTTTCAAGAGTATTTCACTTATATCACGGCTTCTAGTATTATGGTAGGGAGAAAGCCCGCATCGCCATGTGGCTATGCTTTGCGGTGAAACCTGTGAGCATTGGCTGGAACTAGCGAACCATGGGTGGTACTACGCTGAAATTCAGAGTAGAATTGCACCCAAACCTTACTGCGTGTAGAACAGTTCTCTACTGCAGACAAAGTTGCCGTGCCCCTGGCAGGATTCGAAACACGGACCTCTTGATCTGAAGTCGAACGCGCTAACCACTGCGCTATCCCGCCCCCTGGACGCACAAAGCAAACACTATATCCCTCTTCCACCTCAATAAGCAGACCACCCTCCACAAGCTATGGGGGAAACTCAACAAGTGTCACTTACATCAAGAGGGTTCATACACTTGAAAGCAAGACGAATTCAATGACTTTTCAATGGTTTTTCAAGGAGTTTTCCATGACAATACAAGCAAGGTTGAAGCAACATATTATGCCGATCATTTACTTTGATGCAGAATCTAATTTTTTTTTCAGTTAGAACAAGAGGGAAAAGTAAGTAAATCAGCAGAAATTTCACAAGAAATAAAAAATCAATGATTTTTCCATGACTTTTTATGTAATATATGCCAATTTTTATAGTTTTTCAAGGCCTGGAAACTTAATTGAAATTCCATGACTTTCTTAAATGTATGCCTATTTTCCAAAGTTTTTCAAGGCCTGGAAACTTATTTGAAATTTCATGACTTTTCCAGGATTCCAGGATTCCATGACCCATATGAACCCGGATCCAAGGTCTCACCTGATGCGTTGTGGATCTTGGTGATGAGATCGAGGTCGTGTTGTTCTGTATTTTCATATGCTTCCTGTTCCTCCATGCTAAGGATTTTGGGTAGATCTACCAGTGACTCGAGGCAAGCCTTGCCGATACCTGGACTCGGTACAACATGTAGGGGTATCTCCACTCGATCATAGCTGCAAAATACAGCAAAACTAGCAATAGCTCTTGAAGAACTCTGCGATTGCTGGGGATGCAGTGTTTGCCAAATATTGGATAAAACTGGCTGAAAATACTTCAATACTCTTTTAGTTCTTCTCTGGCGTAAACACTGACGCAAGGACACACAGAAGGACACACTGGGTTGAATCATAAGCAGTGGCTTTCTGAGGATGGTATTAATACTAATCAGCAACGGAGAAGAAAAAGAACAACTCTAATTGCTGGTAATGGTGAATGAAACTGAACTGACTGAAAATTACAATTTAAAAAAATTTGTTATTAGAAATGAAACACTGACACAAGAACGCACAGAAGGATGTTCCAATGTACCAAATTACTCCCCCTATCAGCCACCCCCACCCCTGGATCCACCTCTGAATACTTACTCCTGTGGACCATAGTCCCCACCTCTGCTATAGCTCTGGAAACATGTCAGCTGTACCCTGTTCACCTGCAGACAGAGATGTGAAACATTTGCACCAAGACTGTATTTGATAAAGGTAGTTCTTATTTATTAATAACATATCTACCATGTGCTGTACCCAGTAGTTAGATAACCATTCCTTTAGAATAGCCTTGTTATTCTATTTTTAAAGGTATCAAGCTCAGATGTTTAGCTTAATTAGGCTCTTTGATGGTTTGTCCTGGTCGTACATAAGGGAGGTAACTCTTGGGGGTATGTTGTTACTAGAGCAGAACATGACCCTGTTTAACATAGAAAATTATAGCTACAGACATACTTTTTTTGCTGCGCAAATTGAGATACTTCTACTGGGAAGAGATTTAACAAATACACTTCTACAGCTAGATCAATATAGTAAGTACTATACATAATTAGAGAAACCAGAACCTTGAATTTCAAAGCTTCCTTTACAGCGATAAAATAGTTTGATTGAAAAATATTTCTGGTAAATTTACCAAATGTTTACAAAAATACCTCAAGATACTCATATGCTGGTGTTAATGATTCTTAGGAAAGTCCTTTAAGCGCTTAAAGTATCTTTGACCTGAATTATAACTGCTATGACCTTCACCTTTGTATTTTTATCCTCATTGAAAACAGAGAAGATAAGACCAATAAATCCTTGGTCCATCAGCTGATAGGAGGCTTGGGTCCGCACATCTGAAATAGTCAAATGTCTTAATCTACTTAGAGTGTTTAGGTATCGCTTCATCAGTGAGATCACTTGAACTATTTTCGAGCAGCCATTTTAAGGTGAACATTAAAATGGCCGCACAATGGGAAATGGACTCACATGGCTTAACTGAACCATGTACATTCATTTCACAACAGTCAGCAGAATGTGCTACAGCGCCTTTACATAAACTTCAAATGTTTCAAAAACAAGTATACAAAACACCAGAGTAATCAAAACAATGTTAAAACTAACCCATGTACTAAGTGAACATGCCAAAATCTTTCGAAGTCCTACATCTAACTAGTCGTTGATCTTACAGAAATCTACAGATGAGATGTGACAGATTATCTTACCGACATGTGACGGCCATACTGTGATGTGGGGATGGGAGTGGTACCAGCCTAGAACACGCATTGGCCTCTGCAACTCCTTAGCAAGATCCTTGAGAAAATTAAACATGGCATCAATAAATAGGACATGTATGAAACTTTACTCTGTTAGAAGTTTGACAACATCAATAGCAGGAGAATGTCATTTTAAACAATAGGAATAGAATGCCATGATAAGTCTATGAAACAAGCTTGAAAAGCATTAAAACTTTGTTAAATTAATTTGTGTAATACCATTATGACTCTCTAATGACTAACAGGGTTACAATTGGGATAACACTACCTTCAATAGTATAAATTCTTCTTCGGGCTGAGTCTCATGCAGGATTCGAACCCATCCCCTCAGAGTAAAACTATCACCAGCACTGTCCGTACCAGCAGCTTACCACACGACCATTTCGCCTCGACAAAAATCGAGGTCCAACAATCGATAGTTACCGGTAAGCTAATGTTACATTCAGTACCCCTCTGATCACAACTGCAGGATTTGCCACTAGCTGACGATAGTTCATCGGCTATCCCGAAACATTTGGTCCTCTCATTCAAGTACTGCCAAAATTGCTTGAAGATGAGTTCATTCAATGGCTTTTTATTTATTATAGGAATTATTGAACTCTGGGAATGAGGGTAGCACAGTAAGGTGACATATAATTACACTGATGGAGCAGAATGCACAAGACCACAACTCAGGAAAAAGGGCATGGTTATGGGCTGTCAAGAGATGATCAGTCTGATTAAAATCTACCTTGTTCCGAGGAATAAAATTTGCAAAATTATGTATCTACCGGGATACGAACAGGTTCTGTAAATTCCTCTCCACAAGTTTGGAGAAGGCTTGGCGTGGAAACCTATGAACGATACGAGTTCGTAACCAGGTAGATGCACTATATTGCAATTTTTATTCCACGGAAAACTGTCGATTTTAATTAATCAGACTGAAGAGATGATCTAAGAGTAAGAGCATCCTATTGTCTATCATATATAAGAAGAAGAATAAAGGAAGTCAAACGTGATTAGAATGTTGATCTTCTTTTGATTCTTAACAATACCTCTGCTTTAGTTGAAGCTGCTGAAAGCTGCTCAGGTGAGATTTCAACTCTATCAGCTTGTTTGTCAGATCTCCGCAACATTATCACCGCTGAAATGTGGGACACCTTCCTTTCATCTACCTGAAACCAAAAAATAGTCATGGGCTCTGTAGCTCATCAGGGTTTATATTGTTTGATGATGAAGACAGAAATTTATTGTCTCACTATAATGCATAATCCCTAGTCCTGACAAATCTTAGTCTTGAAAGTGAGAGAGAGCACTCAGAAAGGTCAACACACAGGATATTATGCAATATGCTTACCCCTCGGCTCTGGTTACAATCCAGCTGTGCTTTTACAGCCAAATTATGTAATAGCCTCTGCCTTGCACTAAACACTGGCAGCACTGATCTAACTGTATAAGGCTTAGAGAGAACAGGCAATGTGATGAATCTCATGGTACATAGTAATAGATGGCTAAATAATCTTTGCACAATTTTAACGGTTCTAACCCTTTTCATCTAAACATCTACCGGTAAACATTCTGAACGCAATATTCCTTCTAGTTTGTCCATAATGGAGACTTGATCTTCGACATATATTTCACATTCCTACTGAATAAGATTAACTGCAAAGTTACTATTTTTTCTCCATTCTGCATTTCTCAAACCCAAGTTAGGACTCACATATCTAAAAGATGAGATGACTCTCCCTTAAGGTATTTTATTAGGGAAAACTAAACACTGAATGAAGTGCCATAAAATATCAGTTCAAAATTCAATTTCAACCATTGTTTTAGGCTGTGGCCCATATTTGGGGTCACAGGGTCACCAAATCTACAATTTAGAATCCCAATTTCGATTTTAAGCTTAAGAGTGAAGTTTGTATGATATTACAAATCTTACGAAGTTTCACACGAAACATGTTATTCTGACTGCTAGCGGAGACCTCTCCTTTGTATTGATGATGTCACATGGCTACAAATATCATGAAAACTACCCGAATGTGAGCTGTCCGAAAACCAAGTGCATCCGAAAACCAAGTACTCGACGATAAACATAATGAGCAACAGTTAGTGGTCCTCTTCAGCTTGATAAAAATAATTTTTTAGGGGTAATTGAAAATTACATCATGTCCAGTAATATAAACTTTTATTAACATCAGACTATTTGTTACAATCTACTATAGACCATTGGAATCTGATGACAATGTCATAGAAAAATTATTAAGAACCTTAGAATATCACAACTTCATACCAATTACTGTGATTATGCGGAAATGCACCATGTTTATTTAAAATCAGGAACTATATTATTATATCCCGATCGGGGTATAATGAGATATCCGAATATAGTAGGCTGATCGGGATATAATATCCCGTTTAGTGGGTTTCCCAAAACTGATAAGGTTTATGAATCGAGATTTGTTCACCTCTCCAATGAGTAAACCCATCACTTCCTCTCTTTCAGTTGACAAAGCATGAGTGAGACAAACCAGGTAGGCGTCAGCTTCTAAATGTACACATGAAACCGCCATGCCTTTAGAAATGTCAATGTGACATCTGTTCAAGCTGTAAAATAGGTCTAAAAAACAACAGATGCGTGTTGAAGAGATACATCAATATTCACCGGAAGTATTGTACCGGAAGTAGAATAATCGGGGTTGTTGTAAAAACGTACTTTACTAGTGGAAAATAATGTCTAATAAAATATTTGATAAGGAACTGATATTTATAGTTTTACTTAATATAGTATTATGTTGTAATTCAATTAAATTACAATGAAATTTTGTGTATGTTTCTGAAGAAAACTGTCATTATTAACACTCGGATTTTTATGTTTCGTTTGATCTATCTACACTTTTGAAACAGTGTTGCCTGTTGCTTACTGTACTCCGATTAAGAAGAGTGGACTGAACAATTGAAATGCGTTAACAACGTTGTTGGTAAGTTGTTGTTCATATTATTTAATAGCCTTTGTGTCATTCATTTATTGTTTTGCATAGATAAATCCCAAATTTTATGCAACCACATTTGCATTTGATGCACGAAAGAAAGTTAGAAACTATCGGTTATTAGCTCACAGTCTGATTTGTTTTTACCTGTACCACTGTGTACTACATCATGTAGGCCTACATAGATCTACATATGTTGAGTCCACAACATCTTTTATGAGGTAACATATCAGTTTGCTGAAACCCACCGTTTTGAACTATAATAGGCCAAACAAGGTACATGTATTATAAAGTCAGTCGGCCTGTAATCCTGGAGTAATCAATATTCCCGCACCTGCCACATTCGCTTTGCTGTGGGAAAACAAAATATTAAGATCCTGTGTAATGCATTTTTCTCAAGAATGACCGAATATTACCTCTATGTACATTATATATCGGAATCAAATGAGCATAACAGGGGTCGAAAATAACACTCGTCCGCTCGTATTGACGAGTGACATTTGACTCGGGCAAGTGGAAAATGTAATATTGCTCGTCCTGTAGGACGAGTCCTTTTTCTGACCTGAATGTTTGAGATTATCAATGGTCATATGTATACTTCTTTCAGATTCACTGAAAACTCTTATAGAAACCTCAAAAGTCTTTATAAATGTCTAGATATTGCGAGTGTTGGCTGTTTATTTTTGTCTGATAATCACACGCTCTTATTTATCCAGCAGCCAATCAGAACGGGCAACCCCGAGAACTTGACCAATCAGCAATTGACAGGTCATTAGGGAATTCCCTGCTCAGCTATTTACTGTACAGTTGACTACCGAAGAATACGTTTGAGTTTTCATGAAGATTGACATAAATACAAAATATTTGATGAGGATTTGTGTTGGTATTTCAATTAAATTATAAATTTTGGATTTTATGACCGTTGTTATATTGTGTTATGTTTTGAATATCCTCCTTTTCAGCCATCGCCGTAACATGAATGTAGGTCACTCATACACGATCTTTCATCTCTTCCAATGATTTTCTTCATAGAGTTTTAATTCTGTATTTTTGGAAAACTAAAATCATATTATTCAATATTACGACAGGAGAAAATATCCAAAATTCATTTTGACAACAATAGACAAGTTCTCCTTGGTTTTGATTTGAGTCACTGTGACTTGAAGATGATCGTAAATGTTTGTCAATTTTGTTCATTTCCTATATCGTGTATTAGTACAGTATTATACAATTAGAAGAAGGTATTCACCACATCTGCACATGGAATAAAACAAGAAAATGTGAAACTTCAGGATTAATTCAACAAACCCTCATGTGACACAATATTTATTTCAAAATATAGGCCTACGAAGATGATTATGGACTATCTGTTGAACTTGTGAGTTTAAGTTAGTCAAATGTGACATCTTGATCGGATATCATACAGCAATGAATCATTCTTATCAATATTATTCTGTTAAAACTGGTGAACAGTGCCACTGCCTTTGGTACACTGTATTGTCACAAACACTTATGTCAATTAAGGGCTAGATATGGCAGAGATATGATTCAGATTGAGAACAAAGTCAGTTTCATAGTATTTCAATTTTATTATGACAAACACATATTTTAGAATAAATATAAGTTCCATTTGCATTCATTGTTCGTTATTGTTTGATTTTGTAGGACCAGTACAATTGCAGAAGGACGAGTAGAAATTATTTATCACTTGCCCTGCAGGGCAAGTGCAGATTTTCACTATTTTCGAACCCTGGCATAAATTCGAGACCATATATACATTTGCAATTGAATATTAAAGATATTCTAACCTCAGGGGGTAGGCTTCGCGGAAATGATTCTCACAACATAAAGAATAACGACACAAAAGTATTGGATTACAAATCCACCCCAAAAAAGTAGAAAAAACGTTTTTAATAAATACTTCATTTTTACAGCCGCCAAACGTTTCATTAGCCAATCAGCTGCTAGCAGAGGTGTGACGTGTTACTCAGGAGTCCTGCTCAACGAGTAGCTGGCTTATGTTATTGTTAACATTATACACTCGTATAGCCGTCACGTATTTTTCACTGATTTCACTTGTCAAAACGGCCTAAACGTGATCAAAGCTATTAGAAACAATGTCGGCATATTCTGTTCAGTCGTTAATTATCCCCCGCAACAACGAAGTTGGCGGAGGATATAGAAATGAGCTCTGTCCGTCTGTCCGTCTGTGCATCAAGGCTTTTCCATTCCGGCCTCAAACTTCAAAACTATTCAATATATTTTGCTGAGACTTTGTACAGGTATCAACCAAGTAGTCTAGATGTGCTTTTTGCTCTATAGAAATTTGAGAATAATTTTTTTTTTTTACGAATGCAAACAGTCTGGACTTAGAACCAAGAAGAGGGAAAACTATATTCCGGCCTCAAACTTCAAAACTATTCAATATATTTTGCTAAAACTTTGTACTGGTATCAACGAAGTAGTCTAGATGTGCCTTTTGCTATATAGAAATTTGAGAATTTTTTTTTTTTTTTACGAATGCAAACACTCTGGACTTAGAACCAAGAAGAGGGAAAACTATATTCCGGCCTCAAACTTCAAAACTATTCAATATATTTTGCTGAAACTTTGTACAGGTATCAACCAAGTAGTCTAGATGTGCCTTTTGCTATATAGAAATAAATGCATTATATATTCAAAATGCATAAATATATTCAAAATTCCTACATGGCGGGGGATATGGGCGACTCTGTCTGCTTCTTAACTTTGGTTGTTGTACACATGTGTTTAGATTGTTTAGTGTCCGATAATGCCGAGTGGATATTTCAGCGTAAATCTACTGCCATTGTCTTTTCTTTGTGTCATTTTGAAGTGTCAGTTCTATAGAGTTACTGCGTGAATGTCCATCACTTACAATTTCCGTTATGTCAGACTATTATTCTAGCAATGAGATCTCGCTTTGAACAACGTAAGTCAAGCGATAACAAAGATTTGATTGAAGAACAAGCGAATGTACCAAATGATCGGGATACATATCTTGTTACTATGTCTCGCGTTTATCTATTCCATTATTTTACAGTTGAAATGAAATAACATCACATATGTAGAATACTATCTCAAAGTATTTTGATTCAATAAAACAATTCATTAAACAATGTGTTTCCACAATTATACAAAATTGGATCGGCAAACAAACCAGTTCATGGCTAATCCTACTCAACGAAAAAATTACTTATGCGACGTATCTATATCATTTTACAAATTAAAAGAAATACATATCAATTGTTGCACTACATTGTGATGATTTTCTAACTAGTTCGCATGTAAACAACACTTTACGATGTCCTTATTGATTTAATAACTAACCTGTTGTCACCATATGAATGCTAATCCATGTACATCGGTGTGCATCATACATAATAGTGAATGACCGGCTGCTATCACCGACGAAACAACAGAACATAATACTTCTTAAATTTCGTTGGCTGAATATAACATTCCTAATTTTGATTGGCTCTCTATGTCCAGACTGAATGTCGCCTGTATGTGTATCTTTATTTTAACTAACGACCATTTCAGTATCACCAGTTACGTCATATGACAGGACTATGGCAATACCTTGACGCGCCACCTCTTATATAATTGAACCGGTCCAGTGACCGATATCTGGCATCAAAGCAAAGGTGTGAATGCATTAAGTGCAATTAGTGAGTGTTGATTACATGACTAACTTCTGAACAATATAGAATTACATTGTAATATAAAAATTAAAAGCTAGATTTTCAGCATTCTACATTAACATTTCATCGATTTTACCCAAATAATATGATATTGATGGAACAGAATCTGAAAGAAAATGTGTACCGAAAAAGAAAACGCCCTTTTCATTTCGATTTGAAATTAATCATGATTCCTTATCATAGATACATCATTGTAGGCTTTAAAATCTTTTGACATTTTCACCCACCACATTTCTCTAAAGTTGTATTACACTGAATAAAATAACTGTCTCAATGTAAGTAATTGTAAATGTACAAGATTATAAATTTAACGATCGCTCGATTTTTTTCCCTCTAAAAACTGTTAACCAGTAACAATGTTGAAAATTTCTAAGTTATAATGCAATTATTCTATCATGAATAAAAAGTCACCGTGAGAAATATTGACTCAGTAGACCTCAAACTATACAGGCCTCCTGAAACTTAAATAATAATAATAGTGACGTTTACAATTGAAATTATTCATTTCAAAGCATAATGTAGCCTATAAAATAACTAGGGCTGTAACGATTCATCGATACCTACGATACAATCGTAGCTTGGGAAATCGTGATTATTGTATCGTGAGCTTCCAGCCTTCCAGTATCGTGATACACTAAAAATAGATTTCACTTACTTAAAAATGAAAAGAAAAACTAAGTGAACACTATAAATAAAATAAAATATTCATAAATAAAGGTTTGAGAGAAAAAAAACTGTTTTAATCTTCCATTTTCGATCATCTCATAACACAAAATTTCCACCATCTTAAAAATATTACAAAATATGCATTAAGTTATACTTTAAACAATGTATCGTGATACATTCTGTATTGCCTGTCTGTATCATGATACATATCGTATCGTGAGATTTCCCATGATACTCAGCCCTAAAAATAACCCAACGCTCCGCTCCATTGGTAAAAGAACCAAACTAAAACCAGCAACTGAATATCGAAAAATCCTTCAAAAACTTCGAACTTACTTCCTACAGACGCACAAATACCCATTTTATCGGAAACTTACAATGTCAAAGGTTGTTGTTGTGTTTTAAACGAATCATCAACGAAAATCGACAAATCGCCTAAGGATTTCAGTGGAGCAACTCCTGTGTATGACGTCACATCGATTACGAAGGTTATGCTACACTGAGGAGCCGCAGAAAGTTTGAAGAATGAGATAATGAGCAGGCCAAATTTACTCACTTTGAACCGCGATATCTGGCTAAGTAGGTGACGCTTCGAAATAATAGTTAGTGTTTTGTTTATTTGAAAGTATTGTCTATATGAATAAACGAATTAACATCGAACAAAACTGAGAGGTTCTAGCTATTATCTTTAAGACGATTTTAATTTACCCATTTTAACAATGCCGCAATCAGCACAAACAATCTGCTTTGAAGACAATTAATCCTTGAGGCGTGACTGTGATCGACCACAGACAAGGGTCATCTGTGACCCGCTCCATTGAGCCTCATTGATAAATTAATGATGATAATCACTACTGCTAGATGAATTTATGAGGTGTGTTAAATCGCCAAAAACACATGTTTATGCAATAATTATGTAATTGTCATCTGCAAATTAAATTACCTAGTTGGATATCTAAACATGCGATATATGGAAAATTAAAGTTGTTTTATTGAAAATTTGTTAGGGAAAAAAACAATTAAAATGTTATGAAATTACGTTGAATTATTACTATCGCCGATTATGAGATTACTCCAGTGACGTCACAGGAGTCATCGCTTCAAAATTTATAGAGGTGCGCAATATAACCGGTTTACCGGTATTAACCGGTTCAAAGATGAAATCGATACGTATTGCGATATGCTCATTGAAAACCGGTTTTTACAATACATTTAGAACACATTGTAACATTCGGAATCTTCTGATATATTTCCCTTTTTCCCACATCGAATATCATGCTTTCTTATAAAATGGTGATTGTAGACGATTCACATTTACTGGCATGCTATTTTATAGTATTTACTATAGTAAGGCTTATTGTGTCGCAGTTTTCTTCAGCTATCAAAGTAAATGTACGATTGGGACTGATGTAAGCCTTGACGTTTTGTAATGAGTGCATAAACGTTAATTAAGTCATGTAAACGGTGAAGGATTACACGGATTATATCTTGGTAGCATTGCTATATGACTGTGAAGTTAGAAAATGATGTCTGCTTAACATTTTGATGTTTTTCTGTATGGAAATAGTTCTCACAAAGTCCCTCATCAGGTGGAATATCATCTCCCCTGAAGAAGGAGTTGTTATCTCGAAAATATTGTTTTCTTTTGTATTTCTTATGGTTTTATATATTCGCATTCACCTTCTCGTTAATATAAGATACGCGTGTATCTATTGCAAATCACAAACAGGCTACGAAGTAGTTATAATGTCATTTGAAATTAAAAATTGCTCTGTAATTGACACGTCTGTTAAACATTTAACAGCAAAACCTCTTTTTCACCGCTTGCTTTTTTCTATCTACTCTACTGTATTTGTGAATGACATCGGGCCTGTAATTGTCCATTTGAGATCAAATCTATCGTCACAAATGTCAGATAATCAGAAACATTATATAGAGAACTTTAAAATAATTACCATACGTAATACGTACAGTTATCAATATTTAAATTTTCTTTTTAGCGGATTATTTACGTTGTTGTTGACACGGTGAAGGACAACTTCTGAGTCTCAATAGTTGCTGTCACTTTCTGACTATTATATATACTATTTAGTATATGAACTAAATACTCAATAAAATGTTTGTTTAATTCACACGAACGAATTCAATATTTTTAAAATTTCACAATAACCCTTATGATATTATATTTTATATTGGCTTCAGATGTCATGCAATTACTGTACAGCCCTGTAACGTATATATTCCCAACATCTATAGTATACGAATAGACACTCAATGAAATTTTCTTTCAAGTCATACTGACGTACTCATTCGTAACTTAACCATTATTGTCAAACATAAGAAATATTGATTCCCCAGGAATTTTATATCCTTCATAATTTTTAAATCCTTCATTCCTTGCACAAAGCAGGGACTGGGACTGTAGATCAGATGGTACTGTTGATAAGTGCGTCTTGTAAACTCATAATGATATAATATTTCTTATATAATTATTTCATTATTTGGACTATTAGACTGACCAGTCCAGTTGACTAAAATGAAGTTTTGTCTCGATTATAATTTCTTTAGAGAAACTAGACTAAGTGCATTTTTATTCATGCCAAATCCAAACTTACGCGCTTATTTTCAATAATTAGTCATGTATTCTGGTTTTATTCAAGATTTATTAACCAAGGATATTACTTTCATTATCTCTCAATCAAGCAATAACTAAACCATACGTATATTCATATCGCAATACACAAGTTAAAATCGCAATATATCGCAATATGAAAAATCTTAGCAATACCCACCTCTAAAAATTTAAGATCGAGTATATTGTCAAATTGAAATCCCATACTAATGAATCCAAATGTGACCATATGTCATGACATCTAACCTTTAAAGTTTAACTCATGATGATATAGGCCTTCAAGTTTTTACAAACCATTTATTCAATTGGTCTATTCTGTCTATATAAGCAAAAAACATATTATTCCAGTGGTAGGCATGAAATATTAGAGCAACAATAGTGGACCACAACAGGCAACTACCGGTACTCTTCCACAAAATCTCATCAATATGTCTGATTGGTGTAAACTTTACATCAACCATCTGAAGTTAAAGTTTTACTTGGAGACTAAAGTTTGTTCATTTGGTCTTAACTTTGATGTTTATTCATCAGTCCGATCATAATTGCTATGGTTATGGTTAGGTAAACGATGGTAGTTTGAATTTGAACCTTGAGCACCTGACAGGCCACCGGTTGTAATCCCCTACTCGTGTATTCTGTTCTCATTGATCAGGGGTAATATGTCAAACAGTGCATGCAACGAGCATGGATATATGCGCTATATAGATAGTCTATAATTATTATTTTATTATCCCCGCCACACATTTAGCGCGAAGTGGGGGATATAGTATTCGGCTGCATCTGCCCATCAGTACGTACGAACATACGTATGTACGAACGAAATAGAAAAACTCAAGTACTTATCACTGGATTATTTTCATATTTTGCATAGATGTTGCCCATAGGGAGAGTCATGTCCCATTATACTTTTGTGACCTTGATCTTCATTTCAAGGTCACAACGAGACTTTGTCATTTTACACATGTCGGCGGGATATCTCAAGAACCGTTCACTGGATTCTCTTCATATCTTACACATAGCTTCACCTAGGGAAGACAAAGTTCTGATTAGATTTTGGTGACCTTGACATTACTCTCTAGGTCACAACGAAACTTTACGTCTTTCGAAATGTTAACCTTATCAGCGGGATTTCAATTTTGAAGTATTAATTTAAGGCGGGAGATCATTTCACCTTGTTAACAACTGCTTGTTTTAAATATTATTAAGAATAGTATTGAGACCACCAATATTTATAAATCTTAACACATTCAGGATTTTAATTTGTTTATAACGTTTTCTTGAGACACTCTGACTCACTCATTGCAATTCAAGTTTCATAATAAGAAGTGGCTTTGGTTTAACTAAATTAAGTAATGAAAAATGTGTTGTACTCACACAGAAATATTCATGATTGATTTATTGATATTTCAGTGGTGTGTAACTCCCATAGAATCCTGGTTTAATGACACTGCCAGTTGTAGACAACAACTCGGGAGACAGCTGTAGACCGCAGAGTAGAGACCCAGCCAGTGAGCGAGGTGAGAGGGAGCTATGGGGACTGAGCCACTCTAGAGTGTCTGCTTTTAAGATCCAGGCACTGAGCGAGGTGAGAGGGAGCTATGGGGACTGAGCCACTCTAGAGTGTCTGCTTTTAAGATCCAGGCACTGAGCGAGGTGAGAGGGAGTTATGGGGACTGAGCCACTCTAGAGTGTCTTCTTTTAAGATCCAGGCACTGAGCGAGGTGAGGGGGAGCTATGGGGACTGAGCCACTCTAGAGTGTCTTCTTTTAAGATCCAGGCACTGAGCGAGGTGAGGGGAACTACCATATTTCCTTAATTACATGCCAGGCGTCTATTTTTTCAAACAGTCTACACTATAGGCTTCTATTCAAGGCAGGGGTCTTATTTCGAAATAAGGCCTGTAGAGACTGGCGACAATGATAGGAAGCAGCGATTATAAAATTTAAAATCGGTTTAACCGGCGTTTAATTAATGCAGGCATTTATTGTTTTCTGAAAGCTCTGTGCAATGGTGTCTATTCGAGGCAGGTCTCTATTTAAGGTAGGCATCTAATTAAGGATTTATGGTATGGGGACTGTGCCATAGAGTGTCTGCTTATATGAACTGAGGTACACCAAATGTCATTCTGTATCAGGAGTTATTGTTCATTGAATCTTTTTTGCAAATAATAGTAAAATATGTCATATCTTCCAGTAACTAAATCACAATGAGAATATCAATTAAATTTCAAACGTTTAGTGTTCTGTCTGAAGTTTCTGTAGAGAATGATGTTGTGAAGAATAAATGTGATTTCTAGGGCTGTAACGATTCACCCATACCAGCGATACAATAGATTCCTAAAAAATCACTGATTTCCTTGTTGACTGGATCAACATGTTTTCAATTATGAGCGACACAAGCAGAGCTGTTTGCCTTTATTTAATGCTTGTAAGGTGTTTTTTTAGTTTTCCTTCACTAGTCATCTGACTTTGGGAGTTTTCAAATGTCCGACAGGTTAATTTTCCATTCGGACGAACTGGATTCACAATCGGACATGTCCGACAAATACACAGATTTCTGCATCCCTGATCAGGACTGAGTGTGCAATGTTATTATTCAAATATAAAGAAGACAAGGAATTTATGGATGATCAACTTCTTTATTTATCAGAAGAGCTATTGTTATATATATATAAAGAAGTTGATCATCCATAAATTTCTTTTCTTCTTCATCACACCAACTTCCAGAATACCTCTCAAACAGTATGCAATAGTATGATTTAAATGTATATGGCACAGTAGGAAATAAGTTAGGACTAAGCAGTCTGAAAGTGTATTTATGTCAATTTAAATGGTAAAAGCTAGTAGGTTTCAGGCTGTTGGATAGACACATACACTATATCTAGCATCAAATATTTCAGATGATCCATGAATAAAATGATAAATGTGAAAGGAGACAACCTGAGTCACATAAACTAATCTTAATTGCCTCCCTCTCGAGTCTCTGATGTGATACGCATACAAATAACTTCAACCCTCTCTTAAATTGTCTCCCTGCTATCTATGGAATAAAGAATACACTGACCTAAACATGCGTTATGTACAAAGTTATGAAGGTATGTACCTAGCATATTGATTTGAAAGTATTATATTTACATTTTATGCAAATTAGACTAAATCTTTTTCAGATTTACTCAATAGGCTTGTTGTACTGGATGGTTTATCATAGAATACAATGACCTTGGGAGATTTAGTTTTCATTTTGTAATATTTGTTTTTAATGTATTATGGTTTTCATTATAGGATAATTTCTATTCAGATTTCTGTAAGAGTCTAGTTGCAGTAGATAGTTGCAATCCATTTCTCATAAAGAATACATTTTCCTTAATGTCCTTTTATTTCATGAAATAGGTAATTGGTATGAAATAAATGTAAAATTCATAGTTGAATCTGTATTACATAATAAGTAAACAAACTGGATGGTATATTTCAGAGTATTTATAATGAATTTTACAGTAGATGTAATTGTTTAGGTAGGGAGGCAAGAACATATTAATCAAAAATACATTGTAAAGTATTTGTTTTTGTAGTGTAATTTCCAGACTTCATCATTATTCAACAATAACATATATTAAAACTGATGTCACTAGCGAGAACTAATTATGATATTGTTACTTATTATGGTCATTAATTGTGGTTATTTATTAGAATTTTAGGGTAAGAAATTAAAACTCCAGTTAGGCCGAATCTAATTAGCATTATGTATCATAATGTAGTGAATTACCCTAGCTTATTTGCAGAATTTCTAGCTATCAGTGTAGGGAAACTCTTAACAATCAGAAATATCCTAAGGTCATGTTATAATCTGTTATAATCTTATTTCATTTTTTTTATTCAGATTTTAGCTTATCAGGCTTGAAATGCCTGATAGGCTCGTGGTGTACTGTTTGACATCCAACCATTCACTCTTTTGACTTTCATTCAAGGAATATTGACTTTTGAGAGCTAAAATCATGTGTACAGACTCCTTGCCTAATGGGGATTATAAATTGTAAATAATGTTTCCCCAAGGTTGAAAAAATGGCAGGGCAACAGCATTGAGAAAGGGGCACATCTTCGCCTAATAGGACACATATGCAAGGACAAAATTTACTCAATGAAAAGTGCAAGTACTTTCGAATACACCAAGTACAAGCAGGCAATTTTCTCAGCTAGCACTAAAGTAGAAATACTTTTGTAAGTACTTGACTTAATTTTTTCACTCACTTAGTAAATGGAAACGATAAAATTGTTATTGAAAATAAAACAGTTTTCTATTATAATTTCTATTATAATGACAATCTTACAATTGAATGTTAAGAATAATTGTCATAAAACATCAAATTATTTAACCAAATAAAGAATAAAAGTTTTATTGCAATTTGTTAATAACAACATTATTAAGCCATATTTGCCTGCAGACACTAAGCCAGTACTCCCCCTTTTGTTCTCGTCTTTAACTAAACAATATAGTTAGCGTGTGTATCCTTCCTGTGGAAGAGGGATCCATAATACATTTTCTTTAATTTATATTTAATTATTTTCATGTAAAAATATTATAACAACTTTTTAAAGTACTTGAAATGAACTAGTGACTAGTTTACAGAGTTTTTGTGCAATAGACTTGCTAAGAGCGAGTGACCACAGTCTGTATTGCCTGATGAACCACAACTTCCAAACACATGGCGTAACTCTTGCCAGTCTGCATTACTGGCTGATTTAAGCCTTGTAGTATTTCCCTCGCTTGTTTGTGCCAAGATAGTGAATCGCTGCATCAGAAATGCATAGTGGTGGATCTCCAAGCACAGAGATCTTAAAGAAATACTGCAAGGTCTAAATCAGCCAGTAACGGAGACTGACAAGAGTTATGCCTTGCATTGGGGAGTTGGATAAACCGTTGATGGAGAGTTCTGATTCTGTACATCTCCCTCCAGGGGCAGGCGGTGCGGGATAGCGCATTCGGCTTCGGATCAAGAGGTCCGGGGTTCGAATCCCGCCGGGGGCACTGCAACTTTGTCTGCAGTAGAGAACTGTTCTACATGCAGTAAGGTTTGGGTGCAATGCTACACTGAATTTCAGCGTAGTACCACCCATGGTTCGCTAGTTCCAGCCGCTGCTCGCAGGTTTCACCGCAGTGCATAGCCACATGGCGTTGCAGGCTTTCTCCCTGCCATAATACTAGCAGCCGCGATATAAGTGAAATACTCTTGAAAGCAGCATTAAACCCCAACTCACTCTCTCTCTCTCTCCAGGGGCAGGCAGGTCTGGTTGCTGTAAGGGTCGGCATGGTGCAGACATGGGACTGGCACTGAGAAGATGGCGGAGGAAGGTTCAAGGACGGATCCTAATGTTCCTCGGAGCGGGAGTCATCATCGTCCTCATCAACATCATCTGCGGTCTCAGCTTCATGGACGGACGATACTCTGTCGAGTTCGCCACGTTGAACCTTAACAAGGAGATGATTCGTAGAACTCTGGTCGATCGAAACAGTGAAGAATACATCAGGGAACAGCTTCGAAATAAGAGGCTTGAAATATTTCAAAATATCTTTCAAAAACAAAATCGTAGAAGTCCTAGAAATAATCAGACATGCCAACATCCTCATCTTGATTTAAAACATGATGCCAATAAAGATGCGTTTCATCGCATGGAGCCATTAAACTGCACAGGCAAGACTCTCTTTAACATCCACAATATGACGGTACATCTTGATAAGTCAGTGCTTGGTGAAAAGGAATTAGGACGATGTTTTTACTATGGAGTTGAACGTATGACAGATGACTTCTTTTCTTATACTGAGAGTTTAGAAAAGAAAGAACCGCCTTATGATCTTGTTTTAAATCATGACTTCATCCGAATTCAATGTACTTACAAAAATTCGGAAGAAGAAAAGGCCAAGGATGATTATGCTGGTAAACGTCGTCTACTTTCAATTACAAATCTTTCAAGACCATCGAAACATTCTTTTTCTGCTCTCTCAAAAGAGAGAACCAAGAATATGAAGTCAAGAAATAATGAAGTCAATGATATGGAAATGCATTTCAACAACCAGATATATGAATCTGAGGATTCTAGTAAAAATGGAAACAATACATTGAAGTTTTTAAGGAAAAGCAAGCAATACAAAAGTGTTTCCGTTGTGTTAACTCGAAGACTGAAACATCTTGGATATGAACAAGCGGGAGAAATGGAAGTAAAAGAACCAATGAGAGACCTGAATCATCTTGGTCACCATGGCAACATTAGCAAAGAGTTGAACAGGCATGATCAAAATGTGAATCAAGCTGTTGTAAAAGACCAATTAAATGATGAGATTAACAGAAATCTGAGGGAACCAATGAAAGATCAGAATAGTCTAGTAATCAATAGAATGGAAAATAAAGACGTTCTGAAAGACCAGAATGCATTAGCCCAGGACAGTAAAGGAAATAGCCAGTTAAAGAATGGCATTAATGAAGCGGCCCGAGATGAAGATGGGTTGGTGCAGGACAGTAAAGGAAATAATGAATTAAAGGATAGCCTGAAGGGAGAAAAGGTAGGTGGGGGTCTGGCTGTCGTGAATGAAGACGCTGAACTGGATGTGAAGGAACCAATGAGGGAAGAGGGAGGGCTAGGAGGGGACGCCGCAGAAGAAGGGGACCAGCATGCCGCAGAGGATCCTTTCGGCAACGACGGGGATCTACCCTTTGACTATCAACCATTTTTTGGAGCTGAATTTATGGAGTCCGATTTCGACCAGTATCTTGTTCAAGTTGTTCCAAAGCCAGAAGTATTTGAGAGGATTTCTAAGGTGAAAAAGGACCCTTACTCTTCTAATATGAACGTGCTGGTGTTTGCATTGGATTCCATGTCGCATCTCTCCTACCAGCGTAAGCTCCCACTGACCTATCGTTATCTGAAGGAAGAGCTTTCTGCCACCATGCTCAATGGCTACAATATCGTCGGGGATGCAACCACCGCTGCTATCATTCCAATGATGACTGGTAAGATATTGGAATGAAATTTCATTCAATAATTATTTTACAATAAGCCACCAAGAAAAACATAACTTTTTTTCCCTGCTATCATTCCAATGATGAGTGGTAAGACTCCGATTGGAATGAAATTTCATTCAATAAATTTTAAAGACAATAAATAAGCCACCATCAAATACATATTTTGTTTATCATCATTTAAACGAAAATTATTGAAATTTGAAATGTGTGTCAATGATTAATTCAGCAGCTAAATTGTTAAATGATGGCACTCAAATTTCTTTAATTTGAAATGTAGTCATATGTGATATTAAAGTAGTTTAAAATGTCAGAAATATATATATTTTTATAATTATCGGAGTGATAATGGTCAATTTTACAACTTTTTCATTTAATGAGTGATATAGAAAAACTGAATTTGCACCGCCAAAGTTACAATCATTGAACCTACCGTCTCATTTGTCTGCTTTTTCTTCGCTATGAAGCTGATATCTTCTACCTTCATTGTGTATTAGTAAGAAGAATTCTTAATGCTTTAGGTAACAATGTTTGTGATATGACATGGGGAGGCAGGTCAAACGAAACTAGATAGGGGTATTGTTGTTTGAAATTCAATATTCGGGTTAACATAAAATCAAATATTATAAACAAAATATTGCAAACGTCAGAGGAAAGATTGATACATAATTAATAAAAAGATAGTGTCATGTGATCAAATAATTGCCTGGCATATTGAAATATGTATCTTTCAAACATAACACAATCTTTTTCATTTATAAATTGTATGAATTTTAGAAAAAGTAACTTGAAATGCTACCATTTTTCAAAGGCAAGACAGAGGTAGAGTTGCCAGAAGTACGCAAAGATGAAGAAGAAGCCCACTTCTTGGACGTCTACCCGTTTATATGGAAGAAGTTCAAGGACGCAGGCTACGCGACTATGTATGCAGAGGATGAACCAAGTATTGGCACCTTTAACCTTCGCTTCAATGGCTTTCAGGTATACACATTCACATAGATGTTATTCATCTATTCTTTATAACTATATAGAGGATATCTGTCTTTTCTTGACTAATACCATGTTTATTGAGTGAGGTAGAAAGATTATATTTTCACAACTGGCGCAACCACGAGTGAAAATATAAAACTTTTCTTCTTCACGAGATGAGATAAACATGGTATTAGTCAAGAATTGATGGATATTCTATTTGTTATATGATGTTATCCTTGTAATTACGTCCGAAAAGGGTCATTTTCACGCCAACAGCTGCTAGGAACAGCCCGTCACCACAATAACACTGTGACGTCATAAGCCATTTCGCTGCGTCAGACCATTGTTTTATGACGTCATATTATATCAGTCACTGGTCGCAGTGAAAATATAAGTTGTTTTATTACTCACCCGTTGAAAATATCACGGTTTAATAAATCTACAATGTTATTACACATTGTGTAATAACCCTTACGTTGCGTATATATATTTTACCATTTTTAGCCCCTGTGGCGGAATTTACAGGCTCGCAGCTTGCAGCAGTAGTTTGAGCTTAGGCACTAACAAGCTCTGCTGGCGGAATTTCCAGGCGGCGATTCCGGTACCGTTTTTACGAAATATACCGCATCTACATGGCGAATACGGGCTATATACGGGCGTTGAATACAAATTCAAGTCGCGGCACCCGTACACAAATGGTTGCTTTATACCCGCATCTTTGAATTATTTTTTTACGATTTTTCTTTACTTTTCTATTACTTTGTAAAGATTGTCTTTAATTCGGGCCTTATAACATCATGAATTTGGAGCGCGCTACTGAAATTTTTATATGGACTTGAAGACCAGATGTTTGTCTTTACAATGATATAAAAAATATTAGAATGCGACCTATGGTTATTATTCTATTGTCATCTAAAGTTTGTCTTTATTTCCAGCTTCATGAAATCAAAACTCCTGAGCGCGCATATTGCGAAATTTATATGTGCTTGTAGATAGTTTATTCCTCTTTACAATGACATAAAAATTATTATAATACGACTTATGGTTCAGAAAATATAACCAACCAAAGGAGAGTGACGCTACCCCGACAGTACCACGTGAATGGTCCCGACGCGCACCAAGTTACTGGCACTGCTTGGTCCCCCCGGGACTGTGCTAATTACAGTACCGTTACCTCCTCAAGACCTCCTCGAGACCTCCTCGAGGGTGCCAGAGCCGAGCGCGCCTGGAACTAATGGGTACTAATGAGCACAGCATACACTAATCACCGCGGCGAACGCAATACATGTTGCGCGGTGTAAAGTTTGTCTTTATTTCCAGCTTTATAAAATCGTAAATTATTTTGCGCGCATGCGAAACACGTATGTACTTGAAGACAATTTATTCCTCTTTACAATGATATAAAAATTATTGGAATACGTCAAATGGTTCGCAATATATGAAGAGCGTAAGGAAGGCACCCCCAGTACTTAGAAAATTCATTTTTGAAAAACTAACTTTTTGCGACATCTGGCGCATCACTTGCCGCATGTTTATTTTTCGCTGCGCATATACATATGATACATGGAATTGAAGACAATTTATTGCTCTTTACGATGATGTAAAAAGAAAAAAAATGCGCAACTTCGTTCGGAAGCTATAGCGGGCCAAATGAAGGTACCCTCGGTACTTTGAGGCAACTTTTTGACTATCGCGCATATCGGGGCACGTGCCGCAACTTTAGTTTTTCGTGCGCATGTATAAATTTTATATTGAATCAAAGCCGAATCTTTCCTCTTTACCCCATGTAAGTTTTATGAAAATCGGCCACCCGGTTCAGCATTTATGGGTTTTTTTTATGATGCGGTTCTAGTTGAACTTCCAATGAAAGCTCGCATTCACTTTCTCTGTCTCTTTGATAAAATAAAAAATATTTTATTTGCAATGACATGTATAACAATGAAATTACAATGCATTTAGGTACAAATATACACAATATTTACCTGCGGTTGTGAGCAGAACAGCTTTAGGGACCTAACAAGGTATGTATATAATGTGTATATACTGGTTGTCCACACTTCGGCTCTCTTTACTTTCAATTTTCTTCTTCTTCATTCCCTTCTTCATTTCTTTCTTTTTCCGTGGCAGTGATGTAAGCCCTGGAATAGTCAGTGGCGGTGTGGTACAGTTTGAAGCATGGTGCGGCGCACAGAGAAACATTACAATCTGTACATTCATAAGAAGACTCTCTGCCTACTCGTTTTTTCTTCCTTGCTGGCCCATTGCCTTCTTCAATCTGTTTTGCGAGGACGGCGCGTTTTGCCTTAGAGCATACCACACACATCCTTGTGACGTTTTTCTTCCTTCCGACAGGCTCAATCTTCGTCGGAAAGTGACGTCCATGAAGACGAGTGACACTCTCGTCGCTCGTGCTCGGCCGACCACGGGGACGTCTGCAAAGTGATGGAACTTGTTCCTTGTCCGCAAATGTTACTATATGTTGCGCCAAAGCCTTCCTGTATTCCCGACTTGTTTTTAGAGGTTTATCTTTGCTGTATTCTTTATAAACGATGTAAGAGTTCAACATGGCAACGTTGAGAACGTGAAACCAAACCCGTTTCCACCACTTCAGGGTCTTCACTCGGAACGGCGTGTACGACAACATCTGGTCGGCCCGATCAACACCTCCCATGTACTTGTTGTACGCTGTTACAATGCGCGGCTTGAGAACTGGTTCCCCTGTTGCCCGGTTCTTCTTCCCTGTTTGTTCAAGTTGTGTATCTTCAACAGTAGACATGTGAAGCACTGATTTTCTACCTTCGTAGCGAAGAACGAGTAGGCCATGGTTGTGAGAAACTGTCATGTCCCCTTGCTTGGCTTTCTTTTTAGGTTTCTTGACTGAATCAGGAAGTCCCTTTCGATTGGCTCTCAACGTCCCCGTGGCACCTATTCCCCGCTCCCACAAATTTATGTACAGATTTGTGGATGAATAGTAGTTGTCCATAAAGATATGATGCCCCTGTCCAACGTAGTCGTTCACCAAGTCCATGACTACATCATAAGTTTTGCCACCTTCAGAAACCGGTTCATTCGTTTTTCCAGTGTAGAGTTTGAACTTGCAAACGTATCCGTTGTGCGAGTCACACAACATGAAAGCCTTTATCCCATACTTCTTAGGCTTGTCGGGAAGATAAACTTTGAAAGATAAGTTACCTTTCCAGGGCACCATGACCTCGTCGACTGAAATGTTTTGATGCGGTTTATACACTCTTGAAAAACGGTGAACTATCCGGTTATACAAGTGTCCCAGTTTATTTATTGGTGAAAAGCACGGGGTGTTACGGCCCGGCATCCTCCTGTTGTCAGCCAAGTGTAGGTAGGTTATAAGAAGCAAGAAGAAGGCGAAGAAAGGCGTTGAGGTAACATCACTTGTTGACCAGTAATCAGCAAAGTTTCTCTGCACAACCAATGACATGGCAATTGTCATGGCTACAAATACCTTCATCTCTTCTGCATTAGTTTCTTGCCACTGTTGCATTCTTGAACGGGGTCTTAGAATTTTGTCCTCCATTGCTTGTTTGAAATATCTATTGGTTTCCGTTGCCATATCCTCATAGTCATCATTATGTATAAACAAATTGAAAAAGTCAATAGGTTCAGGGTTCTCAGGAAGTTCTATGAACTGGCGCAACCCAGTTTGACCAGTGAAAGGCAAGTTTACACGTGGCCGCAGACCATCCACCCACTCATCAAACGTCTGTGAATTATCTTGATTATATTGTGGTATTTCGGCAAACTCCTCCTCAAAACCACTAAAGTCTTCTTCGGTGGAATTACCGGCGGCTAGAATCTTTCTGGCAATCTCTGTCTCTCTATCACTCAGAGCATCTGTGTCACCATGTTCACTATCTATTACAGTGTCCCGATCATATGCATCATCACTGTCTAAACCACTGCTACCATCACTGTCAGTTGACTCCATATCAGAGGCTTCATCAGCATGGATCTCGTTGATGAAGTCGTCGTCGCTTGAAACGGCTTCAAAGCTGCGTGTCCTAGTATGCAACGCCTTAGGCCGTCGCAGGGCCTTGCGTCCACGTCCGCGCAGCATTCTGCTTCAACCTGTAAATGATTGAAAATGCGTTAGATGTATGCAACATATAACATGTGATTAGAGACAATAAACATACAGAGATAATGAATGTGAGCTTCATGGACATTCATTTGCCAGTTTCAGAACCTCCCGGCGCATCTAGGACGACTGTGCCGCAAGCGCCGACGGCTTCTGACATCGCGCTGATTTTTCCGACGCATATGTCAAACGGACCATTTTCTGATTTCCTCGGCGACGTGTAGCACCGGGCGCGAGGCCCGGAAAATAAACTACTATGTCAGGGAAGCTCGGGTTGTCAGTTGCCGAATGACTTCTCTTTTCGAGAAGCAGAGCATCCAAGGAGCGGTCTCTCGAGGCGGAGACCGGACCCATGGGAGCATACTCCCATGCTCTCCGGGAATTCCCGTCCCCGGATTCAATCGCGGGACAGGTTTCCCATGTTCTCTTTTGAGAACGAGAGACTCCGAGGAACAATCCTATGGGACGAACCCCGGATTCTATTGGGAATGGGTTCCCATGCCCTCTCGACATATAAAGCAGAAACCTTCATACCTCGGAATGACACGAACCTTTATTTCAAAGTAGAAGAAAAAAAATAATTTGCACAAAAAGTTTGGGGGGTGGCGACCAAAAGCGGGGGGGGTCCGCGCACCCCCCGGTAGATATTTATACTTGTGGGTCGGTCCCGAAGATGACGGACCACGCCCATGTTCATGGGAATTTTTTCTCATTATTTCATGGCGAATCCCGTCGGAAATTCCCCTGCTCACGAAAAAACTAATACCTAAAAAAGTAATTGTGATACAAAAGAACTTTGGTAATAAAAGTGGTGAGGAATCAAATTCTCCATCTGCTCAGTTCAGTCCGCTACACATATAAATAATTCTTCAAATCTTATTGAATGAAACGTCTTTTATTCAATAATGTAAAAGATAAAATAATAAATTCAATTCAAATGGTTTGGAAAGGTGCGCCCTCGCATTTGAATTTTAGAAATAAAAACCTTTCGCAAATGGCATCAGTAACAAAAATGTTCACGCATTTTTAGAAACTCCGAAAAGTGAAATATTTTCCTGAGAAAATATTCCCACGAAAAGGCTTTTCCCCGAGCGGCGGGTCCCGTACTCAAATATATTTTCGCTTTTATGTTATATTTTTTTTTTCAAAACTGGAAACAAAATTCCGTCATGACAGTTGTTCATCATTTATAAAGCTCTATATTTGCGTATCAAAAGAACAGTATTTTAGTTATATATTATCATACTTCTTCACTTATGCGAACATCAATATTGCGGCGCTTCGCGCATGCATAGTTCTTCCCAAAAACATGCGCATTATATCTGGAATTAAAGACAATGTTTTTCTCTTTACAATGATGTAAAAATTATAAAAATCGGACTTGCGGTTCAAAAGTTATGAAGTGCGAAAATTATACCTTTTGGCGCGGCGCTTCGTGGATGCAGAGTTCTTCCCGAAAGCATGCGCATTATACATGGAATTGAAGACAATGTTTTTCTCTTTACAATGATGTAAAAATTATAAAAATCGGACTTGCGGTTCACAAGTTATAAAGCCCGTAATGATGGTATATGCTAAGAGCGCCACTTATTCAAAGCCGAATATCACCTTCTGCGCGACACCTGGCGCATCAAAAGTTATTGCCGAAAATACACGTATTTTATATGGAATTGAAGACAATTCTTTTATCTATATACTGATAAAAAAATTATGAAAATATCCCAAGTAGTTTCTTAGAAATAGAGCGCCGAGGCATGTTGGGGTAAATGCGCCACATGTATCAAAATTCAAAAGTGCGAAAGTCGCCTATCTCTGTGCGATTGCTGTATTTTCAGTTATGTTAGCGCAATTGCGATTTTTATATGGGAATAAAGGCCATTCTTTCCTCTTTATTTTGGTATAAAAAAAATGAAAACAACCAATTGGTTCATATGATACGAAGTGCGAGAGAAAGGTAGCTTATCGCAATATCTTCCCGTAATTAGAAGCTATCTGCCCATGTGGCGAGATGCGAGACAGATAAGCATAGGCTATCTGCCCATGTGGCGGGATGCGAGACAGATAAGCCTGTACGGGCCTATCTCACCCCGGGGCAGTGCAGACACTTAGGTGCTAATTAGCCGCCGGGCAGTGTAGCCATCGGAGCGAAGCAGGACAAAATTGGCCTTTTGTAAAGCTAATTATCGATGCGTTACGGGTCAACAATGCACACGCAAATTGGTGTGAATTTTGCTGGACATTCTGACCAGACACTGAAAAAAGCCTCTTTCTCATATCGGGTCGCGAAGCATAAATACAGCCATTCTCATGCAGCGAGTCGCGGAAACAATCGACTCGGGACCCGGTATGGCAGATGGCCAAGTACATAGACAGCGGTGAATTCTTCTAAGTAAGCGATCCGGGATCCGTATTGAGGTACCTACGAATCGCTTATAGCCCGCCCGGATAATTCCGTCGCTCGCATGTTAAGGGATAACATTGTCTGTTTTCGATTGATGTGACATCATAATAGTTAAAACATGACGTCACAATATCAGTGCCGTGATCGCAATGAAGTTTGTCCCATTTATTGACGAATTCATGCAACTTAATCAGCGCGTAATAAATAAAATACTAAACACGGTCCCATTTAAGAACATATTTATGAAACTCATGAATGGTATCAGTATCTAACTCACTTTCGCTCGTAAAATACCAAACCACTCACTCGTTTCATGAATATGTTATTAAACGGGACGTCATTTAGTATTCTCTATCTATATCAACTATTCCCTGACTGTACTTTACTTCATAATATATATATAATGAACTTGTACTAACTTAATATTTTAATAATTATTAACTTTATTTCTTTACCGTATATGAAATAACTGTATATATATATAACAATAAATAAATCCAATCAATCCCATGCACATAATTTCATAAATATGTTATTTAATGGGATGTCGTTCGGTATTCTCTATATATAACTTCCAAACGCAAGATATAACTCTTGCCAGTCTCCATTACTCACTGATTTAAACCTTGCTGTTAAACATTGTTAAATAAAGAAGATAAACTTCCATAAATACTAACCGTTTTAGAGGCATTCTAGAAGTTGGTGTAATAGACAGATAAGATATTTTATGGATGATCAACTTCTTTATTTCACAATGGAGATGTTTTGGTACAGATACTTATACCGTTACCAAGCATTAAATCCTTGTCTTTCCATCCATAAATATCCCTTGATTTTTTATTCACACATCAGGAGCCACCAACTGACCACTACATGCGACCATTCTGGCAGGCTATCTGGGACTCGGGTCTGCGAGAAGGAAGTCCGAAGTTCTGCACAGGCGCCACACCCCACCACACCTTCATCCTCGACTACGTCAAAGACTTCTTCATCAAGTATGAAAACGTGTCCAAGTTTGTGTTTGGCTTCAGCGGAGAGCTCACACACTGGGACAACAACCCTGGAGAATACATTGATCGGGAGCTCAGAGACCTGTTCATGTTTCTGAAAAGTAAAGGTTACCTTGACAACACGATGTTGGTTGTCATGGGTGACCATGGTGCTCGTTACAGCAAAGTTCGGAACACTGTGCAGGGGAAGCTTGAGGAGCGTCTGCCAATGATGTCTGTTGTCATGCCACCATGGTTTTTGAAAAAATACCCGAAAGTGAAGGCAGCTCTGGAGTTAAATAGTCAGAGACTCACAACACCTTTTGATATTCATGAGACCTTCTTGGACATTTTGAACACAAAACATTTGGAGATGCCTCAACAAGAACAACGAGGAATGAGTATTCTTCGAAACATTCCAAGTAATCGGACATGCAAGTCCGCCCATATTGACATTCATTGGTGCGCTTGTCTGCATCAGGTACAGGTCAGCTTTGACGATAAATTTGTCATCATCGCTGCCTCGAAGGTTGTTGGATTTATCAATAATCTGACAAAGGAACTGCGTGGAAACTGCACAGAGCTCACACTGAAGAGAGTGTACTCTGCTTATTTGGTGCTACCCAACGAAAAGGTAAGAATCTGTATAGGGTGATATTGAGATGACAGAATTAATTTGTAGCTACAAAATGACATCAAGTTTGTATGTAATGTTCACCCGTTATACTGTATTGAGTTTTGAATAATCTAATTTGGCCACTCAGAAAAAACCTCTGCATGTAAATTTTATGCATGTAAATATCATTGTGACTTTATTATTGCTAAATATTCTCAAATATTGTGTATGCAGCCCTAGTACAAAATAGTTACAAATAGTTTCTTCTGTAGGTTTTGAAGTTCACCAAATCAAGTGATCCTGATCAACGCAATGCAAACTTCAGCAGCGCCATCGACCTTGACAAGGCACATTACCAAATAACCTTAGAAACAAGTCCTAACGATGCGTTGTACGAAGTTACAGTAGAAGTGGATTTCCGTAATGAGTCGTATGTCTCGCATGTGACTCCAGAAATAAGCCGACTAACTCTGTATGGCGACCAGCCTAAGTGCATTCAGAAAGATCACCCTGACCTGAGGAAGTATTGTTATTGTCGGAACTTCTTGCAGGGGGAGGTCGGCCTGGGACCACGTAAAGAGAAGAGAGGCATGAGAGGAAGAGGAAACAATGTCCGTCCAAGGAGAACAACAGTTAAACAAGCATAATAACTTACATCCTGCTCAATCAGGGTATTTCAAGCCCTTAATCACCTGATAGTTTACTAGGCTTTTGCCTTGTATCTCTATAAATAACAAGCAAATGAAATTACTTATGTTGGCAGTGCCCAAATGAAAAGACCGAAGAGTAACGATCAATTTCAAATCACAACATTACATTGACTGACTCAATGCATTTTTAAAATCGCAACGAGATAACAAATGTAATGATGCGAGGTGAAAGATCAGTAGATAATCAGGGGATCTAAACACCTCGATGGAGCAGGATGAATTTCTTACCAATAGTGATGCACACTTTTCATTTTATGAAATCCATACCATAGCCTTCAAAATTATTGTTTATACCACTAACCATAGATAGGGCTGCCTACTTGAAAGATATTTATTATAAATTTCTATAGCGCCTAATTATCCAATCCATGATTGCTCAATGAAGCTTGGAGTATTTTGTTCAAAGAGATTGTAACCAAGGTCTGTACCTTAATATAGCGTATTGTACACCTGTTTCTAAAATAGAGGAGAATTAAATTACGAAATTCAGAGTAACTTTCAGTAAATTAAATAAAATATTTTTACTTTATTTCAAGCTATTTGGTAAACCAAAATGACAAAATATGCCTTGAGTTTCAATATGCCTACACATAAACTGATATGAGTGTAGGCAGATCTTCATTAACTTACTCCATTATCTTCGGGATAGATGTTCGAAAACTCAACACTGTACCAAGATAAAAAGAGTCCATTTTCCAGAAAACCTTTTATGATAAGCAAACCACTCAAAGTGACTCATAATATTGCTTCTATTGCATTACCTCACAAATTATTTGGAAATTATTTTAATGAATTGTTTATGCATAGCTGTAAGTGAGTACAGTTTGAAGGCTTGCGTTGGTATACAAGTAAGTCTTACTATGAAAAAAGTATCTATTCTGAAAATATCACCATGTTATTAAATATTGAAAAGGAGACTGTAAGAAATGGAATTTTCATTAAGAGTCTAAGAGTATTTTAAGAGTCTAAGTGTTAGACTAGTATACAAGTATGTGCTACCATTTATTGCCAGTAGGGACTTTACCATTGTCAATTTTGAACTAAAAAAGTGGTCTCATCATTGTTTTATGAAAGTTTTTGAGCAATGCTTTTCTACTTAGCCATGTTTCCTCACTTTTAGTTAATCAGGTTGTATAGATTATTTGGTTTGTGGTTTTCACTGTAAGCTAGAGTGTTAAGAAGTGAATTCTGATATCATTAATCACAGGGTAGAGAATTCTTCATGTATTGACCTCTTGCTAATTTATGTACCGGTATGTATGCTTGCTTATTCATGACAATCCATTTTGAGTGGTATAAAACCTGTACCAGAACATCGCTCATTTAGATATCAGTAAATATCAGATATAAGTTAACCATCCATAAACTTTTGTCATTAATCCATTTTGAGTGTTTTCATTTTCATCATTGGTTCAATTTATAACATTAATCATATTCAGTGTCATTACATTAGTACAGTTGGACCCCATTTATCGGCACAATTTGGTTACAGTTGTAAACGTCTGGTTAGTAAACAGGGATGCAGAAATCGGTCTATTTGCCGGATTCGCTTAACCACACATCTTACTATTAGTAAGACATGTATTTAAGCGAATCACCATTTGCACCATTTGCACAGAAATGTAAAATGGAGATTTGAAATACTACAGGATTTCCGGATATACGGGGTCCGGTTAAACGAGGTCTCACTGTAGTTGAAATTGGCCCGACAATATTTAAAAAAAATTGAATCTTTTAAAGAGGATACAAATGGAGTTTGTGAAATACCAGGTTTATTTCTTTGAATGACATGGGTCAGAATAATAATTCATCTTTAAGGCACAAGGAGATAAACATACTGTGTTTGAAAATCAGCGGCATACCAGAATTATTATACATGTAGCTCTAAATTTAATTTAAAGTCGAACACATAGCGTGCATGTAAGTATTTGGAGAATTATTGCATTCGCTTTCGTTGCTTGGCAACGTGTGTATACTTCCATATAGGACAAAGTCAACAGAGCACTGTATAACCAAATTATATTGTCTCTGATTTTTCACAGTTGCCAATCAGATATGACCATTTCGCAAAGTTATTGTAGAATATCAAATATGGCCATGTCACCAGTTTAAATATAAGCCTAACAGTTGACAAACTTAAATATTCTATATCTTTTTTAAAGGAAAGTATTATTATATCCGATATCATATCTTCACAGATTGTTTCTGTCTTTGTTAAGCCAGTATTTCATTCCTCATTCAATAATAAAGTTGAATTTTATACAAAGATATATTTGCTTGTAGTAAAATTACTGTGTAAGTTTTGTAGGATGTATATTTGTTCAACTGCCAGTAAGTTTACACCAGTTTGCTATCTTAATATTAGGCTGATTTTTGCCTATATATATATATATTTGCCAAACAATAACATGACTTCTTTGTGACTGTTTATGCCATACAATAACATGACTTCTTTGTGACTGTTTATGCCAGTAAACATTTTACTCAAATGATATATTTCATGAGCACTACTTATATGTTCCTTTTGGACATCATTCACTGAATCCTCAAGTGTTGTGATTTATTTAATTTGGTATTCTTATTGCAGTATGGTATGAAATTCATATGGGGTATGCCACATTAGGACTTTATCTAGAGTTACTTCCTTTGACAGGACATTAATTACTTCCCTTAGTCTGGGAGTGATTCAAGGCTTCAAACTGTAAGGTTATGCTTGATTCGTTTTAGCGGCGTATACACCAACCACGTGTCTGGTGTACGCCGTTCCTGGGCCCGGCTGAAGTTGAAACAAGTGTATCGGCGTACAGACAGGAAAACTAGCTTCAGTAAACATGTCATTTATATCTAACAAGTATTTTTTTTCAAAACATGTGTTAATATTTTATTAACGTGTGATGCATTGTTTAAAAGAACCAGTAATATTTTAAAATAAATCTGTCAACTGTCTAATTGTTAAAAGCAAATTTATGAAAAAATAGTTATTGAATGTCACAAGGATAACATTTGTCCGCCATTACACGCCGCCTTCGCCGGTCATTTCCGTACTCCGGGTTCCTATCTAGTGATTCGCGGATTGCACCGCTTCCGGCGCATTCGGAGTGCACCGTGTTCCAATCAAGTGATTTGCCGGTTGCGCCACTGCCGGCGGCATTACGCCGAGTAGTGCGCCGGGTCCCGAATCAAGCATAGCCCATGTTTACACAAAGTTACCCACCCACTAAAAAACTTAACATATCCTTGCTGAACCTCATCTGGTAGCATTCATGTCCATGCCATGTACCACCACCTCCATTGGTAAGATTTCACTATCCCCAAAGTAGAATTATGTTATAGGGAGAGAAATTGACAGTTCTTCTCTGATAACTGGTACATATTGTAAAGTCATTGTCAATATTATACAGAACTTTATATTCTTAGTAGTTGGGAGGGAAAGAACTTTCCATAAAATATTGTCAGATATATTTTGCAATGTAGATGTGGATTTGGTTATTGTCTCATCAATAACAAATGATGAATATATCTTTTTATAATAGTTATTCAGGAAGTGACCAAATCATTTATTTACTTTTAAAACTAATGTGTCTCCACTATTAATGTGTGAAATATTATGTGAATATTTTCATAAAAATCCAATTCCACTATGAAATTTGTTGATAATTATAAAGAATGAAATAATATATTGTTCTCTTCTATACTTTTGTATATGCAGTTACTGCGTCTTTCACTCTTATGTTCCCCCAGATGAAGAAAATTTTATTTAACATACTTACATACTTATATTTAATCATGCCACTTGGTAGACAACTGATAGTTATTTTTCATTGATGTTTTTGTTCTTATTGCCTGTTTTGATGATTTAATGTATGGCTCATAAAACTAATCATTAGATTATTTTTATATGTATATTTTGAGACTTATTTATTTATTAACAGATGTGTTTGAGTGATAGTTTTCCAAACTTCTATATATACTAGAAATTTCAATGTTGTTTCGTCGTCAAGTATGTGTTTAATCACAAGCACAGGGTTGATGTTATAAATACAGAATGCTGAGAGCTATTTACCTATCATCAACAGCTCATCTTCATATTTATTACTCCCCTGTTGAAGATATCACAATTTATTAAATCTGCAATGTTATTACACATTGTGTAATAACATCGCGTGCTGTCGATTGACGTGACGTCATAATGGCATAAATATGACATCACAATATCAGCGCTGCGGTCGCAATGGACTGTGTCCTATTTATCGTCGTGTTCGAGGAAGTAAGTGACATTTAAATCAGTGAGTAATAAATAAAATACTAAATTCGGTTCCGTTTAATAACATATTTATGAAACTCGTGAGATGGTATTTGTATTTAACTCGCTTTCGCTCGTTAAATACAAACCACTCACTCGTTTCATAAATATGTTATTAAACGGGATGTCGTTTAGTATTCTTTATATCTCTTTCTTATTGAAAATCTTCTTTTGCATTTAGAATTTGGTATTATAATGAGAGACAAATCTTATCAATGACTACTGTATGTAAGAAGGGGCAAGAAATGTTAAAGAAAAATTTGAAACAAATAATTTTTTATCTGTAAGATTTGTCTCTCAATTAATCATTGTTCGAATTGGGCATTTATGTTGTGTTTGTAATGTTACTTACTCCATCAGTGTATTTGTATCCACTTCCTTACTATACAAGACCCTGAGGCCGAATACCGTTTGATTGATGTGGGGCGGTCACTCATTGCAGCATAGCATAGCATGTAATTTTTCAGCCAATCAAATGTCTTGGTCTTGAAGTCTGTAATTGCTCAGCAGTCCTCTCATCTTGCCTCTAATGCTCTAAAGGGAGCTCCTTCATTGATTGACTCAACATCCAAACGCAAGGCATAACTCTTGCCAGTCTGCATTACTTGCTGATTTAAGCCTTGCGGTATTTCCCTCGCTTTGTTGTGTCAAGATAGTGAATCGCTGCACCAGAAATGCATAACGGGCCTGGATTTCTAAACACAGATTTTTTAAGGAAATACTGCAAGGCCTAAATCAGCCAGTAATGGAGACTGGCAAGAGTTATGCCTTGCATTGGGAAGTTGTGACTGACTATCTTGTAGCCAAAACATAGTTTTCAGCCTCAGGAGATCAAGGTATTGTGCACTAACAAAGTGGATACAAATACACTGATGGGGCAGGATGGATGTTACCATGATTACCTTCATTTGTTAAGTTTGTTGATTGAGAGGTGCTTTATGAATCCTAGATATGAAGCAAAAGCAAGATTGTGGACAGACAATTTTTTAATTCCATTGAATGTGACATTTCTGTGTAGATACAAATGTGTGTATTATATCTAGCTTGAAAACAGCATCGTATTTACACCAAAATGTCACTTAGAAATAATGAAATTGACTATCCATAATCATGGTTTTCCCTTGTTGATCATCTTTGATTGTTGGAAATGTATCTTATTTGACATTAGCAAATCTACTTCAGTTATATTTTGTGATCACACTTTCTGTAAATGTTATATGAGACAAGAGTCTTGTTCTACATGCTGCATGGTTTATCTGAAATGGTACCGGTAGTTGTATTGCCCATTGTTTGCTGCTTTCAGCCAAAATCCAAAAATAATTCTTTTTAATTCCAATTAATGTCTCTTAATTCAAACTCTATCTTAAAAAAGTATGTGGGAAGTTGAAGTTTTATTTCAAAATTATTTAAACTTGTGTTAAAAAATGTGGCATGTGAAACGAAAGTTTCCACTAAGCAGCCAGGGGAAGTCAACCAGTTGTAAGTCACAAACCAATCAATAAGGCTCACACAATGATTACCTGCCTGTCAATATCTAGGTACAGAAAGGTGCAAGTTTTCAAGGTTATCAGCTGTTACTCTGACACACGTTTCAAACCCAAATGAGACATTTGAATGAGAATGTTATGGATCAGTATGGTTCTTTTTGTTAGGTTTGATTGTCATGTTGAGGGTTCATACTTTTATATTTCGGTCGTTAATGTCTTTATTGCTTATTAGGCGAGGGTTTGACTTTTTTCTCATGTTAGGTAAAGTCCAGGCGAAAGCTGAGCAGAGGATAAAGGGAATGTAGTACCCTTGTGGATACAAATACAAATACCTTGATTAAAGATTTTATACCTACGAAGGCAAGCATATCGGGGTTCATATGTTTCATACGATTCCCTTGGGCAACATATCATTTGTCATGGTGACGTGACGTCATAAACAATGCTATGATGTCACGTTTCGTCTATGACGTTGCGTACTAAATGTGGCGACGACAGGTCGCCAGCCTACGGATGAAAGTGGAATTTAACGTATTTCATTAATTTCATGACTTCGATAAAAAACACAATATTATATATGTGTCTATGTCTTACTTTAGCTCTCGCTTGAGAAGTACTATTCAGGCACTAGTGTCATAAACATAGTATGACATATACACTCATATATATCCTCTATATAATGACCAATCCCTCGGAAGTCATAACTCTCGTTTCCATCTCTGGCTAATTTAAGTATTTCCTCAACTTTAATTTGCTAGCATAGCGGCACGTATCATTTGAACTTCATAATGCATTCTGCTATGTTAGCTCAGAAACGTTAAAGAAATGCAGCAAAGTTTAAATTAGCCAGTGATGGAAACTGGTTAGAGTTAAGATTTGTTGCATTTCCTTAACTTTTCTGTACTAGCATGGCAGCATGTTGCATTTTCAATTCGTCGTGCATTCTGCTACACTAGCTCAGAAAAGTTCAGGAAATGCAGTGAAGCTTAAATAAGCCAGGAGCTGAGTTAAGACTTGTGGGAAGTTTCAAAATGAAATGCATAATTTAAAGTTTGAAAGTGCTCATGAAATTTGTATTACATTTTGTAACAAATAATGTTTGACAACAATTAACTAGACATTCAATTATATTGAAACAACATTCACAAGTGGGAAGATGACTTTATTCTTTGGTACATTTGTGCTTGTAAATGATATTGTATTGATGATAAGATATCCAAAAGCCTTTTGCAATACTATCTGATAGGAATTGTATTTGATGATCTTATACCTCTATACATAGCATAGTACTGTTAGCTATAGTTGCTTCAAGATAGGGTCGTTCATACTGGGCATCCTGATGAGGGAAGAGCTTCTAAATCCTTGGATTGGCAGCTGACTTACATTAGTAGTGTAATGCTTCATTAGATATGCAAAAATATAATTGTTGATCCATTTTTTATGTTTATTTGAAAAAGGTAATATTCATTTCAAATATTAGCATCATTTTATGATAGATATTTATTAGTGTCACTTTCAACATGTTTGGGAGAGATTGTGGATGGATATCGTGATTGTCATCCTCGGTTACCCAGGGTTTTACATATGCCACGATACTCTCCACTTCATCACCCCGGGGACTCTCCATCAGGGAAATCTGTACTCAAACTACTCGCCCTTGGTCATAGTAACGAAATCGGTAACCAATGAAATGCTTGAGAATTCACAGTTTTTCAATTTCAAATCTTTCGGACACTTTATTGAAATTTATGTCGGCCATGTTTAATGAATTAAGAGAGCTGTGAGGGGTGATGTAGTGAAGAGTAACGGACCATATATAAACCCTGGGTAACCGAGGATGCGTGAGTGTATACTTGAGGGAAATAAACTTATATAAGCACTTTCCTTTCTTTGTCTTTCTCAATTTTTAACCCCAGCCTTTGAAGCTGAAGGGGTTTATGTAAAGGTGCAGTTCTAGTGGCGGATCCAGAGGGGGTCCAGCTCCACACCCCTTTCAAAATTCCGGGATCCGCCACTGAGTTCATCATGGTATTTGGACCCAAAAGTAGAACTGACTGTTTTCTGACAACATACATTTCAAATATATTAAACAGGTATAAAAGGAAAATGAATTCCAATGTCAATATTTTAACTATGAGGTACATTTACTGTATTTGAGCCCATCAGGCCGATAAGGCCATCTTAATTCCAGAATCCATTCATATTTGACATTTTCTCAAAAACCGTTGCACCCTAAAAACTGAAATTCAGTTGGGAGGTACCTTGAACTTAAGGGATCAAAGTGTGTACATTTGGTCCTGACCCCCCATCAAATATTGACGTGGCAGGCATTTTATACCTAGAACAATCTTTTCCGAAACCAGTTTACATAGGAAGCTGAAATTTTCTGAATAACTTCTTTTTACAATAAGACTAAAGTTTGTTCATTTAGTCTTGATCCCCTTCTAATATGGGCGTGGCAGAGTTCCCACACTGAAACTTTTTCGACTTTTGTCCATACTAAAAAGCTAAAAATTTTAGAATATCAACTTTGTTGGATGGAGACTATGATTTACAGTATACATGTTTTTGCCCTGTACCAATACCTTTTGTCACTGTACCAATAGTCTGTAAAGATAAATGTAATAAATAAATCGAATCTTAGGATCGTACCAGGAGGACTGGAGAGTAGCGGCTAACAATGTGTCAGGGATCCGGAGGAGGTGAGGAGAGAGAGGATCTTAAATATTATTGTGGTACCAGTGTACAAACCTCTAATAGACAAAACAATAGAGGTCATACCTTTAAAATATATGTGTAATACAAACTATTATGAATCTCAATTTCTGGTTCCTTTAAGGGTGACTTTAAAATATATTTGTTACTTCTTCCTTAGAATGTAAAAGTCTATGATTATTAAGTTGTGTGCTGCTAAGGTGGATTATAGATTAGGTGACTGGGTAATGCCTTATCATGTTCATAGTCTTTACTAAGAGAGATATGTAAAATAATGTTATACCTGTAATAATGCGTACCTGATGAGCTACAGAGACAATGACGGCTGTTTTACAGATACTTTGAACCATAGACGTTACACATCATTTTAAACCCATAAATGGTTTAAATGAATATATTTTCAACATTCTATAACCATGTTTTTCTCTCTCAAGGGAACATTACTTTAAAGTGTGAACATTTCAATGTATTAATCTTCAGAAGGCCAATTTCAAGAAGTTTTATAGATGTAAATTGGGGAAGGATTATGAAAAAAATACACGTAAATGTGGAGGGCCATTAACAAAATTACGACAAGCCAGGGAGGGTATTATTTTTTCTGTAGAAACCCAAGTAAAAATCCCCCGCATCCCCCTCTGTAATAAATGGCCGGCCCCTTAACCAAGGCACACGTACAGTCCTGCAGAAATTTCATTCAATCTGCGGAATACGTTAACCAAGGCACACGTCATCCTCGATAATCCAGCGCTATTGTTCCGATAAATCTACACACAAGCGCTGGAAAACAGTGAGGGTATTTATCCTTAACCTAGTTACCTCCCTTCGCAATGACTCAGCGAAACGCTTGCTTTCTAACAACCAATGAGATCACTTGAAATCAAGGGTGAAATAACAAGCACTCTCGTGTCAGGATCTTGACTTTCGCAGTAGCACAGCACAGCACAGGGATTTTAATCATTTACGTCCACCCGTTTTGATGGACATGAATACACCCTTCTCACGTACATACTTCTTAAAACTTTCTTTTGAGTTTATGTCAGGTTTTCTACGCTGAATTTGTTACAAATTTATCGTAATCGAGTGAGCGAGCCATGTTTGTTTCTATAAACAACGGTAGTGATGCGTTTTGATTGGTCGAGTTGTTTACGCAGATAGTGTCTGCGTTTCGTTTCTGATTGGATAACATGGACGCAAGGGAGGTAACTAGGTTAGGGATAAATACCCTCACTGTTTTCCAGCGCTTGTGTGTAGATTTATCGGAACAATAGCGCTGGATTATCGAGGATGGGCACACGTACAGTCATGCAGATACTTCATTCAATCTGCGGAATACGTTAACCAAGACACACGTACAGTCATGCATATACTTCATTCAATCTGCTGAATACGTTAACCAAGACACACGTACAGTCATGCAGATACTTCATTCAAGCTGCGGAATACCTTAACCAAGACACGCGTACAGTCATGCAGATACTTCATTCAATCTGCGGAATACGTTAACCAAGACACACGTACAGTCATGCAGATACTTCATTCAGGCTGCGGAATACGTTAACCATGACACACGTACAGTCATGCAGATAATTCATTCAATCTGCACACGTGATACGTTAACCAAGACACACGTACAGTCATACAGATACTTCATTCAATCTGCGGAATACGTTAACCAAGGCACACGCAGTCATGCATATACTTCATTCAATCTGCGGAATACGTTAACCAAGACACACGTATAGTCATGCAGAAACTTCATTCAATCTGCGTAATACGTTAACCAAAACTTACGTACAGTCATACAGATACTTCATTCAATCTGCGTAATACGTTAACCAAGGCACACGTACAGTCATGCAGATACTTCATTCAATCTGCGTAATACGTTAACCAAGGCACACGTACAGTCATGCAGATACTTCATTCAATCTGCACACGTGATACGTTAACCAAGACACACGTACAGTCATGCAGATACTTCATTCAATCTGCGTAATACGTTAACCAAGACAAGCGTACAGTCATGCAGATATACTTCATTCAATCTGCGGAATACGTTAACCAAGGCACACGTACAGTCATGCAGATACTTCATTCAATCTGCGGAATACGTTAACCAAGACACACGTACAGTCATGCAGATATACTTCATTCAATCTGCACACGTGATACGTTAACCAAGACACACGTACAGTCATACAGATACTTCATTCAATCTGCGGAATACGTTAACCAAGGCACACGCAGTCATGCATATATTTCATTCAATCTGCGGAATACGTTAACCAAGACACACGTATAGTCATGCAGAAATTTCATTCAATCTGCGTAATACGTTAACCAAGACTTACGTACAGTCATACAGATACTTCATTCAATCTGCGTAATACGTTAACCAAGGCACACGTACAGTCATGCAGATACTTCATTCAATCTGGGTAATACGTTAACCAAGGCACACGTACAGTCATGCAGATACTTCATTCAATCTGCACACTTGATACGTTAACCAAGACACACGTACAGTCATGCAGATACTTCATTCAATCTGCGGAATACGTTAACCAAGACACACGTACAGCCATGCCATGAGATACTTCATTCAATCTGCGTAATACGTTAACCAAGACAAGCGTACAGTCATGCAGATATACTTCATTCAATCTGCGGAATACGTTAACCAAGGCACACGTACAGTCATGCAGATACTTCATTCAATCTGCGGAATACGTTAACCAAGACACACGTACAGTCATGCAGATATACTTCATTCAATCTGCTGAATACGTTAACCAAGACACGCGTACAGTCATGCAGATACTTCATTCAAGCTGCGGAATACCTTAACCAAGACACGCGTACAGTCATGCAGATACTTCATTCAATCTGCGGAATACGTTAACCAAGACACACGTACAGTCATGCAGATACTTCATTCAGGCTGCGGAATACGTTAACCATGACACACGTACAGTCATGCAGATAATTCATTCAATCTGCACACGTGATACGTTAACCAAGACACACGTACAGTCATACAGATACTTCATTCAATCTGCGGAATACGTTAACCAAGGCACACGCAGTCATGCATATACTTCATTCAATCTGCGGAATACGTTAACCAAGACACACGTATAGTCATGCAGAAACTTCATTCAATCTGCGTAATACGTTAACCAAGACGAACGTACAGTCATACAGATACCTCATTCAATCTACGTAATACGTTAACCAAGGCACACGTACAGTCATGCAGATACTTCATTCAATCTGCGTAATACGTTAACCAAGGCACACGTACAGTCATGCAGATATACTTCATTCAATCTGCGGAATACGTTAACCAAGACACACGTACAGTCATACAGATACTTCATTCAATCTGCGGAATACGTTAACCAAGGCACACGCAGTCATGCATATACTTCATTCAATCTGTGTTATACGTTAACCATGACACACGTACAGTCATGCAGATACTTCATTCAATCTGCGGAATACGTTAACCAAGAAACACGTATAGTCATGCAGAAACTTCATTCAATCTGCGGAATACGTTAACCAAGACACACGTACAGTCATGCAGATACTTCATTCAATCTGCGAAATACGTTAACCAAGACACGCGTACAGCCATGCAGATACTTCATTCAATCTGCGGAATACGTTAACCATGACACACGTACAACAATGCCATGAGATACTTCATTCAATCTGCGGAATACGTTAACCAAGACAAGCGTACAGACATGCCGATACTTCATTAAAGCTGCGGAATACGTTAACCAAGACACACGTATAGTCATGCAGAAACTTCATTCAATCTGCGAAATACGTTAACCAAGACACACGTACAGTCATGCATATACTTCATTCAAGCTGCGGAATACGTTAACCAAGACACACGTACAGTCATGCAGATACTTCATTCAAGCTGCGGAATACATTAACCAAGACACGCGTACAGTCATGCAGATACTTCATTCAATCTGCGGAATACGTTAACCAAGACACACGTACAGTCATGCAGATACTTCATTCAGGCTGCGGAATACGTTTACCATGACACACGTACAGTCATGCAGATAATTCATTCAATCTGCACACGTGATACGTTAACCAAGACACACGTACAGTCATACAGATACTTCATTCAATCTGCGGAATACGTTAACCAAGGCACACGCAGTCATGCATATATTTCATTCAATCTGCGGAATACGTTAACCAAGACACACGTATAGTCATGCAGAAACTTCATTCAATCTGCGTAATACGTTAACCAAAACTTACGTACAGTCATACAGATACTTCATTCAATCTGCGTAATACGTTAACCAAGGCACACGTACAGTCATGCAGATACTTCATTCAATCTGCGTAATACGTTAACCAAGGCACACGTACAGTCATGCAGATACTTCATTCAATCTGCACACGTGATACGTTAACCAAGACACACGTACAGTCATGCAGATACTTCATTCAATCTGCGGAATACGTTAACCAAGACACACGTACAGCCATGCCATGAGATACTTCATTCAATCTGCGTAATACGTTAACCAAGACAAGCGTACAGTCATGCAGATATACTTCATTCAATCTGCGGAATACGTTAACCAAGGCACACGTACAGTCATGCAGATACTTCATTCAATCTGCGGAATACGTTAACCAAGACACACGTACAGTCATGCAGATATACTTCATTCAATCTGCTGAATACGTTAACCAAGACACACGTACAGTCATGCAGATACTTCATTCAAGCTGCGGAATACCTTAACCAAGACACGCGTACAGTCATGCAGATACTTCATTCAATCTGCGGAATACGTTAACCAAGACACACGTACAGTCATGCAGATACTTCATTCAGGCTGCGGAATACGTTAACCATGACACACGTACAGTCATGCAGATAATTCATTCAATCTGCACACGTGATATGTTAACCAAGACACACGTACAGTCATACAGATACTTCATTCAATCTGCGGAATACGTTAACCAAGGCACACGCAGTCATGCATATACTTCATTCAATCTGCGGAATACGTTAACCAAAACACACGTATAGTCATGCAGAAACTTCATTCAATCTGCGTAATACGTTAACCAAGACGAACGTACAGTCATACAGATACTTCATTCAATCTACGTAATACGTTAACCAAGGCACACGTACAGTCATGCAGATACTTCATTCAATCTGCGTAATACGTTAACCAAGGCACACGTACAGTCATGCAGATATACTTCATTCAATCTGCGGAATACGTTAACCAAGACACACGTACAGTCATACAGATACTTCATTCAATCTGCGGAATACGTTAACCAAGGCACACGCAGTCATGCATATACTTCATTCAATCTGTGTTATACGTTAACCATGACACACGTACAGTCATGCAGATACTTCATTCAATCTGCGGAATACGTTAACCAAGAAACACGTGTAGTCATGCAGAAACTTCATTCAATCTGCGGAATACGTTAACCAAGACACACGTACAGTCATGCAGATACTTCATTCAATCTGCGAAATACGTTTACCAAGACACGCGTACAGCCATGCAGATACTTCATTCAATCTGCGGAATACGTTAACCATGACACACGTACAACAATGCCATGAGATACTTCATTCAATCTGCGGAATACGTTAACCAAGACAAGCGTACAGACATGCCGATACTTCATTAAAGCTGCGGAATACGTTAACCAAGACACACGTATAGTCATGCAGAAACTTCATTCAATCTGCGAAATACGTTAACCAAGACACACGTACAGTCATGCATATACTTCATTCAAGCTGCGGAATACGTTAACCAAGACACACGTACAGTCATGCAGATACTTCATTCAAGCTGCGGAATACATTAACCAAGACACGCGTACAGTCATGCAGATACTTCATTCAATCTGCGGAATACGTTAACCAAGACACACGTACAGTCATGCAGATACTTCATTCAGGCTGCGGAATACGTTTACCATGACACACGTACAGTCATGCAGATAATTCATTCAATCTGCACACGTGATACGTTAACCAAGACACACGTACAGTCATACAGATACTTCATTCAATCTGCGGAATACGTTAACCAAGGCACACGCAGTCATGCATATATTTCATTCAATCTGCGGAATACGTTAACCAAGACACACGTATAGTCATGCAGAAACTTCATTCAATCTGCGTAATACGTTAACCAAGGCACACGTACAGTCATGCAGATACTTCATTCAATCTGCGTAATACGTTAACCAAGGCACACGTACAGTCATGCAGATACTTCATTCAATCTGCACACGTGATACGTTAACCAAGACACACGTACAGTCATGCAGATACTTCATTCAATCTGCGGAATACGTTAACCAAGACACACGTACAGCCATGCCATGAGATACTTCATTCAATCTGCGTAATACGTTAACCAAGACAAGCGTACAGTCATGCAGATATACTTCATTCAATCTGCGGAATACGTTAACCAAGGCACACGTACAGTCATGCAGATACTTCATTCAATCTGCGGAATACGTTAACCAAGACACACGTACAGTCATGCAGATATACTTCATTCAATCTGCACACGTGATACGTTAACCAAGACACACGTACAGTCATACAGATACTTCATTCAATCTGCGGAATACGTTAACCAAGGCACACGCAGTCATGCATATATTTCATTCAATCTGCGGAATACGTTAACCAAGACACACGTATAGTCCTGCAGAAACTTCATTCAATCTGCGTAATACGTTAACCAAGACTTACGTACAGTCATACAGATACTTCATTCAATCTGCGTAATACGTTAACCAAGGCACACGTACAGTCATGCAGATACTTCATTCAATCTGCGTAATACGTTAACCAAGGCACACGTACAGTCATGCAGATACTTCATTCAATCTGCACACGTGATACGTTAACCAAGACACACGTACAGTCATGCAGATACTTCATTCAATCTGCGGAATACGTTAACCAAGACACACGTACAGCCATGCCATGAGATACTTCATTCAATCTGCGTAATACGTTAACCAAGACAAGCGTACAGTCATGCAGATATACTTCATTCAATCTGCGGAATACGTTAACCAAGGCACACGTACAGTCATGCAGATACTTCATTCAATCTGCGGAATACGTTAACCAAGACACACGTACAGTCATGCAGATATAATTCATTCAATCTGCTGAATACGTTAACCAAGACACACGTACAGTCATGCAGATACTTCATTCAAGCTGCGGAATACATTAACCAAGACACGCGTACAGTCATGCAGATACTTCATTCAATCTGCGGAATACGTTAACCAGGACACACGTACAGTCATGCAGATACTTCATTCAGGCTGCGGAATACGTTAACCATGACACACGTACAGTCATGCAGATAATTCATTCAATCTGCACACGTGATACGTTAACCAAGACACACGTACAGTCATACAGATACTTCATTCAATCTGCGGAATACGTTAACCAAGGCACACGCAGTCATGCATATACTTCATTCAATCTGCGGAATACGTTAACCAAGACACACGTATAGTCATGCAGAAACTTCATTCAATCTGCGTAATACGTTAACCAAGACGAACGTACAGTCATACAGATACTTCATTCAATCTACGTAATACGTTAACCAAGGCACACGTACAGTCATGCAGATACTTCATTCAATCTGCGTAATACGTTAACCAAGGCACACGTACAGTCATGCAGATATACTTCATTCAATCTGCGGAATACGTTAACCAAGACACACGTACAGTCATACAGATACTTCATTCAATCTGCGGAATACGTTAACCAAGGCACACGCAGTCATGCATATACTTCATTCAATCTGCGTTATACGTTAACCATGACACACGTACAGTCATGCAGATACTTCATTCAATCTGCGGAATACGTTAACCAAGAAACACGTATAGTCATGCAGAAACTTCATTCAATCTGCGGAATACGTTAACCAAGACACACGTACAGTCATGCAGATACTTCATTCAATCTGCGAAATACGTTAACCAAGACACGCGTACAGCCATGCAGATACTTCATTCAATCTGCGGAATACGTTAACCATGACACACGTACAACAATGCCATGAGATACTTCATTCAATCTGCGGAATACGTTAACCAAGACAAGCGTACAGACATGCCGATACTTCATTAAAGCTGCGGAATACGTTAACCAAGACACACGTATAGTCATGCAGAAACTTCATTCAATCTGCGAAATACGTTAACCAAGACACACGTACAGTCATGCAGATAATTCATTCAATCTGCGAAATACGTTAACCAAGACACGCGCACAGCCATGCAGATACTTCATTCAATCTGCGGAATACGTTAACCAAGACACACGTACAGTCATGCAGATATACTTCATTCAATCTGCGGAATACGTTAACCAAGACACACGTACAGTCATGCAGATACTTCATTCAATCTGCGGAATACGTTAACCAAGACACACTTACAGTCATGCAGATACTTCATTCAATCTGCGGAATACGTTAACCAAGACACGTGTACAGTCATGCAGATACTTCATTCAATCTGCGTTATACGTTAACCAAGACACACGTACAGTCATGCAGATATACTTCATTCAATCTGCGGAATACGTTAACCAAGACACACGTACAGTCATACAGATACTTCATTCAATCTGCGGAATACGTTAACCAAGGCACACGCAGTCATGCATATACTTCATTCAATCTGCGGAATACGTTAACCAAGACACGCGTACAGTCATGCAGATACTTCATTCAATCTGCGGAATACGTTAACCAAGAAACACGTATAGTCATGCAGAAACTTCATTCAATCTGCGGAATACGTTAACCAAGACACACGTACAGTCATGCAGATACTTCATTCAATCTGCGAAATACGTTAACCAAGACACGCGTACAGCCATGCAGATACTTCATTCAATCTGCGGAATACGTTAACCATGACACACGTACAACAATGCCATGAGATACTTCATTCAATCTGCGGAATACGTTAACCAAGACAAGCGTACAGACATGCCGATACTTCATTAAAGCTGCGGAATACGTTAACCAAGACACACGTATAGTCATGCAGAAACTTCATTCAATCTGCGAAATACGTTAACCAAGACACACGTACAGTCATGCAGATACTTCATTCAATCTGCGGAATACGTTAACCATGACACACGTACAACCATGCCATGAGATACTTCATTCAATCTGCGGAATACGTTAACCAAGACAAGCGTACATACGTGATGATACTTCATTAAAGCTGCGGAATACGTTAACCAAGACACACGTACAGGCATGCAGATAGTTCATTCATATATATGATGATGACCTGGGCCCTGAGAATTCTTTTCAATTACAATAGCACATGGTTTAAACTGGGTTCAAAAAGTTAATCCGCCACGGTTACGGAGGTTTCGAGAACAGCTAGCCTAAATTGGTTTAGATGTATCTTCTCGAGTGAAAAGGAAAACAAGACACTGTTTTCATAAAAGTAATCGCAAAATATGTTTTCAAAGAAGTACTATTACAGAAATTCAGGTCAGTAGAAGTTTAGAAGTTCGTGTCTTGGAAATAAGTTATGAAATAACCCAATAATTATAGCATGAACTTTAATGAATTTAAAATCGACAGGCGGGCAAAGATTTACCGATATAACGCTGCAAAAATTCTCGATAATCCTGAGTATACGCTCCGATAAATCTACTCTATTGCCAATATAGAGAATGCGCTGAAAGATGCTTATAATTCCTAATAAGCGTTCGTAAAATGTTACAAAACTGACGCACAGATCACGAACCAAGTCAATGTTCAATGCACCTGTTGTACGTTCTGTTTTAGTATGAAGGCCTAACTTTAATGATGTATGTTATTGAAAACGTTTAATGGAAAGATGCAATAATGCTTTTATTATTATCTATATGTATTATAATGTTATCTCTTTGATTCCGATCTCAATCTCTCTATCACCTGAAGGAAACGTTGAATAAAGAACATATCATATTGATTATTCTTGTAAAATAGTAAAGCAAAGTTGATTTTTAATATGCATTCCCTTACCTATTCCCTAACAGAGGTTTCTATGATCTATCCATGCTCGTCTTGGTTGTTATTCTAGCATTATGGATGTCTGTAAATGAAGCGTCTGTAAAATCTAAGTTTTCGTTACAGATTCTGCAAAAAGTGAATCTGGCCCAAGTGTTTCCTGATATCAAATTTATCAGCACGAGGGTGAGATTTATTTCATCGGCCAAGATCATCCAGTACGTCCTGCCATACTCTTTATCAAGAGTTTATCGAGTTTCTGAAACAACATGAACAATATTGCAAGCAAAAGAATGAACATATACATCCACAGGGGCGTGTATCGCTTAGAAATATCTGAAACACACAATGAGATTTATGGTCTCTGGTCAGCAGAAATCACATGTTGTGAATATTTTTGTATTGCTCCCCAATACTTATTCTGGCTTAAACCACAGACTTGCAACAACTCAAATATATCAAATGGCTATCATTTTAACAATTAACAACATTTCACAAGTGGCTGTGTGCATTAAGGATGTTCGCTCCTTCCTGGTGAATATGATGACGTTAACATTTTTTGTCATTTTTATTTAATTCATGATATTCTACATCATCTACATACTTTTAAAAAACAAATGAAATAAAGAAAATGTGACTTTAGAAGCTCTAAAAAGTGCTTAAACAGCATAAATTGTCGAAATTTGACTTAACAGGGGGCTTTTCAGGTTCATTTTGTGTCAAAGCTTAAAAAAAAACACTACCATATATATTTTTTTGATTTCCATTGGGAAACATGAACTTTGTAACATATCTAAAAAGGAAAAAAAGTTCAATACTAGAAATGTAGTATTTTAAAGTTTTTAGCATTTTTTTTCTCATTTTCCCATAGACTCCCATGTTAAAATTGTACTTCACCCCACTATCTTACAGGCGTCATATCTCGAAGAAACCCGCATGCACTACCCCCTATTTTTTAATGCTTATTTTTAATTCATAAACTTTGATCTTTTAAAAAATATAATTTAGAAAAAAGTTTAATACTTTAAATTTGAGGAGCGAACATCATTAATTATTAATTCAAAATTTCAGTTTGGTGTATAGGCCCTATTGGCCTATTATTGCAAAGTTTCGATGTTTTAACCTCTGCCTATATTTCTGAATTCAGTTTAAAATTTAAAATGTAGGCGTAAATATTATTCTAGAACACGATGTATTTTCATTACTTTCAGTCGATAATTTAAAATTTGTAAATCGTTGAAGGGTTCATTTCTCACAGTCGTGAACAATGATTAATCGCTTGGCGGACATCGCCGAAGTTTTCCGAATGAAAGTGTGTACATTCACGACATCCGACCAGTTTACGGCAAAGTGTCAACGTGGTTGGTTGAGATTTGTATCCGAGCAGTTTTGTGTCGTGTCTCTCAGCAGCAACTGAACATCTGGTATGTCAAATAGTTTACTTCTACTTTGCCTCATTCAGATTAGATAATAGGTTTCCTGAGGTACTTAATATTTTACCTTCACATTGCAAATCTAACTGTTTATACATAATCATCACCATCATCATAAATTTAAATTTATTTTATCAATCATGAATGCTAGCCTAGTTTTGGGGATCGTGTTCTATAAATGTGTATAATCATATTGTATATGTGTGCGTGTACAATGGTGCAATCTTAATGTTAATTTCACTGAGCTTGTTGAAAATCTTATACATAAAATATTTTGTTTATGGTTTGCATTACATTAAACTATGTTGATTGACACACTTATAATTATAGTAACCTTTTATATCTGATACACAATGTAACTTTATTACACTTATTGATATACTTTGTCACTGATATCAAACGTATATACAATCGTACAAGAGTAAACGAATGTTTCTTTACAACATGTTTCAATATAGCATCCATATTGCAAGGAAATGCTTGAGCAAAGAACCACGAAAATCGTGTACTGCTAAAATCCATCCACAATGTTATCGTTAAATCTAAAAGATTTTCGGATTTTTCATAAATCAATCTTTGTTTCTTAATTATTTCTTATCATCTATTGCCTTGCTGATATGTAACGTTCAACATCTTTACAAGTTTAACGCCTTCAATTGTGTCTTGTAATCTGGTACCATATTGGCATATACATGCCTGTTGGTTTAATATTTTATGATTGTTCAATGTATGCAACTTATTTGTTTGTTTGGTGTGTTTGCAGTTTGTAGGGAGAGGCATTTATGCAAGCATTTTTTTTGCTTGTTTGCCGATTCCGTCACTTTTTCAGTGTTTTAATACGTTTAAACTATATCAAGCGTTATAGCAAAAAATAAAAAAACTTTAAATGAAATGTAAGATTAAACCTTGATTTGTCGCCAAACACGGAGACATATTTTCAGGAAATCGATGTCACACTTTTACCTCTCTTATGCATTCCTTGAAATCATCCAGTAGCATTTTAATTCTATTATTAGTATTATTAAGCACCTTGATAAACTACGGCTTTCTTTGTGAAATATCGTAATAAATTTGTTGAAACACAATCATGGATGAACATCACATGAAGTATGGTTATAATAAACAACATATACGCGTGTATATGTACTTGTAACCCTGTTTGTCAACCCATCTTTCCATGTAAGATCCTGAAATAAATGCCGTTTAAATAATATACGAGTACTTACATTTACATTTAATCCCGTATGTGAAGTTGTATTGTGGAAGAAGACTCCGTAATATTGTATCAACAACCTGTCAATTAATTGCGAGTTGAAAATGGTTATATTAATTTTGTCTCATGATGATATAATATTATCAGTAATAATAATGTTAATAAATATATAAAAACTTACTCTTCAAATACGTCATCTGAAGCCTGAACAACTCAGGAAGAGGTGTACATATCGGTGTGTGGTGAGATGTTTTGGGTGTCAATTACTTTGTCGGCGACTTATCTTATTCTCTTCACCGGCATTTTCTATTCGTAACATCTTTGCTGTTTTGTCAGACACATGATTTTATCTATTTCACATTTTATGATGCTAATACAACCTGTACCCACACCGTTTTGTTATTGTACTAATTGTCTGCAAAGGTAAGGATAATAAATGAATCTAAATCTGAAATGTCTCGTTTGTTTGAACAACCAATCGTTCAGTTACCTACCAAACTATTTATTTATACATGCAAAGCAAAATATAACCTATATGCAGGCTTTTTAGCACGAGTTACGTTTTGATTACGAATCCCGATTGAGACGAGTTTACTTTGGATACGAAAAGCCGGCGATCGCTCGCCTGCACCTAGTTTGCGTCACGTGACCTCGTTACACATTGCGTAACGGTCTCTACCGCAGTCTCAAGATCGCTTGGACCAGACTTCCTTTAAAAGAAGAAAGGTTAAATGTAACCTTTTGATTGTTGTTTGAAATATTGGAGTTTGTGACCACAAGTCCTGTGAAAATAATTTGAATGTCTGCAGTTGCCAACTTTAAAGTTATGAAGTGGATATTTTTCATACGTACCTTGATCGACTAAGGATAACAAAATTCGTGTAAAAAAAGGAATGGACTGCCTTGGCTAAAACATTAATTTTTGCTAATTTCTCCATTATACATTAATCAATTATATGTTTAGTTGTTTAGTGTGGTCTTAATATGGACATATAATTTTCTTTCAAAATGAATAATGCATGTTTTTCAAAATTTAGTATACTTTGTGACTATAATTAGATCGAATTGCTCTTTATTATTTGTAATATCATAGAATATAATATTACAAACACCTAAAGAGCTTTGTTCTTATCATATCTGAATTGTCTCTTTTTTCATCTAAAATCTTTTCAAAATTCTTTGGAAAATTCATGCCATCAGATGATATTCTCAATCATGTCTTTTAAAGTGTATATATGTCTTTTATTTCAGGTTTCAAGCAGATTATTTCCACTAACTGATCAACATGAGGCAGCTCAAGGGCAAAGTAAAGGAAACAAGGAAGGAGAAGAGAGAACGCAAGCTGGATAACCTGAAGAACAAAGATGCATTGATGACTGTCGTCCTGCCGGTGATGGCCGTCATCGCCCTCCTGGTTGTGCTCTATGTGTACATCAGCAGTCGACCATCTCGCGTGTAGGTGTTGCATTGCCATGACAACAGCTCCAACTAAGATGCTTAATATCTTCTACATCAAAATCGACTTGAATGTGTGTGTTGCCATGAACACCTAAAGATGGTGTACATTTGTGTATGTATATCATCAACATCGACGGTTTACTTTCCCAAGTGTGAGTGTAACGATTCCATGACAATGATCCCGAGATGTTCCCATTTATCATTTTGTAGATAAATATAAAGATAAATTTATGTCGACTCAACCTCGGGACTCATATGACAAGAAAATGCTTTTTTATTCAATATTAAGTTAATATTAACTCTTTCATTCTCAGAGAGAAGTTGGATGTACATGGGCAAGACATGAAATATACATTTACCTGTACTTGTATAATAAATTTCAATTGATATAAATAGGAGGTGGATATCTGCCATCCTGAATGATTTAAATTTATCAATCTACAAGGTTTGCACAGCACAATTTAACCTTGAAAAAAATTCCGGTCACAACAGAGAAATTCAAGATGTCACCACTGTTTTGTATTGTATACAGATTAGTATTTTTGTAGTAGAGTATTTTTTATCTAAGAACTGGCTCTTGGCTGAATGCCAATGAGATTACAAGCCTTTGGACAATATATAACAATATATATGCTAATGTATTGAACAATCTACATTAGAGATGTATCTACATCTTTTATTTCTCCAAATAATTATTATTATAGAACAATTGATCAAAGAAAGGAAGAGCCCTGCCTATCAACTCAAAAATCAACTTCAACCGGCAAGGCATAATTCATGCCAGTCTCCATTAGGGGATTGCTGCATTATCTGAACTTTTCTGTGCTAGAGTTGAAGAGCACACTATGAAGTTCAGGTGAAGCACAGCGCTCCACTAGTGTGCGAATGTTAAGGAAATGTGACAATGGTTAAAGGGGCAATAGCACGTTTTATGCAAATTTTATTTTTTTCAAATTGTCCATTCATAACAATAGTTTATGTCATTTACATTTACATTAGAAGGTAAAACATTTTATTACACAAACCGATTATCCGTAGTGGTAATAATGGTGTTGCATATAAAGCAAAAATTGCATGGTGGCCATTTTATTGTGAACACATTTTTTTTATTTCGAATGACAAAAACATTTCTCCTGGCTTTACGGAATCATGTATACCCATTTTTAACTTGATTTTCCGAAGAGAGAAGAGTGTTTTACTGTTGGTGACATTATTTTTCAAATTCATTTCATCAACTTCTTTCAGTGAAAAAATGTGCTACTGCCCCTTTAAATTAGCCAGTAATGGAGACTTGCAGGAATTATGACTTGCTGTGGAAAGTGACTGAAGACTGGGCATGTATGCTGTTGTTGAACAGTGTTAGGTGTGTTTCTGATAATATAATAAACTATATAACAAATTTGTTTGTGTATTTTGGTGGATCGGTTATAATTGTTCAACTTTCTCACTGTGTTGTGTCATTTCAGTTTCAGAATGAAAAATCATAAGTTTTATTTTATTCATTTCGGAGGTATCACCATTATATTTGAATAAATTCAAATTTTTAAAATAAAACCTTTAAGCCTATTACTTCATGAGGAACATTCCCATTTAATATGCATTATGAGATTATTATCATTTTACAAATGAACTACATGTATATGTAAAATCCCTTTGGAAACATGCATAAAAGCTAGTCATCAAATTTTTATGATTTATTTGTATTATTTGTTATTTTGAGTTACCTTGTGATTTTAATGTTTATTTTATACATATCATGGTAAAGGTATAATTACACATAATAACACATTATTGTAAGTTAACAACTCGTAAAATAGTTATCATTGTTTATTAATCACACTGTATAACTGAGTAACATGTCTGAATGTTAATTGTAACAAATGTGTGAATATAAGATCATATTTTGATAAAATGGTATCTCAGGCACTCATTATTTATTGTATGACTGAATAATAATCACTGATTTTTGATTGTGTATCCAGGCAACCATTCAAATGAGCTCTTATTGATTTTAGTCTCCAATTTAGAACTGACTGGTTATCCGAATATGTTTTTATAGCAGAGATAAATTATGTTGTTTTTTTTAACCATGGTGTGTCATATTCAAAAGTTCCATTCTCTCCCGTAATAAGGGGTGGGATACCGCATTGTTAAGCGAGTTCGGCTTCCGATCAAGAGGTCTGGGGTTCGAATCCCACCAGGGGCACGACAACAGTAAGGTTTGGGTGCAATGATAAAGTCATGTATATGAAACATTATTTGTTTTGTCATACACTAAATTATATTGTGATTAAAACCGAAAAATAGTTGTAAGGATATTCATTATTTGATTAAAATATGAGTGAGAAATTACTTATTTGAAATCATCACAAAGCCATTGACCAATTTACCATTTTAACCTTAATGTGCCCAATTTTACGATTACTCAAGATGTTTTGTATTATTCAAGTTCATGTTACAGTTATGAGTGTGTTGAACAATATTGTGTTTATGGTTGTTGAATGACTGTTTATATTTGATGTGTGTCTTTATAAACTTGTTTGTTATTGACTTCTTTTTGTTAACAATAATAAAGACAACATAAAAGATACTGTGGTTGCATCTCGTATTTTGCTTGGGTGTTGTAAGTAGTGCAGCCTGTTTGGCTTCTTGCAAATGGTCCAATAATTTCATCGAAGGAAATATATCATGGACACTGTATATGGATACAATGATAAATTATATTTGAAAACAATTATATTTGTATTGAAAGCCAAACTTCCTGAATACTTTAGTACCTACATAGTTGATTTCTTATATACCTGAATATGTACATCCTTGAATGCTTTATACATGAACACTTACATACCTGAATACCTACATACTTATATACCTGTATATTTTCATACCTGAATATTTATATAACTGAATATCTACATACTCATATACTTGAATATTTCATACCTGAATACTTACATACCTGATTTTTTGCATACCTGTTTACCTATCCATATAGAATTTATTAAATAAATCTGTTTACATCATACCTGCATAGCTGCATACCTGGACACCTTAATACCTGAATATCTATATACCCATAAAAAAAGCTGCTCAAATTGCTCTTGCGTTAAATTTTGCTGAAATGTAAAGAAGACCTGTTGTATACTAAAGTAATTTTGTGTATTGTATAGTTAAATCCACAGGGGCAGGTATTGGTGAAAATAATCCGCCCCACTTAGATTTAAATAAATATTTATATATATGAAAGTAGCTGTCAGAGGATGAAGTTTGTTTTATTTAGTACGGATTTTTTCCAGCAATACCAACCCCTGTGGGTTAAACTATACAATACACAACATTACTTTAGTATACAACAAGTCTTCTTTACATTTTAGCAAAATTTAACGCAAGAGCAATTTGAGCGGCTCTTATTTTTTCGAACAATAATGTTTGAGATTACCATATGGGTGTCATCACGTCACGCTGTGACGGTACACCGACTCATTGCCCTCAGCTCATGCTTATTGCCGCATTAAACCTTCACACATAGACGCGGATATGACACCTTAGCCATAATTTGTTGTGAGGATATTTCAAAACTCCTCGTTTACTTGAATGAAACGAGCTTCTGCTAGTAAAGCTAACTTACATTTAAAAAAGAGATCAGATTCGACTTTTGATCATGAATGCGGACCACTACTCCGAAATGCTACCAGTGACTACCCGTCAGTCTACATTCATTCATGAATCTAGTTTATATGTATGTTTTATGACTTTGCATCTAAACTTAGTGCCGCTATATATTAAGCAAAGGTGAGGTGTATATGTGTAACAACTATAGACTTTGTTTAATCTAGGTTAGTCCAAGTAAACATGGAGGTCAACTCTCCAATTAAATGCTGCCATATTTCAGATTTTATGTCAGATTTATAAGGGAGATCTAAGGTAAAATATTGCGTAGAAAGAATGTTGTTGGATCTTAACTTGACGTCGACTGATTAAGCAGACAAGAGAGCTTATACAAATTCAGCTTAATAATAGTTTTGCGATTGTCACAATTTTACAACAATGCTACCTATCAGAAATATAACAAATATGATATTACAAAATCAAAGACTGCCATAATCAACAATGTGACTGTTTTGAATGACCGTTACACAGTGCTACCTATCAGAATTATGAAAATATAATATTACAAAATCAAAGACTGACATCACCAAACTGAGCCTGTCATTCATTTGTTTCATTAAGTGGTCAAGAACGACAGTAACATTCTTTACCTGCTCGCTTTGTCATTTTATGATACACGAGAATAACTAGAGCAACAGAGGACCTTCCTTCCTCAAGCTGTGGTATGGAGTATTCTCTGCACGTGTCGACACTTCCTTATTCTAACATATTTCAAACTTTCTAGAAACGAGGAAGGTTTATTGATACCAAACTGTTAACATGTAATATGACAACATTCTTCAAATTTGCTTGAACAAAACCGTAAACACATCCGCCAGGATATTGAAACATATACTACCTTATAATTTACTCCAGTTGCAGTTGCATTCCGGAGTTTGCGCATTTACACTGTCATACAGAGTATTAACAATTTACAATATTGCGTCACACTTAATTTCTATACGTTTTCTATTCAGCAATATTGTTTAAAATATAATGAGCCGAGGGATCGATATTTTAGGGAATGTAGTTAATAACTGCAAAAGTAAACTGTCTCTGATAGGAATATGGTCAGGACCGATATATGCAATTCAACGTTCCCCCTTTTTATTTATGATGAAAAAAAATAAATCTTATCATATTTTCAACGTTAATTTTGTAAAGACATACTGGGATGCATACTGTACATGCACTATATTCATATCTATTGACAAATCCTTTCACGACAAGGCACACCTGTCGACTGTAAATGTGATAATGAACATTACAGCTGTATCACTCTCCACCTGGGGCGAAATTAACACTTATAATCTAAGCGATATTGCTATATCTATTTGTTATTGATTATGAGGTCGATACACATGCTATATCTCATATTTAATATCAATTTATTGCATAAGTCACAGGCGTGCCATTGTAAAATTGGACATTGGCTTTACCTCGATGATTGAACTTCTCATTTCAAGAGTTCAAATCCCGTGATGTTTATTTTGTAGCTGAACTGTAACCCTCCCATTAAATGTAATGTTCAACGAAAGCGGAACAAGACTTGTTCACTCAAGGAACAGTTCCGTACCATCTCTGCTTCACCATTCTCTACCAACAGAGGCTACTCAAATATGTTCTTCCCACATAACCTCTGTTACAAGTGCACAATATTTCTCACTTCCATTTAAAGGGTCAATAGCACGTTTTTTGCAAATTTTATTTTTTTTCAAATTATCCGTTTATTATGATAGTTTATGTCATTTATATTTACTTTAGAGGGTAAAACATCTTATTACACAAACCACTTATCCGTAGTAGTAATAACGATGTTGTGTATAAAGCAAAAATTGCATGGCGGCCATTTTATTTTGAACACAATTTATTATTTCGAATTACAAAAACGATTCCCATGGCTTTACCGAACCATGTACATGTACACTCATTTTTTAACTTGATTTTCCGATGAGAGAAGGGTGTTTTTCTATTGGTGACATTATTTTTCAAATGCATTTCCTCGACGTACATGTATTTGAGCGAAAATATTTGCTACTGTCCCTTTAACTCCCCGAGCGCTGACAATGCAATGTCGGGTTGCGAGCTAAAATATGTAAAGCGTACGTAATATCATTACATTTCGAATGATTTAGACCAGTTCTTTCCAAAAAAATGTTACAATGGTGAACATGTTTTAATGTTGCAGTATGTTTATCTGTTCACACAATAATACATGATGATCGTACCATATGTATAAGTACATGTTACAACTATTCAAATTCAGCAGTTTTTAGATGTTTTTAAATGAAAATTTAGAATATTTACTATTTTAAGTAACCAGCAGCATGATTTTTTAAAATATTTAATATTTCATGTAAATGTTATCAAAATTCTCACTTTTTCTTAAACCACCTTCACACATGGTATGGTTATAAGTAAGTAAATTTGATACTTACTTACATGAGTAGATATACTTCTGGAGTGAAATGACACAAGTAAGAGTGTATTTACTGTTTGAGTTGAAGCTTTACTGTTTGTTCTGTTACCACCACTGGTAAAACATTCTAAATAAGCTAATATTCTAGATTTAAATATTTAAAAAAATACATGTATAAACATTTTTAAGGAAGCCAGAAAATGCTTCATTGTTTCATTCCAACACGGGGAGTCGTTTGAGATCTCAAACTACGTGTCCTTTGAGACCAGTCCCCGATTTGAGACCGTGCTTATAAGCGCTTTTCAAGTATTTAAGTTCTACGCTAAGAACAGAACCAATTCGGGGATGAACATTTTCCTTTTAGCTCACCAGGCCTGAGAAGCCAGATGAACTTATGAACCAATTCGGGGATGAACATTTTCCTTTTAGCTCACCAGTCCTGAGAGGCCAGATGAACTGTCCGTCGTCCGTCGCCCGTCGCCCGTCGGGCTACCGGGACTTCCAACCCCTCACCCCATTAAATAAAGCAACACAACTTTAAACTCCTCCAAAACCGTTTGACATAGGATGCTGACATTTAAAGAATAACATCTTTGTTGGAAGGAGAGTAGCCACTTAACGGCCCAGAAACCTGAGTTTCGGGGCCGTTAAGTGGCTGGAAGGAGAGTTTGTTTGTTTGTTAGTTTGTTCCTTTTGATTTCACTCCAACCACCCTCAAATATTGGCGTGGCAGGGGTTAAACGACTTCTCCTCAAAAACCATCCTCGGTTACCCATGGTTTTATATATGATCCGTTTCCCTCCACTATATCACCCCTGGGAAACTCTATCAGAGAATTATGTACTAAAGATACCCGCGTGACGAAGTCAGTAATCAAAGAAAATGCTCAATAGGATAAGACATAAGAGATAAGAAATGGTCAAGGGAGATAACCGGTGACGGTTGACTAACAAAATGACCTCGCGTGCTTTGCAACGAAGTGATATGAATTGTCATTGGCTCGCGGGTCAAAGCTGCGTGGCAGTTTGATTGGCTCACGCCGGCCAAGGGCGGGTAATTTGAGTACAGATTTCTCTGATGAAGTTTCCCCAGGGGTGATATAGTGGAGAGTAACGGAGCATATATAAAATCCTGGGTAACCGAGGATGCTCAAAAATCAACAATGCTAGAAAGCTGGGAGTTATTGGGAATATGATCTTTATTGTGAGGAGATTTGGATTTGTAAATTTGATCGGCATACTCCAAAAAGTAAGGGCGTTACAGGGGAAAGACCCTTAATTATGTTTGGGAATTTCTGTCTGTCGCCAGAGGAGTGAATGGCCAGGTCTTAGTGAATCACTTTGTTTATGTAATTGTAAGGAGGATTCATAGACTAATATTTAGTCTCAGAAATACCTTTTTGTCCTTATCAACAACAATATTTTACAAACAATTCAAATTGTTATAAAATGGAGTCCTGAAGATGTCTTAATTTATGATTATTCTAGACTTGTTATATTTTTCTAGACTTGGCTGATCGTCAATTGAATATTTTACTCTTTACTCTCGCTAGGGTCACTATGACAGACTTAGAGATTCATTAAGGTAAAATAACTAATAGTATAATATAATAATAATAAGAAGAAGATATTTACTTTATCTCCACATTTTAAAATATTGTTTATGATGATTTGGGAAATATGGTGATACGTTTTTAATTGGAAGGGTCACATTTTCTTCATGATCATTGCAAGTAGTGTGATACTTGGACAATAAATTTTACCCAAATTTAGTTAAGATATGTATTTGTAATGCACTGACAACTTCGAAGATTTCTCATGGCTAGGGACAGTGCATTATCTTCAGGCACAATTTATTTCGGTTTTCAACATAAAACAATACCGGGATTTTCCGAAAGCAAGCCCAGGGCTTCTATACGGAAAATAGGGTTTTTGACGAGTGAAATTTGACACAAAATAGAAGCCAGGGGAAGCTACTCTCATTGGACAAAGTTTTGAATTTGATAGAAGCCCATTTCCCCAATAGTAGCCCATGGGCTTCTAAACGAGAGGGCTTGCTTTCGGGAAACCCCGGTAGAATTTCTGATGCGTTACATATCCCGCGGCTCTATTTTTCGATTTTAATTGTAGAAACTAACGTACAAGCAAAATCAATTCATTTCCTTTAAAACCCAGATGAAAATATAAAAAAGGACCACTTCAGCACTTAGGTAATGCAAATGCAAAGTTTCATGAGGATGTATAATGAACGGATTTTGAGTTCTGCTCCGGAAGCAAACAAACAAACAAACAAACAAACAAACAAACAAACTCATTCCTGATCCAAATTCAAATCGATTCCATGGAAATAAAAATACATTTCAGAAATCAAATATCAAAAAGACACCATAGTACAGGGGTATTTGATCATGCATACTTTCAGAGGGATATTATTTCGGTTAAAACATGCTAGGATCTGCACAAGGCAAGAGGAAATAATTCTAGGGTTTTTACAGGTTTTTAGAAATAATGATTTGCAACATCGTGGCATAATGTCAATTTTTCTTCTTCTTTGCTTTTGATAATCACTAAAACGTTAAACTAAACACCGCTAGGTCAGGGTAAGGTGCCCCTTGTGCGTGCTTCAAGGGTGATGCTTTGTATAAACCTACATGGTCCTCGTGTACTTACTACCATTCCCATTCGTAAAGGTTTTATTGTTCTTCTTGCTGACAAATTCACTGCTCGTAAACGTGTAATACATCATATGCTTGTGTGTTTTAACCGACACAAATGTTCTGATTCAAACTCTATAACAAATGTAGGTAAATTGTAATTCAGACGATTATATAACTACTAGGACATTATCATTGAAACACCTCACATCACTTGGTTTGTATTGTCTTTGGTGTTTTTGTATGCTCTGGTATTACCGTTGTCCACATTATGTGGATGGAGGTGGTCACTTTTAAGCACATTTTTCACTTCTAGAACAGCGGCTAATATTATATCTGGAAGGAAAAAACCCAATACTATCACAGTGGCTATCCATTGTCGTGAAATCTGCTATTTCAAACGCAGAGTTGGCGATACTGCGTTGAATATGTATATTGCATAGTACCAAATCTTCCTCACTACATGATAGTGGATCAAGTTCTAACTGCAGACAAAGTCGAAGGGTATCTGTTGAGTTTATCTACACGTTCAGTAAAGCGTCTCTACTATAATGGTATGGACACACTTTTTTATCAACTGATATTTCTATGGTAAAACAAAACATGCGTGTTTTAAAGTATATTTTCTCAAAGATAATAACAGTTCATTGTAAACATTTTAACATTTACAAGTACATCGTACCGATTTTTTATCACAAGCAATTTGCAAGGTTACATATCTTAAAAATAAATATATCACAATTTGTCTGAAATACAATTCTGCACATTTTCCAAATATGAATGCACTTAATTGAAGCAACAACATCCACTAAATAACACAGCTGTCTTCTGTGTGGGTATTCCTGACAATCGAACATGTTGTCCACGTGATTTGTCACACGTTGACGATACTGTTTTAGTAGCCCTATTGTTTTCCACATCCTTTAGACCACATTGGATACATATTCCACATCCAAAGTCCAAACAATGTTAAAACTCGCACCACTGCTTATGTTATTATTTAAAAAAATGACAAAATAGTTCGAACTCTTTAACCTCCGTCCTTTTCTTTGACGATTAAAACTTTCAAGTGACAAATGTACCTGTAACCGACAGTAGGGGAACAACCTGTATCCATGAAATGTTCATATTCATCCAATTGGTGGTTGCAAATATTTCCCTTTTTAAAGGCTCAGAAAATTATCAAATATGACAAATCACATGCTTCTTCTCTCAATGTTCTCCTTCATCGATGCACACCGCAGATGGAATTACACAATTTCTCTTTCTCTTGTTGTAAATTAAGGCAAATAGTCAAACTTTAAGGCAAAACAAGTAAGGAGCCCATGTTCAATACTGAAAACTACCAACGGTTAAGGCCATATTTGGTCGAATCACTGGTAGGCACTGTCAGCCAAGTTCATCATGACAGGGTGACCTTGATGTTATCCATAGACTGGATAATATTCCCGGCATCGGAAGAACTTGAAGTAGGCAGCATCCATAGGCACCGACAGGCGGTGCGAGGAGTTTGTTAAGTCGTCACCTGTAGTCACAAAACTCGCAGCCACATCTCAGAATATATCTGTAAGTCGCAAACACCTTCTCGCCGTCTTCACACCTAATGGTCACTGCCTTCATGATGGAGAGCAGGTCTCGACAACACGTGCAGTAGTACTTGAATGGACGGAACAGGACCGGAGCAAACGAGACTCTCGGCTGTGTGCGAGATTTGTTGCAGAACCCTTCACATCGTGCAAGGAGGACATTCTGAAATAGAAACATTTTCAGAATGTTTCACCATTATACATGATTAAGATGAACATTGTTTTCGATTTTCGATTTTAGTTAATTTTAACGGCCATATAACTATACACAATACTTTATCACTGAAGCTGTTTTCGGGTATAACAACGCTATTTCATTATGATTATATATAATTATATGTAATTATAAATAGATAATTATGTAAGATGTGGCATTTTTGGCTCATTATGTCATATGAAGGGCACGACACTATTTTGGTCAAAGGACCTGTTCTTCGAAAGGTATCATCCTAAAAAAAACAAGTTCAAGGTCACAGCAAATCATTATATTTGGGAACCTGGATACAGAGCTTATCAGCAAGGTCTTGACACTGTTTTAAATTTCACATTGAGTTTAGAAAATGATTGTGAATGTCAACAACCACATTAAAACATATCAAGGAAATGTAACTGTACCGTGTTTCTGTTTACATGTACTTTCTTATTAAACTATATCCTCTATTTTGTGTCTTTTAATTTTGGATTGATATTTTGTGCTGTTGGATAATTTCAGCTAAGTTACAATTGTTTGTTGTTTATCTATTGTATTGACATGTTCATAGATACACATGGAAACCAATTTGTTAGTTTTATTTTGAGCTCATATCAAACTACATGGTATGTGGACTAAACGTTTAAACTCTCAAATGTTGTAAATAACATAGATAAGGTACATTTCGTACGAGCTTAGTGCGATATGGTAATACACGTAAAAAACAGATTTACATCAAAGACATTCATTAGCAATAAACATTACATGCTGTCAGAAACATTGCTACAAATATGTAATTATTACATCCTGCGAGGCACCTAGCAAGTAGAGTGATAACATATTACCTGTCTGTATGACTACCAGGTTCCCAACCCCCTACCCAGAGTCCCCGGGGACAAGCGTGGAATTCCTTCCCTCCCTAACCAACCTGAGCCGCGCACCTGACCTCTTCCTAATAGAAAGCACACCATGCCAAGCCTGCCCTCTCCCACCCCTATCCTACATTACCGGGTCCCCAGAGGAACTGCGGTATGTACTACAAGGTCCCTTGGGAGACCCTTGTCAGACAGATACGTTGTACTGATGATTGTCTACACAAACAGTGGAACTGGAAATGCCGTGTTCGTCATGTATTTAGCTGACAGCTTAGCTAACCTATTCACACGATGCTGAAGAACGTAGTCAATGCTTGACATATGTCAACGCTATTTCTGAGAGTTCGAAGGTTATAAGGTTGTTTGGCCTCTTTATCATTGTGAACATGTCTTTGTTTTGACTATATGCTTCTACAAACCTCAATGATGCCTATGATATGTGATATTCCAACATTAAAATGCACTATGATGCTGGCGATTATATTAGTGAAAAATGTCAATATAACATTCCGAGGTCGTGAAACCTTGTTGAAGCAATGTATTGTGTATGCCACGGAGAGAACATTCGAACGCAGTTTCATGAATTTCTAAATGAGAGCTTACGACTGGACATTCCTAACAATTTCAATGTTAATACAGTTTCATCTCTTCTGCAAGGATGATGCCAGATATTTTGAAAGCCTTCCCATGTGAGGTATAATTGTACCGTGGCCCCATTCCTTGCAGCTGTTTAAGTGATGATAATGGCATTAAAGGTTAACACGTTGTTTGCATAATATTTTATTATTAAAATTGTTTTTATAATATATTGTTTCATAAGAGGGTAAAACATCTCATTATACGTCGATAAACCGTATCCATAGAAAATGGTTATCCGTATTTGAAGAAAATAGCGTGATGTATAAAGCGACAGTACTGTGGAACTCGTCAGTGTGAGGGGAAGATTTGTAGGTCTCGTGTGGTTTTGAGAGTCCAGACAGCAAAATGGTTGACCCTTCCATTATTGTACCATATTTAAAACTTTACTTTGAGTGTTCAGGTATCGCTACATCAGTCAGATTACTTGAACTACCTTCGAGCGGCCATTTTCATGTGAACACATCAAAATGGCCGCTCGATTGGAAATTTACTCGCATGGCTTAAAGATCACGTGAAATGCATTTTTCCCAAGAATAACAGATTATTACCTCTACTTAGTTTATATATCGGAATCAATTGAGAATAAAATCTAGACAATATACACTTGCAATTGATTATTAAGACCATTTTAATTTACCCATTTTAACAATGCCGAAATTAGTTCTGGCGATCGGTTTTGGAAAGAATCATTGAGGCGTGACTGATTAACCACAGACGAGGGGTCGTCACAGGGGTCGTCTGTGACCCGCCCCGAGGATTATCACTGCCGCTAGATGAATTCATGAGGTGTGTTAAGTCGCCAAAAACACATGTTTATTCAATAATTATGTAATTGTCATCTGCGGAATTACCTAGTTAGATATCGAAATATTCGATACATGGAAGATTTAAGTTGTTTTATTGAATATCTGTTTGTGAAGTAAACAATCACAATGTTGCGAAATTACGTTGAATTCATGATTACTATCGTCGATAATGAGATTACTCCAGTGACGTAATAGAATTCATCGCTGCAGGGACCTAACCCCCGCAGTTTTTCATTCTGGTTGCCGAGGCTAAATTAGGCGGTTTTTAAAAAGCCGTATATAGGTAATTTTTGGACCGATTTCAGAAATTTAAAATTGAGCAATTGTCAAAATGACAGCCCATTTTAATGAATCCATATATGATTACGTCTATCCTTTAACCAAACCATGTGCATACTGATTCAGGAGATGTATTTAGTCATTGGTAACACGTATTTGCCTGATGTGAGAGCACTTTATTTCAGTACGCTGAACGTGCTACAACGTCTTTAAGAATGTCCATTTGAAAGATAATTACCGATTTGAGGTGAGGGAACAGAGGAGACTTAAAGGGGAAGTTCTATCGCCGATCTATCGGCAGCTTCCGCCATCTAAGTTTCTTGGCATTACGTGAAAATAAAACACGCTATATTTAACTCAATTTTGCACTTTATAAATAATAAAACACATACAATGACAGCATATTCATATAGTAGTACATGACATACAATAAAACTGATAAACAATATGCTGTTAGGCTGTAGCGAAGTTTCCCCCACTCGCAGCGACGATGGATACATGGCTTCAGCTGAGTTATCATTGTTTTTATTTTCAACAAATGTGCACTTGTCTTTATCACGTTGTTAAATATATAGTCATAAACATATTAACGTTATTATTATCTTTCAATTTTTCTGTGTTTTAATTATGCATTAACAGCCTATATGTGAAAACGGAATCATTCTCTTGAATTTCGTTTCCACAAATTGAACCCGACAGAACCCCCCTTTTAAAGATAAACTGTCCACGCACCTTGGTTTCACACTTCTTGTAAGGGTGTCTGATGGTCTCCACAAAGTAGTGTCTCATGCACCGGTTCTCACGTCTCACCGCAACCACTGAGACACAGGCGAAACACAGGAGACTACACAGCAGCGGGGTTACGTGGGTCCAAGGGCACATCGCCATCTGGCGGGCGATATCTGAAACACCTACGTGTTATCAGTCAAAGCAAATATTTAATTCCAAGTAAAGATCATGTGTAATTTGTAGATATTTAGAAACCTTTGCCCTCGAGCTCCTTAAAACTAAACATGCTAAACACGCCAATACAGAATCTGCAATGTGCCTCCAATGTGTTTCATACAATTTTATTAGGCTTTAATACGTTTCGACTCACCATATCTGCTGTTTACAGTGCAAATGATATTACTCAGCTTGCATATTCATCCTCAATCTCCAAATATATCATAATTACTAGTTTCCAATTAAAATAGAGTAACTTCATTATGTATGTCCAGAAACCGAAACTGCACGTCCCATTTACATGCACAGTAGTTATATGACCTATTAAACATGATCAACCCAAATTTATCATTTTGTCTGTTATAAATAAGATTAAAAAATTACGTTTGACTTATTGGCGCGCGTAAATCGTGATACATTGTCCGGTTTTCGATCAGAAATCACTACTTTTACCTTCATATTGTCAATATACTAAGTCGACCATCATCAAAATGGTGGTTTTCGGTAACAGGCGGTACTTCTCGATAAAGTAAGACCATTAATATTTTTATAAATATGTGACCCCCAACAACACAATGGATGTACCTTTAACGTTCTTTGGTGTGATACTCAGTCAGTATGAGTAAGAAAATGCATTGGATTGTAGGGTTAATCTTTAAAAAGAAGTTGCCATTCAGAGATTTTTCTTAAGTCTAATGTCACATCATTTTTGTCAGCCTGTAAAGACCAGAAACATTTTATTTTTATTTTTTTAGGCCTAATATTCAGTTACGAAGTAACATTTGAAGCTTCAAATAATGTCTGTCAGAGGGGGTGTTTCGTGTATGTTTCCTATCTGCCCTCCAGGTCCAGAGTACAAAGATATAAATCTACAGCCCATGGCGTACAATTCCCAACTGCAACTAAAACATGAATGGAGTAACTCCGTAAAAATAGCACAGGTCGTTTCATCTACTAATACGAATACGTGATCGATGTTGCAGGTGTGAATCTAGACGTGTTGCCCTATCTAGACGCAATAAGCCATTCCAAAACTGCGGACCGGACTCAAATGATGCACCTTTTGAATTCCAAATCAACCTAGAGCTGTGACGTTCTACCTGCTTTGTAAAACTTTAATGACCACAGGTGCGTGTTTCTATTCACCACGTCGGACAATAAAGTGTCTTATGGGTTGGCTCTAGTTCTGTATGACTAAAATTCCCAAGATCCGCCACAACCGGAACTACCAAGGGAAAGGCGGCCATTACACGCCTTATCAGACAGCTCGAAGAGATCGAGCACCATTTCACGAGTCATTGCAAGTTTTCCGCATGGAAACTTGTGTTTGCTGTTTGATCTTATGTTAACCGCATGGTTTTATGTGCGTACGATGAGGGACGTTTTGAAAGGAAGAAGAAAGCTTGTCAAAGGCAAGAGAAAAGCTCATCTATGGAGCCTTATCAGCGTGTTAACGTCTGTTGCATCATCGCGTCTTTCATGTTTATGCTGAACGCGTGCCCACGACGCTCCCATAACTCCCGTACAGACGGGCACCTGTTGGTATCGTCGGGGGATCCAGGTGAGGGGAGGGGTGTACTACCGATATATACATAGTATTGTATGGTGTTTTCATATCACATTCTTTATCAGCCCGAGACTCCAATATCTGCCTGAGAGCTTTAGCCCGATTGGTCGACGGCTAATACAGGATACAGTCTCTGTTTATCGTACGATATCACTTAGGGTTCGAGCTTCAAGTCCAGGTTTGATATGACTTCAGTCTTTACGACAGACTGGTACGGGTTTTCTGTCCCTGACGATAGGCTGATACAGGTTATTAATTGTGATACAAGGTGCGTGATGAAGAGTCTATGCATACATGCGAAATTAATAAACAAGTATATGATAAATCTTCTCAATCAACTGTCTACTGTATTGCCTGGGACAATGTTTGATAATATATAAACCTAAGGTGTCATATTTGTGTCATTTTGGAGGTAATTCTTTTCTCAGGTAAACCTCCTTTCAAGGCCATACATAACTCCCTGGGACATTCTATAGAATGTCCCAGGGAGTTCTGTATGGTCGATTTTGATAGATGTGTCGCCTTTCCCTTCGCTTTATATGACATATATAACACCCTCCCTCGGTTTTGTTTGAAAATATAAACATTCGGGGTCGACAGAACAGAGGAAGTACGCCACGTCCGATTTTGAGCACATGATTTCTTGCCACCAAATGCTGATTAACTGAAACTTAGGAAACTTAGACATAAAAAGTATCAGTTGATACGTTCAGTTTACCACTCTTATTTCTACTTATACATACAAGTAAAATGTTTAAGTAATCATAGTCATATGAGTATACATGCTAATTAATAAAACTGTCATAAATTGTTTTCTTTAGTAATGGGTCTTTGTCTATTTATGACTGTTTTAAACATGTGTTTGGTATCTATCGAGTGAAGAAACGAGTTCAATAAAATGTAGCAAATCTGAATAATTTTTAGAAAATACTTGCTGTAATAAATGAAGCATAATTGCAAGAATATCGAAGCGATATTACACTTTATGTAATCGTATAATTTTTGTCAGCCTGAAACATTATTATTTTTTTTAGGCCTAAGCAGACCATAAGCCAACGGCGCTGACATTATCGGACGTTGCATTGTGACATAATTAGTAACGTCATTCGGTAGTACGAGATGCTAACATACAACTACATAGTAACGATTCACTTTGGAATATTCCATAGTGATACATCCTTTACTGTAAAACCTCCTTTATTTACAATTCCAAAGTGAACTATAAACCTAATTGTTTGAAATGTTATCGTACTCTAGGAACAAACTTCAAACACAAAATTGTTGTCTTGCAAAATGAAGATTGTGGCCCGACGTTTCTTCTGCAACAAAACTCTCTCATCTCTTGTTTGACTATAAAGTAATGTTTTATGTTTCCCCTGTCTATCAATGCACACACATTATCCACGGTACAAGAGGTATGGGTGGTCTCACTATAGGATAGCGCGATCCCCACTCACATGGATCAAATTATCCGCTTTGCATGAGAATCTGTTTTCGATCTTCAGTAATGAAAGTCTTGTCTTTAATAGTCAACAAGTGGCCACTGCGGAGAAGCGTAAAAAAGCTAAATGTCTCAAATTCTAATCTAACTACTTGAAAATGCACGTGCACAATATCAGTTCGACATTGTTAATACATCTTCGTATTAACAATACAGTCAGCACTTTCCTCATACTTTAGCGTCTGTGTGTCCCATCCCCTTAAAGGGGCAGTAGCACGTTTTTTTTGCAAAATTTATTTTTTCAAATTTCCCATTCATAATAAAAGTTTATGTCAGTTTGATTTACTTTAGAGGGTAGAGCATCTTACAACACAAACCAATTAACCGTAGTGGCAATAACAATGTTGCGTTTAAAGCAAAAATTGCATGGCGGCCATTTTATTGTGAACACATTTAATTACTTCGAATGACAAAAACGATCCCTTTAAAGGTACATCCATTGTGTTGTTGGGGGTCACATATTGCAAACGTTATAAATGGTGTTACTTTATCGAGAAGTACCGACTGATACCGAAAACTACCATGCTGATGTAGACTTAGCATATTGACAATATGAAGGTAAAAGTAGTGATTTCTGATCGAAATTCGGACAATGCACAGCGTGTGGCGCGCGCCAATGAGTCAAACGTAATTTTGGAATCTTATTTATAACAGACAAAAAGACAATTTTGAGTTGATAATGTTTAATGGGTCACATAACTACTTTGCATGTAAATGGGACGTGTAGTTTCGGTTTCTTCACATTCATAATGATGTTACTCAATTTTGATTGGAAACTAATAATTATATGATATATTTGGCGATTGGGGATAAATATGCAAGCTGAGTGAATTTATTTGTATTGTAGACATCACATGGGATGAGTTGGAACGTATTAAAGCCAAATAAAATTTTATGAAACACAATGGATGCACCTTTAAAAGATTCCCAGACTTTATTCGTTAGACCTCATGAAAGTGTAAATGTTTGTACAAGCTAGTCAAATCGATAGAAAAGTTCTAATGTCAGATGCATGGTGCAACAGAAGTATATCTAAAATCAGTTAAACTGTCTGATGGAAGTGTATATGTTCAAATAGTTTACCGTTTTAATCGATTGAGATTTTAGTTGTCAGATGCATTGTCCTTCAGGAGTATATCTAAAATCAGTTAAACTGTTCGATGGAAGTGTATATGTTCAAATAGTTTACCGTTTCAATCGATAGAAATTTTAGTTGTCAGATGCATTGTCCTATACAGAAGTATATCTAAAATCATGTCCGATGGAAGTGTATATGTTTAAACAGTTTACCGTTTTAATCGATAGAGATTTTAGTTGTCAGATGCATTGTCCAACAGAAGTATATCTAAAATCGTGTCCGATGGAAGTGTGTATGTTTAAACAGTTTACCGTTTTAATCGATAGAATTTTTTAGTTGTATGATGCATTGTCCTACAGAAGTATATCTAAAATCATGTCCGATGGAAGTGTGTATGTTTAAACAGTTTACCGTTTTAATCGATAGAGATTTTAGTTGTCAGATGCATTGTCCTACAGGAGTATATCTAAAATCATGTCCGATGGAAGTGTGTATGTTTAAACAGTTTACCGTTTCAATCGATAGAAATGTTAGTTGTCAGATATATTGTCCTACAGGAGTATATCTAAAATCATGTCCGATGGAAGTGTATATGTTTAAACAGTTTACCGTTTCAATCGATAGAAATGTTAGTTGTCAGATGCATTGTCCTACAGGAGTATATCTAAAATCATGTCCGATGGAAGTGTGTATGTTTAAACAGTTTAACGTTTGAATCGATAAAAATGTTAGTTGTCAGATGCATTGTCCTACAGGAGTATATCTAAAATCATGTCCGATGGAAGTGTGTATGTTTAAACAGTTTAACGTTTGAATCGATTAAAATGTTAGTTGTCAGATGCATTGTCCTGCAGGGGTATATCTAAAATCATTCGATGGAAGTGTATATGTTTAAACAGTTTACCGTTTCAATCGATAGAGATTTTCGTTGTCAGATGCATTGTCCTGCAGAAGTATATCTTAAATCATGTCCGATGGAAGTGTATATGTTTAAACAGTTTACCGTTTGAATCGATAGAGATTTTAGTTGTCAGATGCATTGTCCTGCAGAAGTATATCTAAAATCATGTCCGATGGAAGTGTATATGTTTAAACAGTTTACCGTTTGAATCGATAGGGATTTTAGTTGTCAGATGCATTGTCCTGCAGAAGTATATCTAAAATCATGTCCGATGGAAGTGTATATGTTTAAATAGTTTACCGTTTGAATCGATAGAGATTTTAGTTGTCAGATGCATTGTCCTACAGGAGTATATCTAAAATCATGTCCGATGGAAGTGTATATGTTTAAACAGTTTACCGTTTCAATCGATAGAGATTTTAGTTGGCAGATGCATTGTCCTGCAGGAGTATATCTAAAATCATGTCCGATGGAAGTGTATATGTTTAAACAGTTTACCGTTTCAATCGATAGAGCTTTTAGTTGTCAGATGCATTGTCCTGCAGAAGTATATCATTCTAAAATCATGTCCGATGGAAGTGTATATGTTTAAACAGTTTACCGTTTGAATCGATAGAGATTTTAGTTGTCAGATGCATTGTCCTGCAGGAGTATATCTAAAATAAGTTAAACTGTCCGATGTCAATCTATGTCACAGTATTGAAGAGGTCACAGGCCTGTAGTACATTTACGTTACATATTTCTATAACATTCTGTTTTCTTAAAGCCATAGCGAAATAAATGTTCGTTTCACGATGCTGTAATAATAATATTAGATAAAGAAGAAACTAGAAGAAACAGTTTCATCAAGATTGTTTCACTAACCAAAATCAATGAAATTAAAAGTAAATAATGCTGAATCACATTTCTTTTGAATACAAAAGTCAAACTGTTCTTAAAACGAACCATGAACCTCCGTCATCAGATAACACTTCACAACCATCTATTCTAATTGTAAAAGAACAAGATTCCGAACATAGAGAATCTCTACACCCCATTATCATCTCAGCAACAATTTCTGTCTTGATTATTTACATCATCAAATCGTTTCGTTATCAAGAACGCTGGGGTCCAAGACTAGTGTGCCAAAGCCGAGAAGGAAACACGGGAGGATTGGCTGTCAGGGAGCGAGATTTATTCTAATGATGTTTGGGCTGATGGTAGGCTGGGACAGGGGCTGGCAGATACAGCACCACAGTACCGCAAGTGTAGGCTTGGCCTGTTGGCCGGACTCATTGGAGAATAGTTCACAAAGGATTTCAAAGCTGCCAATCTCAGAATGTTTGAGTGAGTTAGACATCAGAGGGAGATAGGTCCACGCTACGAATCACAATACCTTATCACATTATGTCACTTTTAGTTAGTATAAACACACTGCAAATGAAACCTAACAGCAACATCTACATACCATACCAAATCACATCAGACTATGCATCCAGATCATACCAGATTATCATGTAGCGCGTTACCACAGCTCAACGTAACGCGCTAGACCACACTATATCAAACCACAATCTACAGTGCTACACCACCTCACCGAACAACAGAACACAGTCGTGTCTCTCAACACTAATGCAAACCACACGGTTTCTCAGCTTACTTCTCCGTGTTGCACCACCACACCACACTAACCATCACACCACACCGCAACCCACCACCATATTACACCACCACAACACGCCACAAAACACTGTCGTGTCACTCTCCACACTGCATCACTACATTACACCACACCACAACACACCACATCGCTACACCACATCACATCACTACACCCCACCACACCACATCGCTACACCACACTACATCACATCACTACACAACACATAACTACACCACATCACACCACACTACATCGCTACCCTTCACTACGCTATGCTACACCAAACTACTCTAGGTCGCGACACACAGCACCACATCACATCACATCACATCACTACACTACACCACACCACATCACATCACTACACCACACCACATCACTACACCACCCCACACCACACCACCCCACACCACACCACTTCACTACACCACACCTCACCACACCACCACATCACATCACTACACTACACTACATCACACTACACCACACCACACCACAACACATCACACCACACTACATCGCTACCCTTCACTACGCTATGCTTCACCAAACTACGCTAGGTCGCAACACCACTCAACTACGCCACACCGCACCACTTTACACCACAAAATACCCCACCAAGCCGCACCACAATAATCCGTGTAACACCACCAATCCAAACAACACAACGTCACACATTACAGCATACGAAATCAACCCAAAATTTCATTGAAAATAGATATCTATAAGGATACGCTTGATACACTGCATGATATTTAGTATCTCTGGAACATGGCACATGCTCATTTATGACTTGGCTAAATGAATCAAGTGAATTATGTGAATTTTTTAGGGAGACAAGGCAGTGATAATCTGAGCGTTCGAATTTTGTGAGTAACTTAGAAACTAAGTCAGCAGCTGGGAACAATTTAACAAACGGTTTAATATAATTCAGTACATTAGAATAATATTCTACTAGCGATGCTCTGTGGTTCGGCGTTGCGTCAAGATAAAATTGAAATACAGCTGAAAATGACGTTATATTCCACATCGCCGTACCTCCACGTCAGGACGACAACCAGTTCATAACTCTATAAATCCATCTAATTTATCCATTTCAAATGTGTCACCTTTTGGAAACTTCAATTTTGTCTCCTCAAAGAATTGAAGACAGAGTATTATCTGTGAAGTCGGTTTGAACCAATAAGGTTAAACTAAGACTTAACCTCATCACAACTCTCCAGTGTGCTAATCCGACCCGTGCTGAGCTTTGTCTGACGAAGTAATCCAAATGCAAAGTAAGGTCTTCCGTTGCATCGAATCTCGCAACACGGCATAGTCAAAGAAATTTGTCATAGTACCTTGGGATCGTGCACAATCGGACATCAAGAGTGACGAAGGTCACCGAGAATGACACCATCACAGTATTCAATATATAAACACTGTCATACCACCACAAAACTAGCACATTTGTGATTGTGCAATTAGCCCCTGCTGATATAGTTAATGCATTCATTGGTTTTATTTGATAAGATATCACGATTTTCTTTTTTTTAATTTAGGGGCATGTACTAATTGTCACAGATAAATTTTAACACGAGGCATTAAGTCATCCTATTTGATGACATACATGTTGAGTAGTATCAACTGCCAATGACATCGCTGCGAATTGATGGTGTAGGTAGGTTGGGACACGCTTACCATTTATATTGTTAAGCCAGAACTTTCTTGAATTGTTATTGTGAACATCATGGGATAGTTTCCAAAATATAACAAATCAGTCACCCAGGTTTATCAAATGTTTCTTATGACTAACGTACCAAGACTAAGTTAAACACTTAGAAGTCTTTGAAACGACAGCCCAGGAATTCGCGGGGCTTTCCTAAAGACTCCCCGGTAAACTACTGGTAGACGTTTAGTTAGAAGATCCTGCTGAGACAACATGTTATATGTTGAGGTTTATAAAGCTATAACACGGGTCACCCATACAGCGAGCCGCGCTCATTGTTGCTGAACTTCACTCATAGCGGTCAACTGTGCTATGCACTGGACCATGTGCAACCGCATCACCGAAAATATACCTACTTTCATCAATTCACCGATTTTCATTTACATGGAGTCCGATTGATTTAGACACTTCTTGTCCTTTGTAATGTATTTTACAACAATTACAAAAAAAACCGAAACAAACGATTTCGGTTAAGGAGTTAACGTTGTGAGTCCACTAAAAGAGAAAGGAGGGTTGATTAGAACACTTCATACTTTCATTGAAATAGTGATACACATGGACGTAACATTACTGCCAGAAACGTTTGTCGTCAGTCAAATTTATTGTATTGTTGTATTGTTTAATCCATGGTCATGACGTCACTCTATTGTGTTATCAGTTGATTATTATTTAGGAATCTACTGGTCATTGACTGTCCCAGTTTAGACATTTTCAGTAGTGGATAATCGAGTACACTTTTCGAGACTGATGTATTTTGTCTTGGTGTATCTGAATAGGATCTTAAAATATCTCTCAACTAGACAAATTAATTTTTGTGATGCATGAACCCGGATTCGAACATGCAACCCTTCGCTTGGTAGTCAGCGCTCCTAACCATTAGGCCACAAGACGCTGTTAGAAACCTTAGGATTGTTTGTCAGTAAGAATCCCGCGTTCTATTCAAGTCTTGTAACCCACGCGGAAGGCATGGAAAGGCCGAGTTTTAGCTGTCACTCACTTCGCCTCGTGTGAAGTTTTGCGCTGCACTTGCGTAGAAGAATCCATTTCATGAGGGTCGCAGCTACTTGTACCATATCCGATGAATGAGCACCGACATTTGCAAAATCATTGATTTTGGTGTCCCAGAATTGAAATTTGTTGTTTCAAATGTAAAATAATCACATATGCATGTTTCGTGACGTCATATATGGATTAAGATGGAGAATGCATTCGGAGCAGTGGATTCGTTAAAAATAATCACAGCTCCTCATGCATTCTCCATTACATGTTGGTTTTCTGATTATTTCTATGCTCGTAATGGTCAGAAGTACTAAGATGGTAATATTTGAGTGTCATATATCTTTAAAACGTTCCTGGTACCACCGAATATATGTTACACATTGAAGGGAAGCATAAGTTAGGAATTTCAGAGAATATTACGAGACAATGCGTAGCAAATACTTAACTGTGATGGAAAGAAAACTACATGCGTTAACTTAAGGACAACGGAAATATTTTTACATTAATTATGGTAGTTATAATTATTATATTATTAATTATGGAAATGGTAGTCATTAGAGATAAACATAGTTAATGAAAGACATTATTAACTTAGCACATTCTCAATAATATTCAATAGGCCAAAATAATAATTTTATTGAATAAAACTTTAAAAGGGCAGTAGCACGTTTTTTTCGCTCAAATAAGGCAATGATATGTATTAAAATAACACCAACACCCTTCTCTCTTCGGAAAATCAAGTTAAAATGAGCGTACATGGCTCAGTAAAGCCATGCGGATCGTTTTTGTCATTCGAAAAAATTAAATGTGTTCACAATAAAATGGCCGCCATGCAATTTTTGCTTTATACAGAACACCGTTGATACCACTACGGATAATTTGTTTGTGTAATAAGATGGTTTACCCTCTAAAGTAAATATAAATGACATAAACTATCATTATAAATAATTATAAATTTGAAAAAATAAAGTTTGCAAAAAACGTACTACTGCCCCTTTAATAACAAACGGAAGTTAATGACAATTGTTTTGCAAGAAAAACACCAAAAACATAATATTTAGGACAAAGGTAACAATTTGCATTACCAAGATCGCAAAATAAATCTCATAGACTAAATCTGAGTCTAGGGTGGTTGTCTGATTGCAGTTAGGAAGAAGCAATGACTGAGAATGCTGTATTGTGTCTCGACCCGGGCTATAAATCTAATTATACCGGGCTAACATGAGATAATATCGGGCAGATAGGGAGATAGGGGACTGGCACACATCAAAGCTTGCATCTATGTAACTAACTAAATTAACTTTATTCCTTCTACTTAAATCTTTGACATAAAAGATGAAGAAAATTGTTTATTAACCTGGGTTCTTCATCTCTATCGAAAATATAACCTACGAAAATAAGTATGAGGGAAAAAATGATATTACTTCTTTAAAAGCAACGAATATTTTGCCCTTTTGGTCCTTTTGTCGTATTGGCCATTTCCAAAATTTCCAGTCGCATTTATTATTTCTAAAATAACAAGTAGAATACGTGGAATTCCCATTACAAGCTCCGAAGACATATGTTGACTTTGAAATGACAATGGTTAAGTTAAACATTACATTTTAAAAAAGGTATGCAACGAATATGAGTTATCATAATAATATGAAAATGTCTGTAAAACATCTAGAATGGGTATTTATTATCATATGAGTCTCTTCAGAACGCACTATTTTCAGTATTTTAAACAGCTAATCATCAAACAGGATAAATGTATCGAAGACCTCCTTCACTAAAGTTCACTCCTTTAAAAATACTATGACATAAGTAATGAAATAATTTCTTAAGTATGGATTTATCAGAAGTCAAACCCATCTATCAATACACACCGACAGTAACTGATAAGTAACTCAACCAGACATCCTCCCTACATGGGACCCCTAGCTCAAAGATTGTTACTTAATGTTATCACTATCGGCGAAGCTAGCAAGTCAGATATCTTAGGATGTTTTTTCTTCCAGGTTGTAAAGAACAGGCCCAGGTCATTGGCCGAAATATACTAAAGTTGTATGCTTCTCCCTCGGGTAATGCGGTCTCAATTACAATCTTTGTACCAGTGTCTCCCGAGTCTTCAGGCGAGGGATGACACTGGTACAAAGATGGTACATGAGACCGTAATACCCGAGGGAGAAGTACAGTGTATACGATGATTTATCTTTCCGTCATGTCAATAAATTAGTATTATTTTAGTTTTTGCGTTTTGACTACGAGTGACTGATCAGCTGATATCGCTTGAATGACCTTGACCCTAAACGGTAACAAAATGGCGTCATTCCTCTCGACTGAAACCTTAAAAGTCGTATAACGTATTACTTAAAGCTTTGAAATGCCCTAAAATTAATGTTAGTTTAATTGAGTGTGTGAGCAATGCAGAATACGAATTATTTCCAAACGAAGCAGAAAACACGGCGAAAATAAGTTTGTAATTAATAGACTCGTAAACAGCTGATCGAACTGTCCAAACTCCGTACACCCGGTGCGTCATTTTATAACGTCATCTGACCATAATGCGACACCTACTCTTATAGCTAGGAGCTGTTATTGTGGCAGCGGGTTACATGAAATGTGTACAGCGTTAGAACCGAGTATTTTACTGTGAGGAAAGATAAATGTCCTTAGTTAAACAATGACACTTACTTTTTGCTAAAAATATATATAAAAGACAGAATATAGTAGATAGTAATATAGAATGAATCAAAGTTTTATAAATACAACTAAAGTTAACTCATGAATTGAACTCACATTCAAAGGATACCAAAGTGTTGCCTTCTCCTCTTGTCTCTGGCCAGTACCGGGCCAGTATATAAACCTAATATAATCTGTACTGGGCCTGTACCGGCCCTGTACCGGCCCAGTACTGGCTCTTTGTAAATATCCCATAATGCATTTCGACAGGAAATGATATGCCCTAACTGGGCCAGTACCGTACTTCAGTACCGTATTGCCAACACTCGGCCAGTACAATTTTTACCTTAACTGGGCCAGCCAGTATGCCTTTATCAACTTTACCAGCCAGTACCAAGCCAGTACTGGCCAAGTACAGTCATGTTTGCTGGGAAAGCATCCTTTATTTGATTTAGATATATTCAATGAAGAAATGGACAAGGTACACGTTATCCAACAAAGATACATTTTCTTCAGTCTGTCCTTATCGATACATCCATTGTGTTTCATAATATTATATTTGGTTCACCATATGTGCTAATTTCAGTTCAAATAATGTCATTCAACTTGCATATTCATTCCCAATCACCAAATATATCATAAATACTGTTTTCCAATTAAAATCGATAAGCATCATTATTCATGTGCAGATACCGAAACTACTCGCCCCATTTATACATGCACAGTTGTTGTATGACCTATGAAACAATATCAACCCAAATTTGTCGTTTTGTTTTTGACGCGGTGCATTGTCCGGTTTTGGATTGCGAATCGCTACTTTTACCCTAATATCGCCAAAATCAGTCCATTATCATCAAAATCTAAAGTTTAGGCAACATTGGTATTTTACAATAAAATAACACAATTTCTAACGTTTGGTGTATGTGACACCAACAACACAATGGATACACCTCTATAATGCTGATGTCCGGCTATTGTTGTCTCACCCTGCAATGGACTTTACCCCAAAAAGTACAAACTTGTGTAAAAGGTTTGATCCAAAGATAACAAAGTTACATCAATGAAATATACACTTGTTTCTTTAAAGGTACATCCATTGTGTTTCATAATATGTTATTTGGCTTTAATACGTTCCAACTCATCACAGATTCTGTTTACAAAACAAATAAATTCACTCAGCTTGCATATTTATCCCCAATCGCCAAATATGTCATAATTACTAGTTTCCAATTAAAATTGAGTAACATCATTACAAATGTGCAGAAACCGAAACTGCACGTCCCATTGACGTACACAGTAGTTATATGACCTATTAAAAATGATCAACTCAAATATGTCTTTTTGTCTGTTACAATTAAGATTCCAAAATTACGTTTGACTCATTGACGCGCGCCACACGCTGTGCATTGTCCGATTTTCGATCAGAAATCACTACTTTTACCTTCATATCGTCAAAATACTAAGTCAACAATCATCAAAATGGTAGTTTTTGTAACAGTCGGTATTTCTCGATAAAGTAACAACATTTATAACGTTTGCAATATGTGACCCCCAACAACACAATGGATGTACTTTTAATAAATTCCAATTGTTCTCTCTGTTACAGGTTCGAACGTGAATTTTAATGAAGCCTTTATTTGAATACATACTTGACAAATTTCAAACTGCCTCTCTGCGGTGTACTTCACAGAGAAAGTGTGCTGTATCGTGTACAACAGCGCCTCCCCGTGTATCACACAGCACAGACTGCACGTGTAGCAGCACATGTGGACGCACAGTCAATTAAGGAAGCAAGATGGGAGCTTATTCCGCTCTCCTGCTCTTAAATCAGACACTTTTACGAAGGAAGTCAGTAAACAAACTCCCAGAACTGCGTCAAGAGATGCAGTAGTGGGTTAGGGCACCTGCGACCGCTAAGGCATATCTTAGCGCCTCACCTTAGCGGTCGCAGGTGCCCTATGAGAGAAATTTTGCTAAGGTCTAGTTCGTGGTAGAACCTTGAAACCTTGCTAAACTCGGGTTAGCTTGACCCTTTGAGTCCAGCCGTCGTGACCGATCAATATGGGTACAATAGGTTAATAGCTTAATTGCCCAATTATCGACGCACCGTGCTCTGATCACTACAGGTGTAATGGGTTAATTGACCAATTATTGTAGTCATGGGGTTTGGAGGGTTAAACGGACGTGTGCCGAGTCGCGTTAATTGAAGTGTTTATTTTTCGGTGAGGAGGGGTCATTGTAGTCTTGGCTATCGTAACTACCGGTTTATAGACTTCTACATCAAGACATCAGGGGTGGTCCGTGTCGCTCATCACTCTTTGTAAGGAAGGTGTGTGTGACCAAGGCTAGCCTTAGCGCAAGCTCAAATGCAAATGACAACATCAACATGTGACCATGCAATCTGCATATTACTCTAGTATCGTCATCAAAATAAGTAAATAAAGTATGGCAGAGAATCGTGTTGATTCAGAGCCAGCCGTATCGCGGCGTATCAATTAGGTAACATTCACATCTCTAATTATTTTCCCCTCTGGTGACAAATTTCAAGTTTACCGGTACAATATTTCCAAGAAATGTCATTGACGTGTCTTAAACGTCAAATTAAAATTAGGAGGCAAACTCTTGTGTCAATCTGACAATCATGTAGATTCAAAGTCCCAGTACAAGGTACATAATCTTCTTTGGACGATCAGCATAACTTAGCTCATCTTAGCAGTCACTAGTGTCAATTGGGAGGAAAGCTAAGGCGATTATCGAAGCAATGTGCTCTGATCAACACAGATATATTAGGGGTTAATTGACCAATTACTGTAGTCATGAGTGTTCGGGTGGTAAACGGTCTTACACCGATTTACGTTAATTGGAGTGTTTATTTTCGGTGTGAATGTTGGTATTGTAGTCTTGGCTATCGTAACTACCGGTTTATATACCTCTACATCCAGGCATCAGGGGTGGGCCCGTATCGTTCATCACTCTTTGAAAGGAAGGTGTGTGACCATGGCTAGACTTAGCACATGCTCAATCTCAATCAACAACACCAAAATACGACCATACGATCTGCGTATTACTCTAGTATCGTCATCAAACTAAGACAATAAAGTATGGCAGATAATCGTGCTGATTCAAAGCGAGCCGTGTCGTGTCTTATCAATTAGGTAGCGTTCACATGTCTAAATGTTTTCCCCCTCTGGGGCCAAATTTTGAATTTTACCGGTACACCATTTTAAAGAAATGCCATTGAAGTGCCGTTACCTCGTACATACAAACGATGTGTTTAAATTATTTCGTCAGTAAGGGATTAAGACATAATGACATAGCTATGAAATGTAATATAATGACGTAATGGAAATTGTTATTGGTCATCAAAACAATAATGATATAGGAACCGGATTGTATCAAGTTTCAACGTCAAATTAAAATAAGAAAACAAGGTTCCATGTCAATTTCCCAGTCATGTAGATTTAAAGTCATAATACTGTTACATTATCTTCTTTTGACGAACAATTTCAGTTTTGAAATCACCCTTTGCCTTTTCATAGCAGGGATTATTAACTTCGAGCAAACGCCGTATTTTTCATTAACTTGAACACATTAGTATTAACTGAATATACATAGGTTTCATAACAACAACAAAAACCACATAATTTAATGTCCAATTCCAAATTCCTTTACGACTGTTTTAATCTCCGATGACCCCACCCGGCAAGGGGTGTGTTAATGGTAACGGGCTAACTATCTGATTGTACATTGATTCATGTATAATCTCTGTATAGGTGTCAACGTGTCGCACGCTTATAAGCGGACTATAGGTTCAAGACTTATTAACTCAACGGGCCGATTTCATTGAAAATAGAAAAAAAAATGGTCATGTTATGTAATGTGACGTATCAATTACATGTAACTCACGTGCCATCGGGCCAGTGGGAAGGGGACCTATCGATCAACTATAGACTCAGTACAGATTACTACCGTTTCAAGACTCAGTAACTCCACGGGATGATTTCATTGATAAGGGGTATCAATTAGCACCCGTACTTGGCATCGCGCAGAGGGAGGGGGGCTGTCAATTACGTATAGGCTCAGGCCGAGTCGCGTTAATTGGAGTGTTTATTTTTCGGCGAGAAGCCATTGATGATAACAGTTTGGAGGAGCGTGTCTTTCACGTATAATCTCTGTATAGGTGTCAACATGTCGCATGCTTTAGGGGATTATAGGTTCAAGACTTATTAACTCAGGGGGTCGGTTTCATTGAAAATTGAAAAATGGCCATGGACCGTAATGTGGGTATCAATAACATGTACCTCACGTGTCATCGGGCCAGTGGGGAGGGGGTCCGTCAATTACGTATAGGCTTAGTATAGATGACTACAGGTTCCAAAACCCCAGTAACTCCACGGGATGATTTCACTGAAAAATAAAAATTACTGGCTGCCGTGACGTGGGGGTATAAATTAACTCCTGTACGTGGCATCGCGCAGTGGGGAGGGGTCTGTCAATTACCTATAGGCTCAGTATAGATCACTACAGGTTCCAAAAATCCGGTAACTACACGGGATGATTTCATTGAAAAATAAAAATTAACGGCTGTTGTGACATGGCGTATCAATTAGGTAACGAGACATCTCTTTATATTAGCTATTGATCATGTACAGTAATGATATAACGATGCACCTCGGTATGATGGATCAATCAGCATGTAGAGTATTGAACCAGTCTTGCAAGTTGGATCCTCTGTCGTTACCCTCCTGTTCCCTATAAGTAGCAGTCTCTAGTCACAACGAGACATACCAAGCTATAGAGCAAAGCAACTCTACGCGGTACAATTCATCCGAGAGAATTTGAAGATGAAGAGAGTTAGCAAAAGTGAAATATTTACGAGTGAATGTGACTCTACTACCACAAATCCCCAACAACCGGGACAGTCACCCCTCTAACAGTGATTCTAACGATGAGGGAGATTGTTGGTACATGAATCCTTATTGGGTATTGTTAGAAAGACACATCAAGAAGAAAGTTCTCCAAGATTCTACAACTAGTCAGTCAACATCACCAATATTCAAATGCACGAAGTGTTATGATGTCTACTTTTCAACAAGAACCGACATAAGAGAGCATTCTCACCAACACAGGCGACACGGAGATGGAACACCTCTATATACCATAATAAAACCTAAATTGTCACAAGAACAGAACACACCCTAAACTGTGCAGGAGGAACCAATGATTACGATGGTGCATTTACTTGTGTGTACTGCAAGTGTAAGCTGAAGGACAGCTACCATCGCCATGTAACTCATAGTGGAAAATACCCCTTGAAGAAGCGCGTGATGAACACCACCCCTCCTTGTTCCTGCTACTGCTAGAAAATAAGGTCAATACATAGTCCTTATAAAAGGCCCTTTTCAGGGCCAACCACATTTCTCAAAAGAAAACGTTTGAAAATGCAACCATATTGTTTCAGGACATATTCATGGGGTGTACACGTTTGTTGAACAGAAATATAGGGCCGTTTAACTATTTATTGATACGATGTCATCCTATTTCACTACTGCTCCGTATAACATCTCTATAGCTACCGGGATGGGTTGGATAGTAAATAACTCTCTTTAAATAGTGTTCGTATGGAGTCATCTCTGCTTCAGATTATGGATTATACAATTGCGTTGCAACTTCTGTCTTAGATACATACTCGTGATTATTCTTCAGGTTCACTACATCCCCTAAAATTTAGGAACTTTTTGGGAATTATTTTCTGGAAATTTCATTAACCATTTCTTGAAATAATGTAAACCAATTTTCAAAACCGACCTTTGACGGATTTGTATAATTCCGAAGAATGGATCGTATAGTACATGTCGATAAATTTCTGGGAATTATTTTCTCGAAATGTTACATTGTAGAAGTCTCTTTCATTAACCATTTCTTGAAATAATGAAAACCAATTTTCAAAACCGACCTTTGACGGATTTGTATAATTCCTAAGAATGGAGCGTATACCACATGTCGATACTCTCGCTACACCGTCACGATATTCAATTAACTACACGTAGATGTTTAGATCTATACAAAACAAATCAAAACTCATCGACACTCATACTACAAGAATTGTTATTACAAAATGTAAATCACAGTTAAGTAGATATTCTCAAATATCCATTTCAATCAGTTCTTAAAGTTTTCAGGTTGGTTTGAATGAATGGTGACCATTCACATGGTTTAGGATATAGTTATCCCCTTATTCCTTTTCAGTCAAAGTTACTTTAATCGAAACACGTCTGAACAGTTCTGTGTAACAGAATAATAACTTCACTACAATTTGTCAAATCTGTCCCTGCTGAAATATAATCATTTCGTATGTGATGTGTTCGCACCATGTATTTACTATAAATATCCGGATTGAGTGCATACAGTGGAGGGTATATAAGAAGTGACCATGAACGTATCAGGTAATAACCATGAGGCTGGGACATATCAATAGATCTCTTCTAAAGTTTCCACAGATTTTTCGCTTATTAATTGGCGGTCCAAGTGGGGCTGGAAAAACTACGTTTGTAAGAAATCTTCTAGCTAATGAAATTGATGGTTCATGGTCACTTCTTGAAGGCTTGCCTTCAGTTATAATATGGGTATTTTCAGAGAAACAGCCCTTGTATGAAGAAATCCAGAATTTATGCATAAAAGCTGGTATTGAAATACATTTCGTTGACAATATTGTAGATACCGACAATTTAATTGATCCTAATGGTTACAGCTGGTTAGTTGTAGACGACGCAGCTGGTGATCTTACTAAGGATAGTGAACGTGAACTACTCAAATGGTTTGTGAAAAGATCGCATCATAGACAAACCTCAATTATTTATATACAACAGAATATTTTTGCAAAGACTCCATTTCATAGAACAATAAGTCTTAACTGTACGCATATTGTAGTGTATAAAAATCCTCGAGACAAAACCCAGGTTGAAAATCTAGCGAGACAAATCTTCCCCGGGAAAACAAAGTTTATTAGGGACGCTTTTCATAAAGCTACCACATCACCACACACCTATTTAATGCTCGACCTAACTCCGACAATACCAGATGATTTTAGAGTTCGAGCAAACCTGTTCAATCGTCCGCACGGAGAAATAGATATCTACATTCCTAAACCATGAATCTGAATGATAGTTTTGAGAGAATAGATAATATGGGTTGTATATCTCTCGATAAAAGTAGACATGCAACTCAAAATGATACCTGTAGTAGTGATGACACTCTTACTTACTCGTCTAGTAATAGCGATACACTAACATCCGACAGTTCATATGAAACAAATTATGAACAGTATTGCGAAGACGAAAAACATATCAATCCTGACCACAAATCATCTACCAGATATAATTTCGTAGACAGTTCATCTGAATATGAAACCGAAACCGATTCAGACGACAGTAGCTCTGATGATCAGCAAGATCATTTTACTCAGTATGAACGGTCAGCTATCTTAAAGAAACCACGGCTTTCTAATTCAAAGGGTTACAAAAAGGGAGTAACACGAACAACGACGTCATTACCTCCAATACCTCCTCCGAGATCGTGGCTTAATCGGAGCAATCAGTAATAATGTCAGGGCGAGTACGACGATGTGGAAATAAAGTAAAACAAAATGCTGATATCATACATTACTTGTGTAGGGCAACACCAGCAATTCGAACTAGGGTGATAAATAGTCTACCTAAGCAGGTTCTCGATGCGTTCAGTGAAGCAGCTATTAATATCTACGCGGGTAATGTTCCTATGACACCTACTCAGAGAAATAAATTGAACACACATAGACGGAAACTACATTTGCTTTGTCAGAAAAAGCACTTATCAAACGATACAAGGAAAAAGATTTTAACACAAAAGGGCGGTATATTACCATTCTTGTTACCCGTTTTGGCACCACTTGTGACAGGACTTGGATCGAAGATAGTCGGGGTTTTTAATTAAGCTCATTCGTCTCTTAAGTGATAATAAAATAAGGACATTACATAGAACTCATACAAACCAAATGGCTAGCAGACTAATAGTTTTACCGGAGGTTTCCTATAATAGGTTACTGGATAAAAATAAGGGTAACAGTTTAGAAAGAAATGCTTTACTTCAACGGCAACGCGTTGGTAATTTACGCGAAATTAATCAGGTAACACATGAGCCAAATCTCCATAAGAAGATTGATCATTATAATAAACTTCTTGAAGAAGCACTTGATTTACAGAAACAGTCAAGGGCGATTGAAATGCAACCAATTCTTACAAAGTCGCTACCTATGATTTCAAACAAATCTAAGATAGTCGTTGATAAAGATGTACAAACGTACGATACTGATGGTGAAAGATTAGACAGTGATGGTGAAAGAATAGACAGTGATGATGGTAAAAGACTAGTTACGCCTAATCAAGTAGCGCAAGCACCTTTAGATGATATGTTTACTACACCAACAAGTCATATGGCTGGAGATCAAGTACCGCAACGATTGAATTGGTCAGATTACCGACTGGCTAATTTACAGGGCTTACACCGTCGCCTTAGTCCCAGCTCTGAAAAGACTATTTTGGATAATGCTGTAAGTAATTTACCACGGACATATCAGAAAGACGGCCGTAAAATTGCTTCATTCATTAACGAAAGTAAGGAGCTTGGTGTAAGTGCAGCAGGCAATCTCAGGTTCGGTACTGACACTAGCCCAGGGGGTGACCCTATTGATTCAATATTGTATGAACTTGTAAGACGGAAGAAAGCTTCTGCAGGAAAAACTAAGAAAATTGGAGGAGCTGAAATTGTAAGCGATATGATGCGGGACCATCCGTATGCTCGAACAGCTATAAAGAACGCAGATTATCGAGCGACATCGTCATATTCTCCAGATGAATATGTACAAAACAGGTATCAAACAGCGAAAACCAAAAGAGAAAAGGGGAAAAGCTGGAAGAACTATTAAACCATACTGGAGAAAATGGTTAAAGAAGACATATTACTCTGCAAATAAAGGATTTACGAGTTATGAAAACTTGCTTAATGGTGTGCAGGAAGCGAAGATAAAGAAAGGAAGTATAAAGCCCAACCCTCATCAACTTCGTAAGTGGATAAGAGCCCAACCCGCTTATTCCTTACATTTACCCCGGCGCAAACATTTTGAAAGAACTCCCTACAGTTCAACCGTCTGTCGCAAAGATCAACTATGGCAAGCAGATTTGTCAGATGTAACGAGCCTTTCCAAAATAAATTCTGGATACAAATACCTACTTTGTGTTATTGATGTGTTTAGCAAATATGCCTGGGTAGAACCAGTTAAAAATAAATCGGCTGATAGTGTACCACAGGGATTCCAGCGTATTGTAAAGAAGGCTCATCCCCGATTATTTGATAGTCTGATGAGTGATAAGGGAGGGGAATTCAATAATAAAACATTTAAGAAATACATTGCCCACCATCTTGGTAAAACATTTTACACAAGTCAAAATGACGATACCAAATGCGGCGTTATTGAAAGATTTCAGAGGACTCTGAAAACAAAATTATGGAGATATTTAACAACAGTAGACAAACCACGGTTTATTGAAATATTACCAAGCCTTGTTAAAAGTTATAACAACACCCGTCACTCATCGATTAATTGCAAACCAGCATCTGTGCAGACACCCCACCATGAAATAGCCGTGTGGGATTATATGCAATATCAGAAGCAGCTAAGCGCTAAGAAACATACCAGCAGACTCGAACACGCACTTTTACCCCCAGGAACTCCTGTGAGAATATCAACTGGTAAGGGAAGTTTTGGAAAAGGATACGAAGCGAATTGGACAAGGGAAATATTTTATGTCATAAGACATGTTAAATACCGGACCCCAGTCGTGTATAAATTGAGAGATTATGCAGGTGATGAGATCAGAGGGACATTTTACGCACCGGAGCTACAACCTGTTACAGAGCCCGCAGCATATGAAATTGAGAAAATCGAGAAAAGACGCGTAAACAAGGAAACGGGTGTTAAAGAAATCCTTGTACGATGGAAGGGGTATCCGAAAACGTTCGACCAGTGGTTGCCAGAAACATGTCTAGTGTAATGAAAAGATTCTCGGTACACTTTGGTGTATTAGTTGTAATTTCACTGATAATTGGATGTAGTACATATATGTCATTGAGTACCAGCATTGGTGATAGCGATGCAAAAACCATAAAAAGGGTACACAGAGTACTTTATCATTTATTAGACCATCTAACCTCCTCACCATCCAGGCCACTACTCTTGTATGGCAATTTCACATGATACAAACAATCAACGATGGATTTTAGTGAAAAGGACAGTTTTTATGTTACACTACCGAGTGATGCTAATCCTACCACCAAGCCTGATAATACTCAGCATTCTTACACTGTAAGTCTACCCCACCCCTTAAAATTAGATAGAAATATGTGGAAAGTCGGCATTAGTTCTATTCAAGTACCAGTAACCTGGAACAACTTATCTTCACCCCTAAATATTTTCTCTATACATGTAACAACTCCTGTTCACGAAACAGTTCATAAGGATGGTGAAATCGTGAAAGAAAAATACCATTTTGAATCAAAAACGCTTACACATATCGTTATACCACCCCGTAATTATACCACTCGACGTTTGTTGTCAGTAATGAATTACCAAGTAAATCGGACTGTCAGAGCATGGGTAACAGAATATTCCAAATCTTTCAAATTATATCAAGGGATAATAACATCTAAAGTACAACTTATCGCCCCGGAAAATCAAGAGTATTTCTATTATAGTAATGATATGGTTTATTTACAAAAGCCAAAATTGAAAGATTTCATGCAAGCAGAGTCAGAGGATTTGGAAGGAGATTTTAGTATTAGCTTTAATGTTTCAAAATACCTAGCTAGTATGCTAGGATTTACAACACTACCCGAGGAAGATGGTATGTGTAGTTTGGACCCCCGGACCCACCCCTCTGCAGATACCTGTGTAAACTTCCTTAAAGAACACATTTTCCATAACATGTATGTCTACACAGACATCATAGAAGATCAAATAGTTGGTCATACAATGGCTCCACTGTTGACCTACGTTCCTGTTAGCAAGACTATGCTAAACGACATTGTGTATACAAAAGATCATAATCCTGTACACTATGTAAACCTTAAATACGACGAGATTCGCTCTGTCGCTGTACTTATAAGGGACGACACTGGTCAACCTGTGCCATTTGAAAGTGGGAGGACAGTAGTGGTTTTACACTTTAGAAAATTATCTGCATTATGAAATACAGTCATATTCCAGTTTATGTGGGTAGGCATTATGGTCAGAGCGGTGCGGGTCTTGGGAATTTGCTAGGTTCAATTGGTAAAATAGCTATGCCCCTACTGAAATCCACGGGGAAAATGTTGGCGAGAGAAGGTGTAAGGGCTGTTGCAGATGTCATGTCCGATGTCACTAGCGGACATAAGCCACTCGAGAGTATAAAACGCAGGAGCAGGCAGGCTCTTAAAAACACGACCTCTGACTTGTTTGGTTCATTCCAACCGAGACAGTCAAAGAGACAGAAAAGACGGCCGAAGTCGAGAGGCAACAATCGTTCATCATCGCGTAAAAGACAAAGAGTAATATTTTAACGCAGACTGTAAATACCCCTACATAACAACTATGTCTGATTATGTACAATGTGGAAAAAGCGAATTAGATCTGTTTAGTCTCCCTGGTCGTGTAACAACTTTTGAGAATTGTCAGTGGGTTAAATACAGCCCCGTTACAGGCCTTGGAGGGCTTGATGGTACAATTAGATTTGACATAACAAACCCTGTTAACAGCTATATAGATTTAGCAGAATGTTATTTAAGAGTAGTCTATAAAATAACGAGACGAGACGGTACAGATACTCGATTAGAAAACCGGGTAGGTGTAGATGGAGCAGTAGCAGCTCGTAGAGATATAGTTGCACCAGTTAACAACTTATTACACAGCTTCTTTAGGGAAATCCGTGTTATAGCTGGTGCCAATCAGATCGAACTTGGGGATAGCCTTGGAACATATCCCTATCGTGCGTATTTTGAAAACTTGCTGAGTTGTGATGTTTCACAAGAACAGACGTCTTTGATTACTGAAGGGTTCGTTAAAGATAGAGCAGGGTCATTTGACATTCTCACTGTTGGGGCTGAAGATTCGAACACAGGATTTGTATCACGGCGAGCTAAAACATGTCCTTCAAGACCCACTGAACTTGTAGGGCGTGTACATTGCGATCTGTTTATGCAGCATCGGTACTTGATAGATGGTGTCCCCTTAAAGATAGAATTGATACGTAGTCCAGCTAACTTCTATCTTATGTACGATGGTGGAGCTCAGCATAGAGATTACGTAGCTCATATCATGTCCGCTGAATTTTACGTTAGACAGGTCACTGTATCGCCTCAGATACGAGGCGGTCATATCCATAGTCTTAATAGAGGATTATCTGTAAAGTATCCAATTACGCAGGTACGCTGTACAGCGCATGAAATTCCAGGAGGTGTTCGTGATTATACATCGGACCAGCTGATTGCCGGCTATGTTCCCAAAAGAGTGGTATTGGGGATTCTTGATAACGACGCGTTCGCTGGTGTCCCTACTAAAAATCCCTTTAACTTTCAACATTATAACCTTACACACTTAGCACTCAAAGTAAACGGTCATGAGGTCGGTAAAAAAGCATACTCCTTGAATTTTGAGGAGTTCTCCTCTGAATTGTACGAAACATATTTAGATTTATTTCGAAATACAGGTGGTTTACGGCGTAATGCTTGTCATACTGTAACACCCTCTGATTTTGTTGCAGGGAGCTCCATATACATAATCGATCTGACACCAGATTTAGGAGCTGATGAGAGTCACGTATATAATAAGGTGTCGGGAAAAGTGGGGTTAGAATTAAAATTTTCACAAGCAACACCAAGGGCCTTAACATTAGTAGCATATCAAGAGTACGATTCAGTGATCGAATTTGATAGTTTCAGGAACGCTGCTATACGTTAAACATGCTGTACGGGGTTGATATAGAAACGTACGCACAGAATGATAGATTGTTGAGAAAATTTTACAAGGGTACCGTCAGTAGAGATTCATTGATTAAAACTCATAGCCGAGTGGCGCAACAACCGTCACTGGTTTATCCTTCACTGTACGTGTGTAACACTGACAGGGGGTCTCAAGCTGGATCCCACTGGTTCGCTATCATCGTCACGCAGCCTGGGATTGTTGAATTTTACGATTCGTACGGGCTGGATCTATCCAAAATATGGGTAGAGTTCCAGTCTTTTGTAGAGAATTTTGGTCAGAGAGCTTATAAGCATAACACGATATTAATACAGGGTTTATTTTCAACAATGTGCGGGCACCATTCTTTATATTTTTTATCTCGCAGAGTGAGGGGTCTTAACATGAACCAAATAGTTAACTCATTTTCTCAAAATACTACCCTTAATGACAAAAAGGTTTACGAGTGGTATTGTAGGAGTAAATTCACTGGTTAATGAAAATGAGATGAACATGTCATGATATGCACGGAATAAAGACTGTCATTGGCTATCGCTCTAGTGGACTGGTTTTATAAGTTAGATGGCAAGCACCTCAATCATTACTAGCTACGATTTAAGTGAGATCACATCAGCAAGCGACAATGACGACGAGGAAGAATATAGATGTCGAATATGGGAGTCGCATGTATAGCGAGCCATATGCACAATACAGACACAGTAAAATCCAAGAATCAGACGATCTCGCAACTGACAGCTGCAGCGGGCTGGAACGCAGAGGTGTGGATTTGTCATGTTCTCGACACCTAAAGTACGGATATGATATCTGTGGTACTAGTGCAAATCCGGAGGTTTGGGACGAAAACAGCAAGCCCAGAAATTCAAAGATGACATGTGCCTCTGCGAGAAAGGATACTTTTGCAAACTGGCCATTACAAATGTCCCAAAAGCCAGCAGATCTAGCGACAAGAGGATTCTTTTACATCGGGCGAGACGACTCTGTACAGTGTTTCCAGTGCGGACTTGAACTGAGTAAATGGAAACATACTGACATTATTGATCTTGAACATAAAAGATGGAGCCCTGATTGCATGTTCCTGAAAATGACAACTCTACTAGATGAGTACTTTATTGATGTATAAAATAACTGAAACAATTGCATTGATGTGGTGTCCAAATGTTATCGTTTGTAGTGGAATAAATTTGATTTGCTTCCCTGTTTGTCTGAATAAATACCTTTAAATGACCTCAATTTGTTGTGTTGTGTATGTGATTGTTGAAATATCGTCTCTTATTGAATCGTCAAAAGTAAGCTCATGAATATCCAAGGTCAGATTGACACTCGCGAGCAGGTGCTAACCACTGGACAGATGCGCCGTTATATAATTACTATGTATGGTCAATAGCTAATACCCAGCTGGTCTGTAAGACGCTCGTAAGACCTAGTCATGCTAATTGAAGTGTTTAATGTTTATCTAACGCGGGTGCTAACTACTGAGTATCACCAGTCAAAAATAAACACTCCAATTAACCTGACTCGGCGCGCGACCGTTTAGCGCTGCGAACCCCATGACTACAATAATTGGTCAATTAACCCCTAATATATCTGTGTTGATCAGAGCACGTTGCTTCGATAATCGGCTTAGCTTTCCTCCCAATTGACACTAGTGACTGCTAAGATGAGCTAAGTTATGCTGATAGTCAAAAGAAGATTATGCACCTTGTACTGGGACTTTAGATCTACATGATTGTCAGATTGACACAAGAGTTTGCCTCCTAATATGAATTTGACGTTTAAGACACGTCAATGACATTTCTTTGACACACCTTCCTTACAAAGAGTGATGAGCGACACGGACCACCCCTGATGTCTTGATGTAGAAGTCTATAAACCGGTAGTTACGATAGCCAAGACTACAATGACCCCTCCTCACCGAAAAATAAACACTTCAATTAACGCGACTCGGCACACGTCCGTTTAACCCTCCAAACCCCATGACTACAATAATTGGTCAATTAACCCATTACACCTGTAGTGATCAGAGCACGGTGCGTCGATAATTGGGCAATTAAGCTATTAACCTATTGTACCCATATTGATCGGTCACGACGGCTGGACTCAAAGGGTCAAGCTAACCCGAGTTTAGCAAGGTTTCAAGGTTCTACCACGAACTAGACCTTAGCAAAATTTCTCTCATAGGGCACCTGCGACCGCTAAGGTGAGGCGCTAAGATATGCCTTAGCGGTCGCAGGTGCCCTAACCCACTACTGATGCGGCTTCTCTTCACATTATCCACATCACATTCACCCACTGTCGACAAACCTGTGATATATCTCTTGTGCTACGTCTAAATCGTGTTTTCAAATCTCTCTGTATCATCAAAATTAATCTACATGCATAATACATTTCTCGCTTTATATGAATACCGCCGGTATCAAAATAATGAGTTTTTGTCAAAATCCATATTTAATATTATAAAACAAAGGCAGGTTATCATCACAGTCGAAATGTATCTGGAAAGTTAAAAAAAATTATTTTCCATATTTTGAGATACAAACAAAGAATATTATATGACAAAACACAAATATACAATCATCCACAATTTGCTGATACAGTTCACTAGAATTATTATCCATGTATTAAGTGAAATGTTGACCAGTATTGGAAAAACAATTCTCTGTTCTTGTTGACAGAAAATATAACGTACACTTTCTTTTTTTAAGGATTCTCACTTAGGTTTAAAACCAGTCATGCTGCATCTAAATCTACATGTGGATACTATTCGACTACAAATAATGCTTATTGTTCTTTCCGTTCATTCCGTCATAAAAATGGCATCATTTAAAATCTAAACAATTACTAACATATACATGTATCTAAACATGTTTCGTCTTTTATCTGTCACATTTCATCATTAAATACAACATGAACACGCACTATGGATATGTTAACTAAGAATAGATGAATGCAATAATTATATTTAACAGATCTATGAACATGATCATCACTTATTCAATCTCAGTACAATAGGCCAGCCTTTACAGTGAAACCAGACAAGCTCCGGGTTTCGTATACAACTACAACCGGCACTTCACTGAAGTAAAGATACGATTGCAACCAAAGCTACCAGTACGTAACCAGTTATCCTGATAGAGATAACGACACAGGGCCCGTATTCCCGAAACGTTCGTAACCGTAAGAATTATTGATTTAATTTTGATCGTAGCCCATGTGGTAAGAATGAGGTTAATTAATATAAGAAGTTCGTATAGATCTACGAATATTTCGAGAATAATGGCCCAGGGTCTTTACCAGTAACCGAATATCCGTCTCCATGATAGGACATCGAAACATTCCTGTCTACTAAAACATAAGTAATTACATGTATGAATATACACGATTTTAAACATAGTGCCGATGTATTCGCTCGTTTCAAATATCAAGTTTTGACTGACCGCAGCTATGAATTGTTTACCAATATATTGTGAATGGGATTGATGACTACAGTATGTAATAAAATGTATTAAACTTATATATTGATCAAAATTTAATGCAAATATAAAACAAAATAATATTCGCTTAACCTTCATTACAAAATAAAGGTCTGAAATCTCCTTTCTTTTTTTCTAAGTTTCTCGTTTTGTTTTGTAAATATATTTACCTTTTTCTATATCATTCCTTAAATTTACCAATGCATATAAACTGACTTGCAAAAGAAACGCCACCACATTTTCAGTATAAACTGAAATACTGCTGTCCATGAAGTCGATTTTATGTGTCTTTGATAATAACAGGTTTTGTAAAGAACCACAATTTAATTCATCAGGGTACTTTAATTGTCATATCTTTTCAAACACACATGGAATCCCGCCAGGGGCACGGCAACTTTGTCTGCAGTAGAGAACTGTTCTACACGCAGTAAGGTTTGGGTGCAATGCTACACTGAATTTCAGCGTAGTACCACCCATGGTTCGCTAGTTCCAGCCGATGCTCGCAGGTTTCACCGCAACGCATAGCCACATGGCGTTGCGGGCTTTCTCCCTGCCTTAATACTAGCAGCCGCGATATAAGTGAAATACTCTTGAAAGCGGCGTTAAACCCCAACTCACTCACTCACTCACTCACTCAAACACACATGGAGTCATAAATTCGCTCTTTCAACATGGTTTTTGGCCAGAATGTTTGGCAATTATGTTTAAAAAGTTATGAAATGTAGAAATTTAGTTAATAAAAGATTTTGACGGTTTAATTTACTTCTTTTGGACTTTAATTCGTTGACGCATCATCACTGTATAGGACGCCATATAATAAGCCAAAATGTCCCTTTTCACTTTCGGATCTCGCCTAGTTAAGATTTTCAAAACGAGATTACCTGTGGATTTAAGTATCATGTAGTTCTGCTGTTGGCGTTTCTTTTGCAAGTCAGTGTACATATTCCACGTACACATGTATCAATGAAAACATGTACAATATCATCTTAAAGGGGCAGCTAGTAGCACGTTTTTTTCAGTCAAATAAGTCAATGAAATGTATTTGAAAAATAATTTCACCAATCGTAAAATACCCTTTTCTTTTCGTAAAATCAAGTTATAAATGAGTGTACATGGCTAAGAAAAGCCATTGGAATCATTTTTGTCGTTCGAAATAATAAAATGTGTTCACAATAAAATGGCCGCCATGAATTTTTGCTTTATACGCAACACCGTTATTACTACTACTGATAATTGCTTTGTGTAATAAGATGTTATACCCTCTAAAATAAATTTAAATGGCACAAACTATCATTATAAATAAGAAATTTGAAAAAATAAATTTTGCAAAAAACGTACTACTGCCCCTTTAAGCCAAAATAAAGATGTTAATAAAGGACTGTTTAAATGCTGCTTCTAAAACAACCACCTGAAGTTCAAACTTATTTGCATTAACAATTCATATCAAGTGTCTTATACAATAATAACTCGATTCCATATTGAAACCTTAAAAGCCGATTTGGAGCAAATTAGAGAAAGCTTGTGTCGAGGTAACGAGGTCAATTCTATTAACTTTTCATTAAGTAGTCGGGGATTTAACGGAATACTTTTCATAAAATAGGACACATTCCCGATAAGATAAAGAATTCACTTGATCAATAAATTGAAAAATGTGTAACGTAAATCCATTGAATTTATCAAATGCATTTAGAAAATGGTGTAGAACTATAAGTTAAATCGAACTCCTTTACGTTTGACATACAAGTGCGGTGTTGAATGAACAATAATTGAAATATTTTATTTTGTAACAGGCAGTTTTGACTCTCAATAACATACCAGAGGTACATTCATAGAGAACTAAATCTCCCTCTCTCAAAGCAAGCAAAACAATTACAGCATTATTCACGGACAAGCTCACACTGAAAACGACAGTGTCCTCAATGTACTAAATTATGATAAAAACATGGCTTCCTTTGTTGAAAATTAAAAACAAATCACGGAAAGCCAGCAAACCCTCCCTCAAGTCACGTGATTGCTCCAGAAGGTAACAATGTATCAAATATTGTCATCCTGTGACGACAACGGTAATCTATAGACAAATGTCCCCCACATTACCCTGCATGATTGTTGATGTGACGGGCAAAAGTTACTGCCAGGTACGGGGGACAGATTCGGCTCTGTTTGCAAAGATTTAAACTCATTTCAATGTCTCACTGTTTGGCGAATTAGTGACGTTGACACAAACATTACTGCAATACTTCGTGAGCTAAATATGACAACTGTCTGGCTCACAATCGATAGAGTGACATTTATAAATGAGCTGGGGACCAGATGACTTAACATGGATCTTCAACACACGACGTATAGCGCTACACCGTGATAGAGTTCTGTGCTTATCTCCTTAACGCCCTTAGAAGTTTGATAGCATATTTCTAAAGTAGTTTGAATATGTTGGAATATCACAGTCCTTTTTAAATTAGCAAGTATGTTGAATATGTTTGAATATTACAATTCTTTTTAAATATTCAAGTGTGTAAAATATCCGTAAATATCAAAAGTATTGATATTCTCGTATATTTAAGATTTACTTGAATATACATGATTGAATATGATATTTTTTAAAGGCTTAGGAATGTCAAATATGTCTTAATCAAATTATTTGTTAAAATTCTCATTTAATTATATCAAATAAACTATATTTCAATTTTGTTATTCTAAAATGTTTCAAAACCCAGTGAAAAAATGATTGAAGAAATTCTCAAATTTATCATGAATGCTTGAATATAATCATTTTTGTTAACAATCAAGGATGTCAAAACATTTTAAAATAAACTGTATTTTCCACCAGGAGGGCTTGACATGAGTGTTAGGTATTTACATCGGTTTAAAAATATACCCATAAAGAATTTTACACGTGTTATTTCAACCTTACGATGTATTAATAGACTTATGAACTAAAAGCATATTCACTGCTGTACATGTTACACACACTTAATCTAGATTTAACTACAGATGTAAATAGATAATAAACAAGTTTTTCATTTTCTGAATCTTGAAAAACGTAAGATTGACGATCCTTGAAACGCTTTAAATTTGACACTTGTCTATTTTCTAACGTATGTAATGATAAGGTAAAGAGGGGCGATATGGATAAACGTTCAACTTGCTTGATTTCATGTAAAGTAGGCTGGAGTGCTACATGTGTGAAGTCTACTGAAGGGGAAGGTACTGCAGACAGTATACAAAAAACAGTTCCTACATTGTAAAAGCACTTGCGGATATTGGCAAATGCGCTTATCTTTGAGCGATTTCTGTAACCGTTGTTTGTCATGGCGATAGGATAGGCAAGCACTCAAGAAAAATGGCCAATACCTTTCCTGTAATGAAACTCCGCGTGCAAGGATAAACGTGCATTATTTGTCGATTATAGTTGAGGTGAAATCACTATCAAATTTCAACACTCAAGATTCCTGAAAGTGCATACCAGGCAGAACGCAATCATCGACGCAAATGTGTTGTATACCCTTGATTCAAATTATAAATCCTGACTTGTGTACAGAAATGAGTTGATCATACATTTACCTATAAGTTATACTTCTACATATAATACGCATTCATTCAGACAATTATGTTAGCCTATAGCGTAAATATCGAAATATTGCCCATCCGTCGTCACAGCGTTTGTTCATTTTACAGTTTAAGGTTACATCTAAAGAGGTTATGCCAATTAATACCAATAATGAATAAGCTAAGAACGTACAGAAAGGGCAAAATGACCTCAGCCAATTCAACATTTACCAATCAGTTTCTAAAGCGTTCAACCTCGATTCTGTCATGTATAAGTGTTTCAGCAAATACAATCCGTCTGTAAATAAACAAACTCCTGACATCGCCTTCCGTATTCACATAATTTCTGGTTAATATAGACACATAAAGACACTCACTGCATGACCAAATTAAGGGTTGAAGGCTCCGTTGTACAGACACAATGCTAATTTGTTAATTCTAACATTAAATTTATGCAAGGGCACATTTATTTAATAGATGAACAATGTAACAACTTTGAATCGTAATTGAAAGTTACACTCTTTAACCTATAACTCCTTAACTAATTAAATAGTGTCCATGCAACATATCCAAAATCAAGACATTAAACTGTAACAAGGACTGCACGTCATACGATAAACACATGATCACATGATAGCAATTCCAAGCATAACTAACGTCAGCGAATACCTTTATGTAAAATATGAAGTACCTACCAAGTCGTTTTACCATTCTCTTAAACCCATATAAATATTCAATAATTAATGATCTATGGAACATACAGCAAGGGAAACATGACCTCAGCCAATTCAACATTTACCAATCAGTATAAGAAAGTTGTTTACTTATTTTCCTTTTATTTATTTGTCGGTAGTATGGAACTTTGAACCATTATATAAATGTATAAATATATAAAGGATATTTTTCAATGGTTATACATCAAATCTGCGTAATTGAACTACATGCATATATATAGTAATGCTTCTGCCGACAATTAGTAGTAACACACGGGAGAAAGACAATTATTTTATCAACCAACATGATCACAATGATTTTACCTGTAATCGGGGGCTCTCTAATTATCTATAGAGTCCCTGTTTTAATGGAACCATGTTACACCCGAATGCTAGTTCTAGATATTTCATAACACCTTTGAACACATGGAATTCGTCAACAACCGGATAAGAATAAAGACATTTCTTTCTAAACTTTTACACAGGTGAGAACGAACCTTTTTTCAATTGTGTACGAAGAAATTTCCTTTATACAATATTATTGCTCTATCACCTTAAGAACGACAATTCATTAAATTCTGCAAGACATATATTAACCGATGAATGAATCATGAATCACCAGTAAGATAGAAATCCACCAAAAGCATGGAAATTTCTACTTGTAATCAAATTCAATTCCTTAACACCTATAGTCAAGTACTTCTCACCTGTTATCAGTAAGACTGGGGCCGGTGGAGAGGCAGGTAAGACGTATGTGTAATCCTCTTCATGTCGCCCAAACAGCCTTAGAGACGTGATCTCCCAATACTATAACCCAACTCACTCCCACCCTGTCCGGAGTGTGCACTCGCAGCGAATCCTCTCAAGTCTTGTACTAGCTCTTGAGCTCCTAACATCGCTTCTTGAACAGGAAGCAGCCATCCTATGCTGAAGCTAAAATATCCATGATGGAGATTCAGCGAAGAGTCGGAAATGAATACATCCTTGTTATTCATATATATGTAGGTGGTATGGATTATGTATATATTGAATGTTAATCTGAATTCGTGGACTAGATAATGGATGTCAACATAACAGTTTCTTGAAGTATATGTGATTAAGCGTAATATAATCATCTTGAATACGGTTGAATTTGTTATATATGTGCTTTCATTGAAAACTTATATCCACTCTTAGAACCGATTTCCGCCATGTTGTCACAGGTCTAAAATGCTGTAAAACATCGAGCATTTTTTACTCAAATTTGTAGTTTAAGCTTATCTGATCTTTAATTAGTAATTATATAATACTACCAAATATGAAAGGTCTCTTTGAATGGAGTTTATTTTACGCTCATATCAGAATGTTAAATCAAAGTTTAACGGATACTATTTTTAATTAATGCTATCATGGTCATGTAGTGAAATGATAGTTTAAAGGTTTATTGGGAAATTAGTTGTCGTAAAAATGTAAGTTATAGTTTGTACTTATAAGCAATTATTTGATTTTTGAGATCAATCTTTGAAATCATAATTCAGTTTCTCCTTTTAATCATATCATTTAAAGAAGTCTACTAGCGTCGGCTTTGCATCGGTAGTAGAACGTTTATAAAACCGTTATGTCTATATCACGGTTTCTGAGCAGTCCTCATGTGGTTAAATTGTAAAATTATTGCTATCATTTTTTTGTTTATAAAATGTTGTTGTGAATCATTATGATATGATTTTAAAGCAATGTTTTACTGGTTCAAGTCGACATTATTGATGTCATATCATTGTTGGAACTGGTTCTATTGATTCCTCGCCTTAAGGGTGAGTTTTCGAGGAAACCTCCGAACTATATGAGTATACAGGTATATATATACTATTTTGCAAGTTTTAATCCTCGGAACTCGGTCTATTTTATTCAGATTTATCAACATATATATGTTCCATTGTTTTGTCAGAATAATAAGTTCAATTAATACTAATCTTTTGTTACTGCTGCCATAGACTGTTTGCTTAGCTGTACTTCAAGATGTAGTGGGACTATACTATTTAACATTTTACTGAACTCTTTGATTAGTGAGATATGTACATGCAAATATTTACCAGCATTTGAAAGCAAAGGTCCACTGGTTATATTTGTATTTTTGCTATATTAATGTGTTTACTGATATACTAGACGCCAAATGGAACTCTGGTCTCCTTCGTGTAGCATAAATGATACCATGCAACGAGTACAAATAAACTGAGGTACAAAAGAAACTTAACACCTCAGTTGGTTTTTATCATATGTTTGATTTTAATTTTAAATATCTTATGTTGTCGAAGTCGTACTCTAAAACTGAAAAGTGCAGGCGTTTAGTCATCAGTCAAGGAATAATGCTATGTGGTTTTAACTTAAATTTAACTTAAGTTTTAAAATTAATTTGGATAAAACACAACTGTTCATCGACATATAAGACATCTGCTAAGTGAAAATCAATAAATGTGCCTCATTCTGTTATAAACATGGTAGGGGTCAGGTTGGTGTAAAATGATGTTATACCCCTTTGTCCTTTCACTGACTTCAACACTGCATGTTTGAAAAATAAACGAGTATGATTGTTTGCCGAATCAGTCAACATTGAACATTGAATAATATCTATCTATTTTTACTGTATAAGTGAAACAATAGGGTGTAAAGTTTCTGTTGTACCTCAGTTTATACCTCTGTTGAAGAACATTAAGACAATACTAAGTTTCCTGACGTTTCTTTCTATATGTAATATACTGCATGCGCAGCTTCGGGTGCGAGTTAACCTATTATTTGAAGTATATATTGTTTTATATACACACCGCTTCAGTTTGTAGTCGGTTTGAAAATTTATATTGATGTATTCTCCTAATTGTCACACTTTTGGTATTGGATAGAACATTACATTTAATGACCCACATGTTCGGACGTGTATCTCTCGACCTTGCTCGTAAAACACTAACATTAAGCTCTAGCATCGGTAACTTACTGTGGCGTGAACACTCGTGTATTATCCCCCCTTGATAACGACTGCTTTAACGTATTTTAGTCTGGATTTTTTTTAATGATTTGTGAATGTTAATATAAGTTATAACATTCAGTGGAGAGCCGTAGGCGAGTTGAATAAACACTATAAAGGGTCTGATAAATTACGATGTCAAACGAACAAACTGAATGTTATAACGTATTTATCTTACCGCGTGTCTCAAAATATCATTAAAAAACCCAAAACATTATTGACAGAAAACAGCTGATCCATCGACAAACTATGACCTTTAACTTGTGTCACGTGACATGGAATGATTGACGTGGATGCATGCTTTATTCAAATTGCGGGATATAAAACATTTAACACCCTCGGGAAGATTTATCCACCCGTATGACGGTGTTAACTGATAGTTGTTAATGGTCACGTTGACCAATCAGGGATCGACATTCTTACATGAGGTAGGATAAATGTTTTTTCTCATCTCTCATTGACGTTTATCGTTTTACAAATTGTAAAGCTTAAAAGGTATTACAAATTGATTTAGGAAAACGGAGAAGTTTATTTCACGGTACAAAATGTACGTGAATATACCTGTAAAAACGGAATTATTGGCTGGAAAATCACATTGATAATAAATAGTCAAGAACGGTAGTAAAAAGAACACACATTAGGTTATAAATATACATTTTGATTTATTTAGTTTATGGATATCTTGAAAAAACGAACAGCTAAACCCTCTTATTTTCAAATTGCATTTGTAATGTTATAAAATGATATAATATTATAATATGCGGTCTGTGAAGTGAATGTAATTTTTTTAAATGTTCTAGAACGAAAATTTACATTATAATGCGCCTCTTCCATGAGGCCTGCTCGAAGTGTTACATAATATTTAGAAAAGAATTTAAATGTTATATGTTATAAGTGCTATTCGGAAAATGGTGGGTTTCTAAACAGTCAACTTTGTCTCATTAATTTTGATAGCAAAAGAGAGAGTTCAAGTCAAAGGAGTTATTTGTGATGGAGCCGATGGTCCATATACAAGAAATACATAATACCAAATTATGTAATTCATAGTTTGTGCAAAATAAAAGTAGTTTAAAGGCGCTGTAGCATAATTTTCTTATTGAAATAAAGTGCACTCAGAAAACTACGAATAAGTGTTTTCAATGACTACATAATAAACCTACGGGCAAAAGAAAGTATAGCACTCACTTGTTTTCGATTAATTCAATATTTTAAAGAAATGAGATGCATTTGATTATGGCACGGTACAATAGCACCTCTCGGCAATAGTTTGAATGACTTAATTGTTGACTATTTTTTGTTTTAACTAAAATATCATTATTTAAAGTAGACATGGGTAAGAAATGAAATTTACACCAACATGACCCCTACCATGTTCAAAATGTTGTAAATGTGTGCAGGACGAAGCACATTTATTGATTTTCACACAGAGTATGTGTTATATGTCGATGAACAGTTGTGTTTTATCAAAATTAATTTGGGGGAATTTCCAAATTTTAATTTTAAATTTAATTTTTTTAAAATTCAAACCGCGTAGAGGTATTCTTTGACTGATTTAATGTTTTGGACTAATTTCCCAAACTAGCCCGTTTTTGAATACGACGTCGAAAACTCGAGATATTTGACTTTGAAAATTATACATATGATAAATATAACTGAGCCATATACTTTCTTTTGCCCGTAGGTTTACTCCTGAATCAATAAACAGAGTTCTTAAACGAATGTACATGGTTCGGTGAAGCGATGTGAGTCCAATCGAGCGACCATTTTAATGTGCTCACGTTAAAATGGCCGCTCGAAGGTAGTTCAAGTGATGTGACTGATGAATCGATATCTAAGAGTAAGGATATAAATATGGTTCAATGATCAAATGGTCAACCATCTTGCTGTCAAAACTCTCAAATTGTCATGAGACCTACACATTTACCTCTCACGCGGACTCACACAGCTGTCGGTTTATACCTCGCACCATTATCATCGAATACGGATAACCGTTGTAGATGGATACGGCTTATCGGGTCGTATAATAAGATATTATACCTATTAATGTACCAATATATTATATAAACTTTAATAATAAATGGCAAATTTTAAAAAAACATAATATATTATGCAAAAAACGTGCTAAAGCGCCTTTAAAATGTTTCTTATTACATATTTCCTTTTGTATAGGCATGGTAAATATTTTAACGTTAACATTTGATAAGGTTTTCCTGAAAAGTGTTTAAACCTATGATAAAGGTGATATCCAAAAGTATTCCGGAATAGTTGCTGTTCACAGATCCTTGTACAATTGACATACGACAGTATGTAATGTTGCCATCTATCTTTATATTAGTTTAGTAGCAGGACACTTCATCTTAATTTGGTGTAGGTTGAATCACATGGGAGAGTTCCAAAGGAAAGGCCAAACTTGGAACAGGGAGCAGTCTCCAAAGTAAGGTTCATTTACCGATATAGTATCGAAACATTTAAACATTACAACAGAACGTTATATTTGGTTGGATTTAATATATATCAAACAAAATAACAAAATTTAGAAGAAACCAATCTTTCCATCTCACCTATCCTCTATATCACATTGTAAATTACAATTCTTTATCAGTCAGTTAGAGGTACCTATTGTTATGCAAATAAATCATCAGGTTTATAATTTCACTTCATGTCCTACTAGTATACATAGCATAAACCTGAGACACTAGACTCTTAGCAACTAGTATCTTAGCAAATATTTAATCTTTCCCGGAAATTCAAAAAACCATCTGGACTTGTTGTATAAATACCTTTCAATAGATTGTGAAGTTGGATAATAACTATAACATTGGTTTTGTGATAGACTACAAGTCAAGCTAGCGTATGCCGTCAGCTTTGTTTTGCACATCAAGTACGCGCCAGTGATGGATGCTCGTTATAACACCAATAATTGAGTTAGCAAGTTGTAAGCCATACCGGCCCTTGATCAGGTGTTTAGAGAGTAACACGCCTTCCGAGACACGTTGTTAGAGCCGACTTCAAGGGACGCGCTCATCGTCAACAAGTGCTGCCAGACGAACAGGGACCCATGTAGCTTGTGAAAATAAACTAGCCGAGTGATCTATCTATTTTTCACTTCACTAAGAAACTGAAAAAGTTTGTTTAGAATTTATAATGCTTTGGAAATAGCTTCGCACGTTGCTTGATTCGTCTGATGACAGGGGAATTTAACTACAGAGAGAGAGAGGAAGAGGGAAGCGAGATGTTGTGTCTGGTTCTAAAGTACTGTGTCGAGTGCAAGGTATATTTGTATCATGCATCACTGTAGAAATGCTGCGTATTGCACCAAAACTGTTAAAGAAATACATTTTCTAATGTGCTTGTTCACTGGCTTATAAACGGTTTAAAAGTGCAAGTTAAACTGGTATAAATGTCGGAGCTTGTTGACTTTGAAGCCAGTGAACAACGTTAACCACATTTAATCTATTTTTTAAAATCAAACTTTATACGACTCCGGAGTCACCGCTGATAGGCCTAATGATGGTCATACAGTGAGATCCAAAGGATTTGGTCGACCTAAGCTGCAACATCCCCAGAGCTCTATCTCTTTCTCCACTGGTCAATCGCGGCATGATTTCGTACATGCGTGCCATATAATGCAAAGAAGGTACCTTTTATACCCTTTAGAAGCATTCAGTTCATGTAAATACTGCTTGAACTTTGTTACATTTTAGTGATAATGCGTTTGGGTGATAGACAACACAATTAAAAGTTTTCGTTTTCAAGCGAAAATGTTCACATAAATAATCGTCTGTGTTCCTAAATACTATGAAGTAATTTGACAACACAGTAAACTCGTTTTCACTAAGGTAAATTACGAGAAAAGGTCTTTAATGACTAGAAAAGTATATTTCATAATTTTCACACTTAAACTTACTCAATAACAGTATTGTCATCGTTTAGGGGTTATGATGTAAAGCATACAACCTTTTTGTCTAGTCACAAACGTATAAAGTTTACTTTCAACTTCTTCTGGACATCTAAATCACATTTATTGGTTACTACCAGCCTGGTCGAAAACCGGACAATTTTAAACTTCTTAAACAAGCTGCAGTTTGCCACATCCATCCATCAGGATTTTTAAACGTACTATAAGCATAAAGCTACCTTATTCAGCTTTCTTTTGAACCATTCATTTCTCAAATATCTTTGATACTTAAAAAGTTATTAAAAAAAGAAACGAGGTAACGTTTCTTTTGGCGTTTAGTGTAACACGTTAATGAATGACTACATGTTCCTTAAATGGCACTGCACAGTATGAGTAGAGGACGCAACAATGTTTGAACGATCAGAATGAGGGATATTGATTGTCGGTCAATAAGTCTGTATATACAGTTAACTTTTTCTTCCACCCTCTTTTAGAATGAACACTACAATCTGCATGGTAGGATGGATCATGTAATTTTAATGACTATTCCCGCGAATCTTATGAATTGTTTCAGTTAGATTAAGCAATGTCTACATTTGAAAAATGATCCCTCAACGAGACCGATTGCAGTTTCAACTTTTGAACAGTGCTCTACTGCATCAATGCAGAAAATGGCGTAATTATTTTTTTTTTTATTATCAACCAATTATTTTAATCTGGGGTCAGCATTTTCATATATATAATTGTAATACACATATCGAATCATACATAATCGTTATATCTAAATACAAAGACAAAGTTTTTCTTGTTTGCATCGTGAGTAAGTATTAATTAAAAGCAATAGTGCAGAGGTGTTCAACTTTACCGGATTTTTATTTTAGCTGTTCCCATGGAACCTCAATTTAGATTGTTGTTTCCTAAGCTAAACATTGTGTTAATAAACAATCATGTGTAAATGTGACTTTAAGGTTTTCAACATTTTTTTTCAGGATTTTTAGTTTGGAACATTTAAACGCATCTAAGACTTTTGAAGGCCTAGCTTATTGAAACTTCGTATATGTTCGTTCCTTGTGATGTTTATCTTTGGCTGTTTCTCTGGAAACGCATTTTACCATTTCGTTTTGGGAACAGAACTGAAAAGCTGTCAGGATGAACAGATGAAACACTGGGTGTTGGACAACCGTATTGTATAGGTTGAATTTATAACCAATGATATGAATACCTTATAAGAATGTTCATATATACTTTTATAAGCATGTTTAAAGAATAATTCTCCCAATATAATTAAACACTCTGTCATTTTGTGAGGCTTTAGACGAATGTGTCTCCTTTATCAACACTGGCTCTCAACCGGGTAATCTGTCAACTCAAATGCTTCTAGAAGATGGATGTGTGCTTTCAGAACATCTTTTCTTCTTTCCTTGAATCTAAGAATAATTGTTTCTGCATGTATTTTAAATTTCATCTTGTATCATTCTAGTAGATCCTGCCATTACCTTAAAACAATTGCATTCACATATGAATACGCATATGATATTTGGTACAAATATATAAATGGCATACTTGATAAATGTGGATTAACTTAAATTTATTTTATTATATTATAACCATGCTAATGTTTCGTGCCATTGATCAACTTTTCAGATAGAAAATCCTTACAAACCAATTTTAAAATGTTGGGAAGCTGATATTAAAGATAGCCCTAAAGGGTTCTCTTATAGATACAGTGTAAATCACTTACAAAAGCAAATGAATTTCATTATGTATTCAAATTTTTGTTATTATATAAAACAAAGAGAGAACAAATTGTCAGGTATATATTATCATTTCCAGAATGAAATATGTGTAAACCAAACGTTTGTACAATGCACTGTATCTTAGTATCATTATTAAAAGTGCGAGTGTGGTTTATGAGCAACAGTTTGTTGGATTTTCAAATAACTGAAGGATTTCTATGTTAACGTTTTACCCATTTACTTTTATAAGTTATTATTTTAGGTTAGTAAAATCTTTGTATCCTACACTATTATTATTGTTCTGCTATAGACTATTCCAAGAGATTGTCGAAGCTCTCTTAGCACCAATAAGGTATGCCCAATATTCCATGTTGATTTAAAGGGGCAGTAGCACGATTTTTCGCTCAAATAAGTCAAATAATTTTGCAAATAACGTTCTACTGCCCCTTTAAGGTACTAAGGAGTTACGTCTGTAAACACGATAAAGAGAGATTAGAAGTTCTCCTGATGAAGCGTTCATAAAATATATAATACTTGCTTCATAAATGCATTTACGCGTTGACAGTGTGGAATCCAGTCACATTCAATGTCTTGTTCCTCACTCTTTCATATCGATCCACTGAGAATGTCAACGAAGTGCCTTATAATCCCTTATTGAGAGTATTGTTCAAAACTGTTTTTACAAGAGCTGTGATATATGTGTACTTTAAATAACGAATATAATATTATAATAGTATAACGTCGATCTCATTAAAATCAGATCATTGATTCGTTCCCTAGGTTAATTTGCTAATTTGAGCTGTCACTCAACTATGAGTGACAGCTCAAATTAGCAAATAAGCCTAGGGAACGAAGCAAGGATCTGATTTTAATGAGATTGACTATAACGTATTTATATACTGTGGTTATGTTGAATTTATTTTTCAACATTCAACAGAATTGGCAAAATAGTTTGTAAAAGTGTTAAGTCGTTTTCGATACCAAAACAACAACCTTGAATTTATTGAAAGATCAGGTGATACTCATAATTATTGATCATATCATGTAAAAGTAAAGCTTAAAGGGGCAGTAGCACGTTTTTTCTCTTAAATAAGTTGATGAAATGTATTTGAAAAATAATTTCACCAATAGTAAAACATCCTTCTCTCTTCGGAAAATAAAGTTTAAAATGAGTGTACATGTTTCGGTAAAGCCATGGGAATCGTTTTTGTAATACAAAATAATAAATTGTGTTCACAATAAAATGGACGCCATGCAATTTTTGCTTTATACGCAACATAGGTTTTTACCACTACAGATAATTGGTTTGTGTAATAAGATGTTTTACCCTCTAAAGTTAATTTAAATGACATAAACTATCATTATAAATGGGAAATTTGAAAAAATAAATTTTGCAAAAAAACGTGCCACTGCCCCTTTAAACTATGATATTGGTTCGTTGAGATATTGGTATCTCTTTTTATGCCAAATCTTTTATCACAATATACAATTTACAGTTCTGTACATTTAGATGCTAATAGGTAAAGATTTTCACAGTCTTAATTAGATTGAAATTTCAACATTAAATGCATACATTATGTAATCGGTTAAAACTACAAACCACGATATGTAAATATGTTTCGAGTCGCAAAACCGACAGAGGAAATGAATCAGTGTAGGCAAAAGTTGATATACAGTTCTGAAGATTTCATCATACAGAGCTGTACTTTGTCAATCTATTCGACGTAAGTATAAGCTATCATGATATAAGGATTTTATCATATGGTATATTTTGCCCAAACATTAATATGTGTGCAAAGGAAAATGAAATGTTAAGTATTCCCCGCCGCATGAAGCGCCATTAGGCCTACGTCTGTACACTCAACCGCAAAAGAAACGGTACCATATACATTTTCAAAAATCAAATCATGTGTGACAAACGGAGATACACCGTGTCTCCAAAAGCCAACTCAAATAAATATAAAATTTCAAAACACTATCTTCCATTTATCTGAGAAACACACGTTTTAAAAAATCGCCTTAATTATAGAGGAGGTAGTGCAAAACGTCCTTTTGTTTCCTTTTATGACGTCTAATAACAATAGAGACGGACCATCAAGTCCAAGAAGGTTATTTATGTCGATAACATCTTCTATTAATTCAATTTCTATAATTTAGGAAATTTTAAATTAAATGTCAAACATTCGATTTTCGATTTCTAAACCCCTTCTTTAATTTTGAAATGATAATTTACGGCATGGGCTTATATCACGTTAGTGACGGTTGGTGTTTACTCTGTAACAAACAATTAAAATTTGATGATAGGCATACACTGCACGATACAAGTGAACAGCTTAAGCTTGATCTCACATAAGATATTCCTCTTATCGAGCACACTCTATGGATGATGAATGTACATGTTATACAAAAATTATAACAATTAGTATACGAACAATGCAGTACACATCTACACTGGCGGGCATAAAAAACTATGGGCTTATATCACGTTAGTGACGGTTGGTGATTACTCTGTAACATACAATTAACATTTGATGATAGCCATACACTGCACGATACACGTGAATAGCTTAAGCTTGATCTTACATAAGATATTCCTCTTATCGAGCACACTCTATGGATGATGAATGTACATGTTATACAAAAATTATAACAATTATTATACGAACAATGCCGTACACATCTACACTGGCGGACATAAAAAACTTTCCCTTGCTTTAGATCTAGGTAAATAAAAACAACAAAATCAATGAAATGTTTTGAAAATTTCATTTCTCAAACAAATCATTAGGGCATTTGTAAGAAATACAAAATGGAAAATTGAACAATTGGATTGATCGTACGAAATGAACATAGGGTCAAAATGTAGATTTCATGAAAATTGTTTCGGTAATGGGAGCTTGAAAATGCAGCAAATTGAGTCACTAATACCGATTGTGTCCACCTCTGGCATTGATACGGGCAAAGACGAGTCTTCGGGCTGACGTAGTCAAGCGTCTGATGACGTCAGCTGGGATAAGTCTCCATTCATCGATGAGAGCTTGAGCCATCTGCTGTCGGTTGATTGGATAGTTTTGTCGACTTCGAATTCCCACAAAAGTTCAATCGGTGAGAGGTCTGGAGATTTAGCTGGCCATGACATAACGTTGGCGTTGTTCACGTTGAGAAAGTTGTGGTGGAGCATTATCTTGCAGGTAGATGATTCCATGATGTTGTCGTTGCAGAAATGGAAGGACAACTGATCTCGGTACCTGGTCGAGGTAACTTTGGGCCGTCAAATTACCATTCACAACGATAAGATCAGTCTGTTGGTCACCACAAATGCCGCAAACCACCATTACACTCCCTCTGCCATAAGGTTCCGACTCCTGGAAACAGCAATTGGCCGTTATTTCACCTGCCTGCCTATAAACCCTCACTCTTCCATCAGCTTTTGATACAGCAAAACGACTTTCATCAGAAAACACGTACAGCAATCGACGCCAGTCACAGAGCTGCCAACGTCGTACTTGAGTGGCCCAGCGTTGTCTGAGTTGCCGATGTCTGATGGTCAGTACTGTTCCCCGGTGTGGTCGGAATGCTCTGATATTAAAGGTACGAAGTCTTCTAGCAACTGTCCGTCGACAGAGGGAGTGACCTAATGACGTTGCCGCTGACGACGTCACCGTCAGGAAGCGGTTCCTAAGATGCAACGTCCTCAGGTACTGGTCTTCCCGCGCTTTCGTTATCCGGGGTCTGCCTGTCCGTGGTCTTTCTGAGGTCTGCCCCGTTTGTTGAACGCTTTGGCGAAGATTCCGGACAGTTACAACGGAGCAGCCGAACGTTCTTGCAACAAGACCAGTACGTACGTTGTAGCCCCGAATCGCAGCATTCAAATGGCCCGTTCTCTCTCTTGGCATACTTTTGTGTTTTTCTTGTACTGCAGATGTCCTTCTTGTGTTTGCCACGGTTTGTGTACCCTTCCCACATGTGCATCACCCGAAAGTGTTAAATCACGAGCTTAATTTTCGCAAAATACATCATAGAAGTTGTCAGATGTTGCGTTCTGTCGTAATTGTACACCAGATTTGGTCCCGTACTCTTAATTTTAATAGCCAAATAAAATTACCTTTAAAGCTTGTCATTTTAACTAAGTCATGAAAATAATATAAGGGACAGTTTTTGTTATGCCCGTCAGTGTATACACTAAATAAAACATTAAGTAAAGTGTAGTTTTAAGCAAATAAATAAGAACTATAAATTTACAATAATGTTGTGTCAAGGATGTGTATGATAAATACGATTGTGTATACCGAACTAAAGAGAGTTATCTCCCATGGGTGAATTACCTCCCTTGACAATACTCCAGCAACTTCTTCCCACGGTCCACGCTCCCCGTCCCAATGTATAGTTGATACCAGTACCAAAAAGCTCAGTGCTTACACATCGATCTCTATACCCCCTCCTGATAATTCGTCCCTCGTCGACAAGCATAGGACTGGTAAGCGCATCAGTCATTAGGTAAATAGTATAAAAGCTCAGCGCAGAAGAGCTGAGAGTGATCTCCCTTGAGCCCGACCATCCCTCGCTAGCTGTAAAAACTTCTCTCCTCCCAAGTTTCTTCGTGAGCTTCTCAGGGTTGTTTTCCTTCTCTCCTGATTGCTTATTCACACACCAGGGTATTTGAGTTCCGATCGACTTGTTTCTGATTTGATATTCTTGACAAATTGCGACATGGGATTAAGACGTATTTTTTATGCCATCATGCTTCTCCCGTAAGCTTTGACTGGGGGTTAAACGCTGTACAGGTGATCACAGAACTGTGACGACTCGGATGATTGAGTTTAAATACAGATGTCAGCTGTGTCCGGTACACTGGCATGCTGAGTAATCAGGGTAGATTTCCAACAAACAAGGTAACCTTCCTGACTTGGCTGGTTATTGGTGCATTTACTTATACACTTAGACAGATTTTCTTATAAACTCAAAAACAAAACAAATAAACTCGTTGTATCTTGATTAAATGCAGTTGCCCAATTTTTTTTTTAAAGACCCACAATTCTTCATTTGGTCTTCATAATATTTACATTGAAAGTGACTAATGCATTTAAGTTCTTCCAAAATAAGACGATGATTATTATATACTTAGTAATCTTTCATCGATATATTATATGATTGTACTATGGACGCCATACGTTTGTATGCAATGTATGTTACGTCATCCTCTTTGTGCTATTTTGATGGTAATTTGAAATGTAGAAACATGATACACCGTTGCAGTGATGATAACACGAGATCTGATACTTTGAATCTTTATTTGATCAGCACATAACACAGTCTGATTAAAATCGACCTTCTTCCGAGGAATAAAATTTACAAAATAATGCATCTACGATATACGAACAGGTTCCGTAGATTCCCCTCCACAAGTTTGGCGTGGAAACCCCTAAACGATATGAGTTCGCAACCCGGTAGATGCACTATTTTGCAATTATTATTCCTCGGAAAACGGTCGATTTTAATCAGACTGCACATAACACTATTTATATCACAATATAGGAAGCTAAGGTCACCCGGTGATATCTCCTTTAGCACTCACATGTCTCCAACCATTGATTTTAGGTCAGGAAAGCATGCAGACTTCCCATACACTCTTACAGCTGCATCCCGAAAGTTTGTTCACCTACATGTGTATCTTAGTGCAGAGTTCATGTGAATTGGCGTTCCTTGTAACGTCAATATAATTACATCAAATACGATGACAATGAATCATCTTATATCCCCGTGTAAGTGATGGTCGTTTGTGGTGCATGTTTCCAATCTGTGGCGAAATAGGATATACAAAAGAAGTAAAAAAAAAATGTTTTTGAATTTCATGAATTTTCTAATACAAAATCTCATATTTATTAGATGAGAACAAATTCACCACAAATACGTTCAGAGTATATGAGGAAATAAATGATGCATGTTGGGACCAGTTGATCCGTAACGCGGAATTTCAGAGAAGAAAATAAAAACTATATTTAAGAAAGGATTGATCCCATTTTAAAGAACTGTCAAACCTGTAACTCTTTACTATTAGATATAAAAGTAGATTGTTTGTTGGAACATTTAACTGTCTTCTTATTAAGCAAACATGCACAGTGATCGGTCTTGTTTTCGCGTTGATACAATGCTTCAAATACATCCAAATGCACTAAAATACACACGTAGGTGAACTAAGCTGTGACAACATTATCCAATTGTAGACTGGTGATGAGGTCAATACCTGTTTTTATGGACCCGAGAAAACAATATTGACGAAGTCCGCGGTCAATATTGTTTTCTCGGGTCCATAAAAACAGGTATTGACCGAATCGCCAGTCCATAATTGTTTTATTATGTATCCAATACAGAAATGAAAGGAAAACAATGAAATACAGTCAAAAATGTAATTTGCTTTAAACAGCTGGGACTACAGTCATATGACGTCATGCAACAATCGTTTGACGCCATGCAACAATCGTTTGACGTCACTCAAGTCAATACGGCTTTTGGTCGGACTCGACTGGAGTCAATATGCTTTTCTGTCGACGGTCACGTGACCGTCTCTCGACCAATCAGATCGCTTGGAAAATATGCTAACATAATAAACGACATTACAGATGATGGATAACCTAATTACAAGATGCCATATCAGATGCATTCTGAGAAAGTCGATTTGCATCATTGAATGTAAACATGAAGTACTTGCCAAATATTTGTTGTACGTGCACATGTAAAAAATAGGTTGATGTGCGATTCTTTTACTTATATGGTATTTACTCTTATTAAATATACTTTGATTCAATAAAAGCACACAGATACTGTTGATATATTGCAGTATGACCTACGAATGATGTTTCAAAGAATAATTATGTTTCTAAAAATAATTGTTTATAAAATAGCTATGCGTAGAATTAAAACGTATCAATCAATGCATCGGTACCGGTCATATAGTTGGCGATAAAGTAAGCAGTGACTTCATGAGCTACAACACTTATGAGCTTCATAAAGGTTGATCTAAGGATTCATCGACTTTTAATTTCTTTTAGGAGTATTTTTTCAGAAAAATGACATGATAAGAAAATAAGCAAATAGCTACGTAAATCAGCTCTTACCTCTTCTCTTTATTCTCGCATTGGTTGTATCTTACAAAATGTAAAATATTTATAATGGGCGACTCAACTTGAACATTGTTTAAAGGGTAAAACTGCTTATGACAAGGAAATCTACGAATCAAATTCTATTACCATTTTAGTTGAGGTTGACCCAGCAATCCCTCTTTATCACGAACAAATTAAAGTTGCCTATTTATATGAACTCATATATCTATCTAATGGCTAATATTAAACAAACCATTTTTGTAAAGAAATGCCTTTTTGTAACAAATTACTAACTTGAACGGAGATATATCCAAAGAGAGCAAGAGCGAACGTCAGTTCTAATGGATTGACCATTCTCTCTGCATTAGTTACTCTATCAGTCATTCCTTGAAGAAAATGATTTGAGTAACGTATGTTGAGAAAGAACGCGACATGTCCACTTACTCAACAAATAACTTCGGGTGAGGTTTATCTTGCAAGTTGTCGACGAGAGAGGTTTCAAAGCGACTGAAGCTGTGATTATTCAGCCAGGTTTTCTTAATATGAATTTGTAAATTGGAGTAAATAGTTTTTTTTATTATTCCGTTTATGGTAGCATCTAATAACCTAAACGATAATTCAACCATATCAATGAAAATACTCTTTCATGCGGTTATCCGGGCACTGGGTCTCAGAGTTCGGCCAGTTCATTTACTTCATGCCCCATTAACATTAAACATGAACAAGGTTATTATTTTCATTATTTGATATGGAGTTAGATATTGTCAGTAAAATCAATGTATTTGAGATATTTGAAATGGTTATTTTGCACAATAAATTTTAAGCGTTCTAGTAACTTAGCTTGTTCCGAGGTTCCAAGAATTCAACGGAAATTACATATTTTGAAGGCCGAAATGATAGTATTTTAATTTTTTTTGAGATACATGTATTTGACTTATGACATGATAGCTGGAAATGCATAAATTGAATGGCGTATGAAAAATAACAGATTCCCTTTCCACAGAGATTACTCCGCTCTGTTCTTTCCCCTTACCCTCTGCATGTAGGATATATTTCACGATTCACACAATATCCCCTGTCGGGGGAGGTTTGCAACACTGGTTACCTCCTATCAGCGACTGACATGTGCGCATTGCACAACTGAATCAACTCTCGTCATTTCGACAGTAGCGGAATTATTTCTGATGTAATAAATCATAACCCACATTCAGAAAGTATTCTATATGCAATAGAGGTTAAGATGGAAGAACTGTTTTGAATTACCTTCGTTGGAAGAGAATTAAGAAGACAATTATTCCTCTGGAATCTATAAACCAAATTGACATTCCTAAACATTTTAGACGATTAATTAGCATGATTGATTATGAAATGATCACGAGGAAAACTTGAAAAGACACAAAGATATATAATTCGCTAATGTAGTTTTGGATTGAAGAGAGAAGTTGTTCAGACATATGTATCTGGTACACCTGCTTAAGGTTTATTTTCATACCGTTTTGATATGTTGACAGCAAGAACGAATATACGGCGAGGATCTCACAAACCTGAGAACAATTAGATGTGAATAAATATCGGGACCCGGGTGAAGTCTAACAATGAGTTAATTCATTAACATATATTAAATCATGGATTAACATTTAAGTAAATGCCAACGCTAATGCAAATAGTTTGCTTTATGCATGGATTGCAAAAGAATGTTGTAAAATCGAATACCAATTCATGTTTCAGTTTCTCAATAATTAACTTCAGATGAGGTTAATGCAAGGATTTCGCGGCGCGTGATATTGTCAAACAATCCCATCCCTACAGGTGAGGTGATTTGGTTACCAGAGTATTTCCCTTACGGCTCTTAAATAAGAACCTTTTTATAGCGTATTTAAAAAAGGCAATTTAACTCCTTGTAAATAAGAGAATCGCCTAAGTGTACTTCCTGCTGAGTTGCCGGTGTGAAGTGCGTATCACTGAGGTCTGTATCAATATCAATCTAAATGAGGAGGGGGAGGCAACCTATGAGTTAACTGCTTCTTATTTACTGCAGAATAGACTTCCGGTATGGACGTGTAATACACGCGTCTTTGTTATTTACAGCATATCTCACGAAGATTATTCCTAGACTTTCTTAAGGCTTCAATTTTGAAATATGTTTATTTGAGAGTCTTTCATGTACATTCGTGTTTCCAATGAACATCATTGCAGTTGCACTGGCTTCAGTTAATATCAAACTGTAAAAAGTTTTCAAGCGAAGTGATAGTAAAATATTTATCGTGGGCTTCCATCGAGCCATAATGTTGTGTGTGTTAACATTATTTAAGTTTTGACACGCAGATTGGCGTTAAACCAACGACTTCCCTCTAACGTCAAAATGATTATTTTCATTGAATAAAGAGAAGTGAAAAAATAACGCATATTTATAAGAATAAAATTAATACACGCCAAAGAAAGTCTAAGTACTTAAATTGAAACGAACACATCGCTGTATTGTAAGAAACTGTTGGGAAAGGTGGTGACTGCAGAAAGGGGGAGGGGAGAGAAAGGGGGAGGGTCCTATCCTCGCTTGCCATATGTCGTCTGGTGGGACAATAGCCTCATACCACTAGTCAGCCGCATTACCGGTGTAAGGGTAGATAACACCCCGCTGGAATTAATATCATTCACAATTACTTTCAAAATCACTTGAGTGTGTCTTTGGCTTCATATACCTATATGCGTATACAAATAAATATCTAAAATTATATATTCAGTGAACCTTGTTACCTGAGGAATATTGTTTAATATTCTTTTTAAAATGGTTTTATTTTATGGGAAATCATCATAACATGCTTCCACTTGCTCATTGAGTTAACTGGATTTATCAATGAATTGAACTACACATTGCTAAATAACAAAGTATATCGTTTTAAATTTATTATTAATGCGTAAACGCATATTTTACATTAACATGTTTTTGTCCTTTTTGGTTTATATCTTTACACGTATAGACGATATGAGTGTTGTGGACTGACTACAATAATGGTACAATACATTCAGATGGATTACTGTTTGTCTATGTCTCACCTCATAAATATATACAAACAATACAAATCACGATCATACAATACGTGAGCCACCATTAAAATGGTAATGAGGGAATGAAGAACGATATGAAATTCATTAACAAAAGTACAATATAAGAAGGGGTATAAAACATACAGATACATCTACCAGATAAACTTAAAAAACACATAAAATACTATTTCGTTTTTGCAATAAAAGGTATTGGCACATTCATAACTCTAAGTTAGGTCGGAGAGAAAACATATTCTGTAAATCATTAATAATGGTTAAATTTCATAGTTTGCTGTAAATAAAACCAAAAACGTTTGTCGCACGTTTTCGTGTAAAGGGCAATACAGTAAACATGACTCTCACCCTCCACGACAGCATGGCAATTGAAAGCAAACTCTTCAGATTATTAATAATGATTTTTAAAAACTGACTCTTGGTTGAGGACGGATGTATCGCACTGTTCAGTGGAGCGAGTCACAGTAAGAGCAGCATCACAACAGTCGAGTAGAGGAGTTCAGTTTGTCCTTATGAATGAAACGTTGTGAATGAAAGGTCTGATGACAAGATGATATATCTGAATGAATCTATGTTTACTTTAATCTTCCTTTTTATAGCGAGGAAACATTTCACACTTTCTGATACGGAAAGTTTGCTTCGCAAAGCGTGGGAAAGTTTAGTGTATTTGGTGTATAGTTTGTGGTTTCTGCTTAGAGTGATCTTTTTGGAAGATCTGTTTTATTGATTAATCAAGTACATGTAAGTTAGGATACCAGCCTTTTGAATGACGAATTAGAGACAATATTAACAAAGATACAATGTTTAATATCTAAATAAGTACGTCGATATTTGTGATAACTAAGTTGTATGGCGCCAAACACTCAGTGCAATAGTTTCTTTCTATCTAACCATATATAGATGACATTTATAAGAAATCATTTTATAAATGTAAGCTTAAAACCATTTTTGATTTGAATGGTAAAACATCTTATTGTCTATCTTTCCACAGTTACCTCAAATTATATGTACTATTTCTTGTCAAAAACTATGTATATCTCATCGAGTAGAATTTTATATTCACGAGTGGAGCAGAAACAAGGGTAAATGATTTCTACTTCACGGAATATGATAAACAGAGCTTTCGACTAAAAATGTCAAATATTATATGTATGCAACAAATAATGCATATATCGTAAATGTCGTTCGTCTATAGGTCTATTATTGTTACGATGACACACGTGATTGTACGCATTTTTTAACAAACAATAAACGATTTTTTTTTTAAATAGTTGGTTTTCATTTTATCAATATTTATCAACCTACCAGCCATATAACGTGATACTTGAAACGACCTTTCTAAACCGTATCACCCGGTATGAGGGACTTACATCCTCGAGTTTTCCCTTCCTATCAGGGTCCAAAACCTTACCATATCCTCAGTATCATGGGCTATCCTTATAATCATATGCGATGGTAAAGATAGTCCGCTATTGTGTTAGATTGTAAGACTCACAATGAGGTTGTTTATCGTTATTTCATTAATCTACGATGCCCATTGACTATTTTGGAGTTTATGTAATTGCACATGAGTGTTCACCATAACTGCTGATATGTTGTACTTCATAGACGTAGACGCAATGACTTTCAGATTGCAGATTTAATAGGAGATCAAAGTTGGTATAATTCCAAGAACACTATGTACAAAAACTGTTCAATGTTAATGTATCAGAAACGACAGGACAATTTTCCTGGGTACTCCTCTATTGAGGATAATCGGGGTATAAACTTACTCCTTCATCAGGTGGAATGTGAAGTATAACAAGGGATGGTATATACATACACAATCAATGTCTAGCAATAGAAGTTGTTGTACAGGAAATCGTTATTTCCCCCCTCACCCCGTCCTTCAAAGACTTATGCATTATGGGTAATAAGTATACGCCCGTACACATGTAGCATACACTTTTACAACAGATATTCCAACTAATATAACTGATCCTTTACAATAAGTTTCCTCCTGTTGTTGTATCAAGTGACCTATGACCCCAGGGATCAGCTAAAGGGCCATAATCCTGTAGCAGTTAACTCTAAATAATTGAGATGTATACTGGGTGGGAAATCACATCGTGCACAATTATCATTCAAACGGTTCCCCGGAGAGCACGTGGTCATGCTCTGTACATACGTCAACCAACAGAGGTGGGACATGGAGATAAATCATTTACAAATACAGTTGCATCAATTGGCATAACAGATCGACTAGTCACTCGACAATGAGCGCCATAAACTTCGAGTCAATGGTCCTGCACTGGTAGCATCCTCACTGTCTTGTGTTGCCATGGTGACGTCTTTGATTGCCAGAGAATGGTCCACCCGGAATCGGGTGATGTGTGGAGAGGCGGTAGAGGAAGGGGAGTAAATGCATGAGCAGCAGTCCACGAGTAGAATACATTGACTAGGGTCGAGTGAGCATTGTTCCAGACTGCTAGGCCTCAACCACTGAGGTGTGCTTAGGGCAGAATTAAACATTCATTGACGCTGGGGAGTAAGAACAACACTCCCGTTACAACGTTCGCACGGACATGGGTGCAGATACTAAACGTCTTATATATTTAACCATATACATTTGTGTTAAAGAATCGTGTTTATTTATCTGAATATGCAAGTATTTTCTTCCTTATATTTTACCTGCTAGGAAGCTCACACTGCCAAATCATTATAGAAATGAATTTTAAGCATATCATTTCAAAGTTAGTCCAATCATTTTTTTCAATTGATATAACGTTGCCATTATCCTGCTTATATAAATTAATTTAAATTGCCGAACAAAGAACAGTTCATAGGATAACGTTGTAAAACGTAAGTACAAAAGAAAGTTTACATCTCATTTGGTTTGATCATATTATGTTTGATTTTCAATTACGAATTCTTATGTTTTCGACGTCGTACTGTACTACTGAACAGTGCAGTTCAGTCATCAGCCAAGGAATACGTCTATGTTTTAAAAAAATATCTTTGGAAATTAATTTGGATAAAACACAATTGTTAATGCATTGACATATAAGACATCTTCTATGAGAAAATCAATAAATGTGCCTCATTCTGCTCATATTTACAACATAAAAATGGTATATTGTAGGGGTCATGTTGATGTAAATTTCATTTCTTGTCCCTGTATAAAGGTATTCCAACTAGAAATGTAATTCACCAATGTAATTCATTCAAACTAATGCCGAAACGTATTATTGTATCTTATCAAATAACCATAATCAGATGCATCTAATTTCTTTTAAAATATTGAATTAATCGATTAAATATTCCAGGTTTAGCCTGATTCCTTATGCTTTTGTTTTTTGTAGTTTTTTGATAGTTTTGAGTCTGACATAAGGTGAGAATTGTAAAAAATTCCCAATACCAGGTAAAACAATTTACCAAATGGGCATCGTAAAAATAATCCTAGTTCATTACATCATTTAGATTAAAAAACTGGTTGTAAGGTTTTAAAGATGTCACCCTTGGTTCATATCCAACACAGAAAAATACGTCCCACAAAAATAGAGTACATTCTAATCTATTAGTGCGAGAAAGTAACGTTTTTCCACTAAATGGGGCTCATTAGGGATCAAATCTATACTACAGTAAGGTTGCATTTACTGGTACATGCAATTGAAGCATTTCTAATACACACTTTAAGTATACGCTGCTCCCATGTTTTCCTGCTAAACCCTAAAAGCAGATGATGGCATCTGGTTTGATACAAAGAATATCGCGAGGGTTTCTTAAATATACTCTGATAACTTGTCGGATATCAACAATTACTACCGAATGAATACCAGATGTGCTCTGGAGTATTCAAATGTAATAATAATAATAGTATATTTCGCAATGTGGAATGTTCAATGCATGCTCAAAGTGACGTACTGTCGGTGCCGCCTATGAAGCGCTCCGTGCGACCGTATAGGTCCATATATTCCCATGTTCAGGTACCCATTTAAACAGCTGAGTGAACTGAGTGCAAGACCTAGCCCAAGGACACAACACCGGATAAGACCCAGGTCACAAATATTTGGTGTTTCCACCGGGATTCGACCCCGGGCCGTTGGTGTGAGAGGCGGACATGCTAATCACTACTCCACTGTGCTCCAATGTACGAAAATAAAATGGAATCAATATCGATCCTTATTTACAAAAGAGGCTAGATGAACTCAAAACTAACATCTCGTACCAGAAGGTGTTAAAACAGTCGTCGAAGTGTATAAGATCAGATAGTGTAACGTCATTTACCCAATGAAATTACGTCAACTGTTCGTTATCGCAATTAGAATGCTCCATGTAGAAACAAATGACTTTTCTGTAATTCCGAATATGTATTAGACAGTAAATTTGTCTTGTTGAATATCATCTCATTTTATATTATGAAGTTGATTTACATTGTTAAATTCGTTGCTAAAATGACTTTCAACTTCACTAGATGAAATTTACAAAGAGTTAATAAATAAGTATAAATAACATATCATCTGTAGCAAGTGTAAATGTACCCCATTACTCTAGAACCGTAATAAGCTAGACAATATTTAATCGGTTATAAATATTTTTACTAAGTCAGTGTAAAATTTCCCTGACGAGTCTTCGTTCAATAAGTGAATAATTTACGAATAGTGTACATTGAAAAAACATTATGAATGGTGGAAATCGATTTTTTAAAACGATTGTATACAATAATATATAACGGGACGTCAAACACAAAGAAATGTTGTTTTGAAAATAAGATCGATATTTCTTAAGAGCAATTCTTGGAGAAACCATGGTTCATGAAATAACCATCTAAGAGACAAGAAGGAGATATAAAGTCGAAATTTGTCTTAGAAGCAAGTGAAATAAGTGTTTTAATAAAAGATTATTAATATCAAATAAGATCAATAGTTGTATGATCGTTTGAAAGGCAAACTGTTTCACTAAATGTGACCTTTTTAAGGATACTTAATTTAAATAAATGATGTCAAATAATACTTTTCCTGATGAAAACATTCGTTATCAGTTTCCATAATTTAATGCCCTAAAATGAAGATTTGAAATATCTCTTATGATTAAAAGCACTGCACAAACGTTTATCTCCAAATAATAACAAATATGTGTTTAAAACACCTTGAATAGAATGAATATCACCGAGCTCTGATATGCCAAGCAGGTTGTCATGCCATGAAGGGGCGCATACAACAATTTTCCTCCTAAGTTTTGCATTTGCTTCAACCATCAAATAACCGTCTTTTGAAAGAAAATTAATTGTATTCTGGATTGAAGATTGTTGTAGCATTCAGAGTTATGTTAGTTAGAAACTGCAGCAACAACATTATTCAATAGATGACATAATTGGCTTGCCCTTATATCGCCTACACCTCATATCGCCTACACTAAATACAAATGATCACTTGCTCACCCGTGTTGTGGGGAATGGTACTGCCCATTAAGTCATTAAGGAATTGGATCATTGGCATTAATTAATTACGTGAGTTATTGAACTTATCCGATAGCAATGTACCTTGGAAGAATTGAACAGTAAATAAAATATTAGAGTTGACTTTTGTACATGTTTTGACTCAATATTTAAGACAGTTAAATATCATTTTAAAAACATTAAAAACGTCAAATTAATATAAACTATCATGCCATACTGTATTTTAAAAATAGCAAATGGTATATATTTACCCATTCTAAGAGACGTTGAATGAAAGAAGCATTATAACATTAATATTATATTTGAAATTGTATAGTCCAATTGACCAATTTATGGTACCCTCCATCAAAAGCCCCTATAGTGCCGTAATACAATTTATGGTACCAAGTTATAACCCAACTAACCTGCTATGTTTGATATTCTGAACAGTTACACATTTTAAAATATTGGAAAAAATTTTTTTTGAGAGAAATGTAAATTACTGTAGTGCTATGTAGTATCATTGTTGGAAAAGTTCATTTTACTTTAATGGATCAGGATACAGTGCTTTTTAATCATCCATATAGTTGTTTTGATAGTAGTGTAGGTGATATGGGTGTAGGCGATATGAGAACATGCCGAATAATTAAATCATTGATTATTATATGAAATATATTAATTTCGGACTCTCGCATATATATGCGTACTATTTCATACAAAAAAATGGTAAATGAAAACAAATGCATAATTTTACTCCAAAATTTAATATTTCAAACAATTGAACAATACATGATAACAAAATAATGTTTCAATACGTTGATCAAAAAGACAAGCAAAAAAGCACGTTAACGGCAAAACGAAGCACTATCTATGTATCACATGTAATGTAGACATATTTTCACAGATGGGTTATTGAATCGTTTGTCTTCGACTTCGTTTCATTACAGATTTCACTCGCACATTCGGAACTGCCAGTGTGATTTCTACTACTCGGATCGCGTTGAAGAAGCAGTTTGATTTTACCTTTCTTGACTGCATTTATGACCGAAAGACCAGCGTTAGGGCAGGGATGCTTTGTCCGGCAGTTGTGTCCATGGAAGCTAGTCTGATTGGTGAAACACTGTCCACAGTCAAAACACTTGTAGGGGGTCACAAATATCCGGTGTCTGGAGGAGAGGAGAGATGGTTTTCTAGGAGTGTTTGTAAAAGTCAGTGGTGAGAGAGAAGGAACCTTAGCAATATTCTCTGTTCCAGTTTCTAGAGATGATGACGACATGCTTTTATTTTTCATCGGTTCAACTGATTCGGGGTCGACACATGTTACCGGGTCTTCGTCCATTATAGTGTCCTGTTCATGCTTTTCAGGGTTAGACAAGGCAGGATAGGTGGAGTTTTGAAGCTCATCTTTACGTTTGATAGCATGGGTACATCTAAGTCTGTTTGGAAGAAGCACGAACCTGTTAATGGGTTTCTCTCGCTGGTGACGGAACTGCGGGTGGTATATTTCGTTCCGGTTCTCCTCGGGGGTGGTTGTTGCGATATCAGGGTTCTCTCGGTGACTTGGAAACACTGGTCGTCGAAGATGAACTTTCTGATGTCGCTCCAAGTTGCTCTTGTGGCTGGTGGCATAGCCACACATATTGCAGGAGAAATCCTTCCTCCCACTGTGAACTGTAAGATGACGGCGGAGTAAGGCCTTCCTGCAGAAGTTCCTGGAACAAATCTGGCACCGATATCCTCCTCTGTGGAAGAGTCCAACATGATCTCTAAGCGCGGCCTTGCTGTGGAACATCACTCCGCAACATTCGAGGGTCTTGGAGCACTCCTGGTGCATCGTCACGATGTGGCGTTTGAGGTTATTCTTCCTGTCAGTGAAGTACAGACACTGGGGACATTTAAAAGCCTTCCTATCCCCCTCCGTCATCTCGTCCCCATCCTCACTAGAGGGCGCTAGGGGTGACACCTCGGAGGTGGGGGACATACCTGACCCAGCCTCGCTACTGATAGGTGACACCAACAGGTCGGCTTTGAGACTTTCGGGTTCAGCATTGACTGAATAACGATCCAGGTTTGGAGGTTTTCTCGTCGGGAATTCCTTTCTTGAATCTGACTGAAGCGCAGATGGGACCTCTGATTTCGGGATTGCACCAAAGAGTGGTCGATCGAGGAATGATTCCGGTCTGAAGAAATTTGGAGGGGATCCATGGGTGAGATGAGAGGGGGTTCTAGCTAGCCCAGGTTGAGGGCCAATAGGTCTAGGTGGGGGTTTGCAGTAGGGTCGGAAACCGCGTTCCTGGTCCATGAATGACATCATCATTCTGTTGTACACTGCAGCTGGGTTGGACCCATTATAGGGAGTGAAGTCAGGAACAATCATCTTCATATAAGATCTTAACTTTCAGCCAAGTTATACGTGTACCTGAAAAAGCAGAAATATATATTTATATATTGCGGTTCACTTATGTATTGTATGAGTGAATGGATGATTGAAAGACCTATAATCATTCACATGTGACGTACATAAATGAATTTAGGTTTGACACAGTCAAAATTATCCTGAACACCAAGCATATGATAAAATATATATCACACAAATTAGAAGCACACATGAGCTTAAATGCGTTGTCTAACAGTAGTTTTGAATGGAATGAAATGGTAGTTTTCATTAAAATACATATTTCATAAATTATCTTCAATTCAACATTTTATCGTAAAATATTCAATAATGTTCAAACTTTTTGCTTATTTCAGTTAGGAATCAAACAGATGCTGACTCGTGTCAGTTATATTAATTGTGCAAGGTTATGTGTAACAATGGATTTCCTCCTAATTGTGAAGGACTCTCAGTCGGATCTCCGACCATTCAAATCTATCCATCTGCGGTGCTGCATCGCCTACCACATTCACCTCTGTCATATGATACACCTCATTCACGACATTCTCATAATTCTGTCATAAAATATTTTTCAAAAATTCTATTATACGAATACTATTTTTCCTAACAAAGAGAAAAAGAATATTGTTAGTTTGAATAATTCCATAAAATGTTGATTACTTACATTTGTTTTGGTGGAATTGTTGATACCTCAGATAAATGAGTAATGTCCGTGAAGTTAGCCTGTCCAATGCATCAGGATCTGGTGATGTCTTCAGCTCAAATGTGACAGTCCTGCGTCTTTCAAGATCTCACCACAAACTAAGCAACCCGATTAATAAATCTTCTTTTTACCACATCTCACGTATGTGTACACACAAGCCACGTGACTGACCCCTCATCCAATCAATGCTTATCTGCAGCTGGCTCTCATTTTTATGAATGGAATTTGTAGCTGTGGCTTCAAGTCTAGGTAAGGAGTCCATTGAGAATATTTATGAATGAACTCAGCGAGGAGTAGACGGGTAGGCAAGAGCGCGAGACTCGCTTCAATGCACGCGCCTATGACGTATCGGTGGATTTATTTCAAACGCTGATTGGTGTAGTGTGTTTTGCGCTAACTTCCGTACACAGATGTTCGTTGTGTGCCCGTCCGTAACATTGCCAAAGTGATCTAGAACACTGCACATGACTGGGGTAGGAGCGGGCAGATGCGTGGTGCAAGTGTCACCTCTCATCCCATTGTTGCTTCGCTCATCAGCCGTGTATCAATATTTCATACAGGTATTGTGTATGATCATCGAGCGTCATGCATGATCGTGCATACCTGGCTACTGACACGTGCACGGATTTCACCCAGTGTCACTTCATGTTGATCTTATGAAAATTTAAGCAACAGTGCCCAGATGGGAGATAGAGAATGTCGCCGATGACACGGGAAAACGGTAAATTCCCGGTTTACCAACTGTCCTGCTAACTTGTCGCGATAGAATATATGTGCCATTTTGTGTTTGATATGATGATGGCATGTTAGTTACTGTAACATAACGGCTGAATGAGTTTGATATGTTTCAGGGATAACATTGTTTGATAGACACGTTGACACGTTAGTTAATGTAGAAGAATGGGTGAATGCTGTTATATTTTGTCTGTTTTATTTCAAACATCTGGTCAAGAGCCTGTTGGACTCGTATTACCATACCACCTTGAACAATTTGACGTTTAGATGGAACATCTTGCTATAGGAGAAAGATAGCGTTTGTGCACCTAATTCATCTTCGAAGAGTCATAGAAACAACACGGGTGAACTAATGCCTTTAAAGTTGTGTTTTTATTATAATCATCTTTTCATTAGCTGGACAAGCGAATGGATAGTTTGACAGGTAGAAGCAACATCTTGCACTAGAGAAGAGTTGACATTGACACAAGTGAAATAAATTATTGCACTTTAGATACAGTAACTGTAACGGAGAATTCGGACCATCTGTCTTTATTCTGTCATATCGCCATATTTTACCCATTGTATTGACAAATTGGAGAAACATCGTACAGGAGAGAAGATACGTAAACATGTACTGTATTCTTATACCACCATTGGTGGTCATGTGGAATAAAGCGAATCTTGAATCTTGAATCTTTACTAAATTAGTTTATATGTTTTCATTATCAAACCCTGTGCATACTCACTACAGTCAGTTAAGCTTACCCCAAGCTTTCTAACTATAGGGCTAACCCATTGATACCATAGGGTATGTTGCTTGTGTTGATTTGTTTAACCCTTCATTTACTGTATGACTAGCGGGACTTATGACTAATGGGCGTATGACTAATGGGACATGACCACATTTCTCCACACTACCAACAGGTGATTCCTTTACAAAGGCGATGTAGCATCGTATTTATAATGAAGGTTTTATATACTCAGTTAATCCTGCTGTATGACTTTGTAACAAAGTGTATAGATCTTGTAGACGGTCTAGATCTTAGTCACCGTGTCTTCATCTGAATATATTAATAATAACTCTTTATTGTCCATAATGTACATAAGAAATTCATTTTGTGCTCTCCGCACCGGCAGCCACTGTACAGCGCCAGTTAAAGCGTTGTTATGTCATTATAATGCTAAATGTCAAGCAAGGAAACAACAACTCCCATCTTTTAACGTAATTTGGTATGACGCGACCGGGAATCTAACTCCGATGATAAGCGGACACTACCAACTGAGCTACATACCTGCTATAAGCACCAGTCCAGAAAAGAAAGACGGACATGGAGTTGTGATTTAAATGAAATAAAATATGATAACTTTGAATATATTCTTTAACAACGACTGTTTATAATATGTGGGGTTATGTGTTTAATCTAGAAATAAAAGAATCATTCATAACAACAGAGCAAGGAAGGCAATGACTCTTCAGATCGTTAGTGTCGTAGCCATAATTAAATTTGTAAATATTTACATTAACCATGTGTTCCGTAACACAGACAATAATTGATCATTTGACGATTTCGATATACCATGTACTCAATGATCAGTTATCAATGATAAACAACATATGAATTGGGTTGTGTTGCATATATATGTATATATATATATATATACATGACGCCATACCATTGTTACGTCACTATCATTGTGACATCGTAACGTCACAACTGTCATACTCCCTGATGATACCAATGAAACATGTTGGAGAAAAAAATGGCTCTGTGTCTTTTTGACTTTTGAATATTTGTGACTGTATACTTGTCAAACTTTTTAAAATGTTGTTTTGCAAAACAAGTCCCCAAACCGTTGTTATTTTATGTGTACACAACATGCACTGTTAGGATTTCAAACATGTACATTCAAACAGCAAACCTGACAGTAAACGCTGTACACTCGTTATGTTTGCTTGATATTGCTTGATATTGATATAGGGCACTGCATCCATGAAGTTGAACGTATAAACGTACTGATCAATGTCTTACCACCGGTGGAGTATTGATAAACAGCTACGTTGTCACATGTTATGCATGACCCTACGATACTTATATACATGTAAGTGATCGTTTATTTCCACCAGAGATCATTTGAACTTCATCGGAGTTTTAACCCTGTGTAATTTTGAATTATATGAAACTCACTTATTGCAAACAACATATTTCTGCATGCATTTAAAAATTCTGTTATAACTTGCTTCAGTAGTAAATATATAATCAGTGAAATAAGTAGTTGTTGTCAACGTCGTAGTAGTATACATATTAGTAGTGCTAGTTGCCGACATCGTAGTACTAGTTTAAGTAGATTAGAAGTAGTTGTTAAGGCCGTAGTAGTAGTAGCAGCAGTAGTAGCAGTAGCAGTAGCAGTAGCAGTAGCAGTAGCAGTAGCAGTAGCAGCAGTAGTAGTAGTAGTAGCAGCAGCAGCAGCAGCAGTAGCAGCAGTAGTAGTAGTAGTAGTAGTTGTAGTACGTAGTAGTAGTAGTAGGAGTAGTAGTAGTAGTAGCAGCAGCAGCAGTAGCAGCAGTAGTAGTAGTAGTAGTAGTTGTAGTACGTAGTAGTAGTAGTAGGAGTAGTAGTAGTAGTAGTAGTAGTAGTAGTAGTAGTAGTAGTAGTAGTAGTAGTAGTAGTAGTAGTAGTAGTAGTAGTAGTAGTAGTAGGAGTATTAGTATTAGTTATAGTCGTAGTAGTATCAGGAAGAAGTCCCACACGGAAAAGAGAAACTCGTATGAAATGGGAAAAATGCTTTTAATCATATAACTATTTACGGGTTTTAAACCGGGAGGAACAAATAAAAAGAGCAACAGAGTGATATGTACTGAATCACCAATATTTGCTTGATGATTTCATTTACTGTCTAATATATATTTCCTCGCTCAGGCAATAAATCGTTTACGCATATATTGTGATGAAGTTCCGTTTCCGCTAATGGAACATTTCATAAAGGTATGCGCTGAAAACCATAAACATTTCCTGTGTCATTGCTATGGCATCTTTTCCAAACCCAATACGCTATAAAATTCTTTAAGGTAAACATACATGGCGAAAAAAACTGATTTATAATTTCCCTTTCACATGCTAATAGGCGTGTGAAACCGTCACCTATGCGGTTCCAGCGTTAACCATCGACGCAATACAATTTAATCTTCAGTATTCCACAGACATCTACCGATGGGAAATATGTATGTAAATGGATATATACTATTCAACATATCATTAAATTATCATTATACCATTAACATGATGCTTTTCAAATTTGTTCACTGTAAAAAACGTAAAACGTATTATTGCATCCAAATTTAATTTTAATCGAAACTTTATTTTGAAAAATACAAAGTCATTCGCACTTTTATAAATGCGTGACCATACTTTTACTATAAGCCTGTAATTGAACATTATCCCTTCTTTTTATCAAATAAAATCAATGAAATAGCACAAATAAACTATTTTTAGTTTTTGTCTTCAAGTTAGACATCTTTCTTTGTCATCATAATTATGATCAATTGTTTTAAAAAATTCCAATATGATACATCTAGGAAACACGTTCAACGAGAACACGTTTATCTTACGTTTGTATTGCCAATATTATCATTATGACGTGTCATTGGCAAATATCACCTTCACAATGACGTCGCTGATTGCACGAGGAACTTCCAATGCAACCAATCAGGATTCTACATTTCTAGCCGAGAAATCCGCCATCGTGGAACAGAGGTTACAATCGAAAATCTGAGAGAGTTAACTCTGTGAGAGAATGATTTTGCCTGTCCTCAGTGTGCTAGTCGGGTGGGTCTGTGCTGCCTCACAACAGCAACTCTTCATATTAAATAAAGGTTTGGGTGCAATGCTTCACTGAAATTCAGTGCAGTACCACCCATGGTTCGCTAGTTCCAGCCGATGCTCGCAGGTTTCACCGCAATGCATAGCCCCATGGCGTTGTCGGCTTTATCCCTGCCATAATACTAGCAGCCGCGATATAAGTGAAACACTCTAGAAAGCGGCGTTAAATCCTAACTCACCTCACCTCACCTCATATTAAATAATTATATGTATAGTGTTTCATGTCAAATTAATTGTAACCAGAACTGACTGTTTCGGGCGATTTCATTATTAATTCATGAAGAACATAGTCTTGAACTCGGTATTTTTAAATAATTACCTGACTCGAAGTGCTCTCTGTTTAATAAATATTGCGAATGTTTAAATTCTGGAATCAACAATCTTCAACTGCATAATGTGCATAGTGTGCAAAACTTCCCGCACTCGTAGCGCAGATACATGGATTTACTTATCTTTGTTTATATTTTTGCAATGAATGTGCGCTAGTCTTTATCAAATTGTCAAATATGAAGCCATTAAAGTATTAACCTTAGTTAAATACTTTAAATGGATCGAGTTATAATCATGTATTTATAATATGTATATGTGTAAACAAGAATGTCCCATAAAGTTTCGTTTCAACAAAAAATACCCCGATAGAACTCTCTCTTCAGAGTGTAATAATCAATATGGCGTCAATACAGTGTGACCTTAAAACTGATTAATGATTTACTTTTTGTTGACATTGTTACAGCGCATATTTATGTAGGTGTTGTTAAATTGTTGCAAGGTTCTACGCAGCATTTTGAAAATGTTTTCCCTGTTACGAATCGGCACTCTCAAAAAGACATGCGTTGCTTACTTCATCTCTGACGTATCATCAGTGCAAATATATTGCCCCTTTACGTATTCAGTTCGTTTTTAAGGTAGCCATTTATTTCTTTTCTACACAAATAATTTTGTCTAAAAGGACAAATGAAGAATCTAAAAAACATGGGGGTTTAAGGGTTAGGCATTATTCAATGCGTTGAGGTAATACTATGTAATAAATATGTAATGAAATAATTGAAATACAAAATATAGTAAGGCTTTATAAACATAGTCTATATAGTCTTATAGTTTATGTTAATATCTCAAATATCTATTCAATAATATTCAAGTATTTTAATATTGATATAAATTATATTAAATTTAGCTGGCACATATTACTTGTACTTGAAACTGTTGTCCATTTCTTCTTGCATATAGTCGAAAGCACTTTAATTATTTTAATATTTTTTAAATCATTATTTTAAATTAAATGATTAAATGTGTCTCGGATACTTAGCATTGCATTTTGGATAGCATATCCTTGAAATATATGTACAACTTGTATATGTCTATAAAGAACGATATTTTAAATAGTGTTTATATATTTTGTTGTTGGTTCCATTGATTACATAAATAACGTTATAAATCAAACACATTGAAAGAAATACCAAAATAAATTTGATACTGTATTACCTTCGGCAGTATTTCCGGTGATATATTCATGAAGTACTTATTACTTATATTGTATATACTATAAACTCAAATCTTAATCAATGGTAAGATAAATAAAGCAAATATAAAATTGCTATATTTGATTCATGATAGAAAAGCCATTATAATTATTGTACCACAGCACCTTTCTTAACGAGAACAGCTTTTCAGGTGTCAAAACTCAAGTCTCAGTTTCTTGATTAACCTTTAGCCCTTACTCATTCAATATTTATATTATAACATTAAAGCATGTTTGTCTCCCTAATGAGACAATGGCCAGTTTCAGGTGAGAGAAGACCCAGACAGGTAGACAATACCTGACAGGTGCGTGGATTTAGCACGTGGAGACTGGTGGACAGGTGACAACATTTTCTTCACCCAGCATTGTTTTACCTGTCCAATATGATAATCGTTTATACTTTTTACGTCTAAACGGTCTTTTACAGTTAAAAGATGTTTTATTTAACGACACCTGAATATGTTTAAAATATTAATAAGTTTATTTTAAATTGAAGTTGAAATTACTTTTGACAATGGTCTGAACTTGATATTGTTTCATAGGACATCTGGTGATGGATAGTGTGTTGGCTTTTTAGTATTACTTGAGTGGCTTGATTAATATGACAAGCTATTTCGAGTTAATCTTCGTGGATAAGGATATTACTGAACCTTTAATTTACATATGTAATAAGCATGCACTAAATGTGAACTAATATTAAAAATTATCACGATTTAATCAGGAAACGTATGTTGCTTAGATTTCGATTGAAGATCAAGTCATTTCTCACTTTGACCAACAATATATAATATTTGTAAAATAACGTTGATATCTAGCATATGTACAAAAAAGTATAAGAAAACGGTATCATCATCTAAATCTAATATTTCAAATTCTTATTTAAATTATTTTCAAAGCATGTTGACGACGAAATTGTGTTTTAAGTTGCTATTTAAACGAGACAAAGGTGATTCTCTATAGTTTTTCTCGAAAATACACTTTTTGATATTCTTTTTTTCAGATTTACAATTGTCACATACATTGTATATTCTTCTAAAATGTATTTTCTGAAAAATAATTGAAAAAAAACTCCGATCGATTACTTCATTGATTAACATTATGTACCATTATACTTTTTCAACATTTTATACTTACACAGTGACGTTTATGCATGCTTTCTTTTCGGCATCAACAACTTTTTAAATTATAATTTTAGATAAATTGCATATAGGAATATCGGGATACTGTTTAGAATGCATTGCTAATACAGCTTGTACATAATAAGTATGTTCTGGCACACAAGACTTTCCAGACCTCACAACAAAATATATATACTTCTTATCGTAAAAGTGAAACCCTCTAACTACAACGATACAATGTACTTCAGAAAAAATAACATTCTGCTGATAGTTTTCCAAATCATTACACGACACTGACACTCCAATAATCAAAACATAATAATGACACTTTTTAGTAACCATAACACATAAATGATACTTTTCAGAAATGGTATCACACTGTATTAATGTTTTTAAGAAAATCCGAACTCAATACTTTTTCCAGAAATCGTAAGACAACACTGTTAATTTCGATTTCATATTACAATTTTTCGATGACATTTACGAATACGCTCCAGAAATCATAGCACAATACTGACACTCTCTAGAAATCATAGTACAATACGAATGCTCTCCGAAAATCATAGCACAATACTGATAGTCTTCAAAAACTTGCCAAAACAAAATAACCATATTTGTCAGAAATCATAACATAATATATTCTCTAGATACCATGGCATAATGCTGATACCCTCCAGAAATCATATCACAATACTGATTCACTCAAAGTCAAATCACAATATTCATACTCTCCAGAAATCATACAAAACTAGTAATACTTTCTAGAAAACAACAAAATACTCATACTCAAAAGATGATAATGTAACTCCGAATATCATACAACAATGATAATATTGTCCATACATCAAGCCAACAAACTGATACTCCAGAAAGTAAAACCCAATACTGAAACCAAAACACGATACTTCTACTCCTGAATTCTTATCACAATATTGATGCCCCAGAAATCATGTTCGGTCAATATCAGAACGGATAGATAATGGAGCGAGTCACGGTGGGATAAAGCCCTAAAGTATAATAATAATCATTTTCTCCGCAACTTCCCCTACAAGCCATAACTCGTATGCATCACATGCTAAATAAAGCTTTGCTGAAATTCGTTGTCTTTTCTGTGCTAGCTTTACAACGCCCTGTACCTTCGAAGTGCGTACTGGACTTATGACTTTCGGATGTTTTCTGTGCGGTTCTGATAGTTATTCAACACCGTTATTGCGATATCACAATGTTAAAAATACGTGTATGTCCTTGATATCATTGCATCCATACATGTATTAACATCAATATTCATATGGATAATCGGGTTATACCAGTTATTAACTTTTCCTCATGAAATAGTGAATGAATGAATGAATAGTTTGTTTATTAACGCGTCAAGCATAACAAATACAGGTATGACTATAAAGTGAATATACAATATACAATTGATTATGCAAGGACTCAATAGGCCGAAGAGACACGTCGTAAATCAGTAAAAGACAAACGAATACTAAGATTATAATCATATAAAAGTAAGATAATGTAAATAGTTCTTAATTAACCTGATAATGAACACAACTCGACAGAAGAAACGCCTACCATGTATTTTAATTTATCACATTTCGTAAAAACTATAAAGATCACATCAGCAAAATGACAGCATTATGAAGTTGCACCATTTCTGCACACTGTTTCGAAGTTTCAGAAGTTGTTACAACAATTGCGGTTGTTGAAATGAGACAAGGGTAACTGTTTAGTATTTGATCAGTGTATAATAAGAGAAAATATATTTGAAACAGATCAACAATGAACCACGAGCAACACTACAGGCAAGGAATCGTATTGAAGTACGTGGTCACGGTGCGTGAGTTAATCAACCGGAAGTAGCGATCTTCTTTGGGCGTGGTTTTCTTGAAAGTTATTTACTCAAATCACATTTTTCCACACGATTTCAATGGATTGTTATATCAATTTTTGTTTAAGTATAACCTGCAGACCACCCTTATTACTTATATGTCAGAAATTATTTAAGTATACGTCTAAAAACAATATCATATCGGTGTTTCTGTACCCAATAGTATATTTTCATAGAGTTAAAGGGGAATGTATCGCCTTCGTGGATATGATAGGGAACATCATTTTGCAGCACAGTAAGTGGCAACCTGGTCAGAAATTCATGGTAAGAAGAGAGTGTCTTTATTATCTCAGAAATCTAAATGCTGACTACACGCTGAAGCACGGTGATGACATATGGCGTGTCGTTGTCTCACATAGACCAGAGAGCCCTCTACTGGGCGGTCAGCGAGCTCTTTATGAGTATTTGGACGTCTAATCGTCCTCAATAGCTTGTATTTTAGCAAGACAGTGTGATATTAAACTTGTCGCCCTCGAACGTGCTGTTTTCAAAAGACTGCATCTGGTTGAGTGTCGCGCAGAGAGCCTGTCTCGTATTTTCCTCCCTGAATTGTCAACAAATATTTTCTTTCTCGGTCGTATCCTCGTCGAGAAGCGTAGTCCCGACTCAACCATAAACGTCGGATAGGAAGCCAGGACGAAAGGCAAGCAATTACAAGCTCCTGGTGAGGTGGGAGCATATGTTTAAACAGCGCTTTGGGATTTGAACGGGGAGTTACGAGCTTTCATCTGGCTACAGTGTATCAAACAGACAAATTGATACAAAGACGGCTTGAATAGGCGAGCGTGCTAACTCCGTGTTTCACCATTCCTGCTTTTTGATGGTCGCTATGATGAGAACAGGTGAAATCAGCCATCTTTGTTCACAATTAATTTGAAGACATGTTGACGCAGAGTGTTGTCAACACAATAACTAGCCGGCAGGAGGCGCTCTCCACGGGGAACGTGACTCTCGCGAGCTTGGCGCGTGCGAACCAGTCGTAATTGGCAGGAGCGCTATAGATTACCCATACAAGGATAAAAAGGATTAACAAACACGATGACAGAATGGGAGTTGTGTAGCGACTGCACTATCTACATACTGTAAACATTTAAACTCCGACACGAATATCTTGAGATCAAGTGTTAGTTTTTTTGCTAGAAAACTCGATGAATATCTTTGATGTGCTTCGGTGATAGCACGATTGGTCGGCACACACGCGAGTATAGTCTGTGTTTGCCTCCATACTTGAGATATTGACCACTGCTTTCTAAACACACATACCCTGATGTTGTAGCCACTAGATTTTCACGTTATGCAAATTGATGTACATGGCATCACTATTCAGGCAAATATGCGCATTGCTGATGATAAAGAAACATTCCTGTCCAATAGATATTTCTTTCATGTGATCTTAACTAGTTAGAACGATAAAATAAATCAAATGCATCAAGTTCCAAATGCATCAAATTATAAACAAAAACATTTTAATAATTTAGAACTTAAGTTTGTGTTTTCGTGCTCATTGGTTTAGTTTTTTCACATGCAACGCCAAGACAACATCGTCATATTGATGTAATATGGATGACTTAAACATATTCATTTCACTGAAGAATTGGATTGCTACATGTAAACAAGCTGATATGAATACCTCCAAAATATATAAATGTTATGGTAAATTTACAATATACATGATATACAGTATTACACATAAACGCCAACAAGTAATATCAAGTACTACGTCAAAAATCAACAAATGCCACTAAAGACACTCATTATACGTCAACCAATAAGTATTGATCAAATCTGTCTGTTAAATTTATTAAATCGTTCACTGATATTAAAAGTTCATTATTTTTGGTGGACGAACGATTTTCCGGAAACGGATTTGATAGCAAATCCTTTTTGAAATAGGGCATGAAAATAAAAGGTGCGTTAAGTCGTCATATGTAGTTATGACCACAGGAAAAGGCGAAGGTTTAAGTCTTTAATGCTTGTGTGTGCATTTCAGTCGCTGCATTCAAGTCTGAAACGAGAATGTAGTGCTGTATTACCGTATTACTGTGTATTACAAAATCTCCCCCACGACTTTTAAAAGGCAATATGGCTGCATGTGTCAGTATCGTGGTGGATAGCATTTTTGAAAGTCATTGAAGATGGCGAGGTTTTATGTTCTAGCTATCGATAATGAATCTCTTAGTTTAACGGAACGATCTCATATATACAGTTTAGCAGGTTTTTTGTTGTTTCTTTTTTCTTTTTCTTTGTTCTCATAACATGATTGAAATAGAAGTACAATACATGATGAAACCTCAGTAGGTACATCAAATACAGTGGCCAAGTAGCTTCAAATGACTAATAATTACAGCCTTATCAAGGGAAAGGGTCTGATTAGCTTAACAATTGAATATTGGGAATAAGGGAAACCGTTTGTTAGAAAATATATCCCATTTACCATTTCCTCTGGATATGAATTTTTCAACAGTGTAGATGTCTTTCAGAACTTTCAGGAACTTTGGTTGTATTTTATTCAAAGAACGAATGTAGATAATCTTTAAGAAGAGAGCAATATGTGTAATAACAATGGGCTATCAAAGAATCCAAACCAAACTAAACTTTTTGTTACTTTATAAGCCCCTTTATTTTTTATGATGCAGTTTTCAAGTGCCTTCCGGAGGGTTTTAATAACATTGCATTACCAATATACATGACATACAGTTTCACTATCAACATTACAAACGCTACAAACAACATTGTCAACAAGTTGCATTTTCATAAAATCTCCCCTTTGGCCTAAATAAGTCTCTTCAAACATTTAAATTGAAAATCCAGAACTTTTACATCCTTTAAACTCTTACTTCAAATATCAAATATCATGTGCCAATGAAATCATTACCTTGAACTAAAGTTTCCTATTTTTGCCAGATAGGAGGTTTAACATTATTGGATAAATGTTTATCATAGAATATATACAGTCATGAAAATTTTATGAAGAATATCTAGACGATTGTTACAATGTATGTATATATCTGTGTTTTCTTAAAGTAATTGTCCATGCTTCTGGTAATGCATACACTACACATCCAATCTTTATTCAACACTTAAAGGCCACAGGCCTATAGTACATTCAGTGAAAACAATATTTACACATTTGTACAATACGTGTAACAGCATAACACATCACTTCACATATATTTGTCAATTGACATCTATTCATGTTACATATAATATCTATCATATCATTTCACATCTAATGACGTCACATATTATATTGTCACATCATATATATCACATCCCAACATATATACTGGCCCAAAAAAGAAACGCATAGCGAAAATGTGTTTTTCAAAGTATGATATTTTTAAAATTAAGGCTTGAAATTTTGTAAAAGTTACTGCTAAAGTTAGACTATAGTTTTTACAACAATTTCTTGCACTTGGACACAAAAATTTGTGAATTGCCGCCAAAACGCAGCAGTTTGAATCCAACCTGAAAAAATGTGCATGGAGAAAAATCCTAAAGCATGTTGCACGTGCAAATACGGGTACTTAGGCTTGATACCGATGGGTATAAAACCTGGGTAGTCCCATTGCGAATCACTCTCAGATGCTCCGTATACACGACTCTAAAGATGCCAAGACTTAATGAAGAGTGCAGAAACCAGGCCATTGGACGTCTAGAAACTGGCGAAAGTCAGTCAGCAGTAGCCAGGCACTTCAACGTTACTCAGAGTACCATATCTCGTCTCTGGCACCGCTACACAGTCCACAACTCCACGAGAGATCGACCGAGATCCGGCAGGCCAAGGGTGACAACTCCGGCGCAGGACCGATACATCCGGGTGATGCATCTTCGCAACAGGACAGTCAGTGCCACCTACACAGCCAACAACATTCCTGGACTTCGTAGAGTATCAGCGCAGACCATCATCAATCGCCTTCGTCAACATGGGATACGTCCTATGCGACCATATACAGCGCCATCTTTGCAACGCCATCATCGTCGTGCACGTCTGCGATGGAGCAGAAACGTTCGCCCATGGACTCTAGTGCATTGGAGGAGAATCTGGTTCAGCGATGATTCGCGGTTCATGCTCTATCGCCACGGTCTATAGACGGAGAAATGAACGTTACGCTCAACACTGTATCCGTGCAATCGATGCATACGGTGGAGGGAGTGTAATGATGTGGGCAAGCATATCCTTTAATGGTAGGACAAATTTGGTTCACGTGAAAGGAAATTTAACTGCTGTACGCTATCGAGACGAAATCCTGCAACGTCACCTTCTTCCCGCAATTGACGTCAGACGTGAAATTTTTCAACAGGACAATGCCAGACCGCATACTGCGCGTGTTACCATGGATTATCTTGCCAACAGCAATGTGAATGTACTGCCATGGCCCTCCAAATCTCCAGACTTGAACCCAATCGAGCATTTGTGGGATTTGTTGGATAGACGGGTACGACGTCGACAACATCCACCGCAGACGCTTCAAGAACTGACCCACGCACTGCTGGATGAGTGGGGAAGAATTCCACAACGCCAGATTCGACGACTCATTCAATCCATGCCCAGGCGATGCAGAGCAGTGATCCATGCTCGTGGTGGTAGCACCCGGTACTGACTTCGTCACAGTGATGTCACAATCACAGACGTCCACAGGAGGATTAAATGACTGCATTTAGTGGAGGAGACATGCATTTAATGCTGTGAAAAATTTGGTTGTTGTACATTCCATATTTAGTGTGCAATTATGCTGTAAACACATGACAATAAACTCTGATTTTTCTGTTTTGCGTTTCTTTTTTGGGCCAGTGTATTACATTATTTCATTAAATCATGTCTGTCTGTCTGTGCATAATAAATGAACATATATAGAAAGGTTTTGTAGAACATTTTGTGTTCGATATGGAAGGGCAGACAATGTCATAATATTTGGGTATTTATGATAATATGCTTTAAGATATGTTTCTCTAAGATGTGAATAAACAGAGCATATAATTAAAAAATGGTATTCGTCTTCGTTTACATCTAAGCGACAAAGCTTTCAGATTCTTTCTTCACGAGTAATTTTTATATAGCGCCCTGTCTCCACACAACATAACCAAGATCCATATATGTACCTCGTATATCAAACTTCAACAGCTTCAACTTCTCTAAGGACATAAAATCCTGTTCATTGCAAAGATCTTTAACTGTAAAAATGCCATGCTTAGCCCACTGTCTAATAAAGTGATTATTTTTCAACCACAGAGGTTACATTAATATGATTTTGACGTTATCTTCTTCAATGGTAGTTATAGTACAGTAGGATTTCCATGTTGTTATATAACATCTTATACCCCCTTCTGGATAGTCCTTCTCAATATGCTGCGTTTGATTGTATCATGTCTGTCTTCCAAATGAATTTGAAAAATATTCTCTCCAAGGATATCATCTGGAGGGTTAGGTAAAGAATTGACAATGTGAACCAATTTTGAAAGAGGTATTTTTTAATAAGTAAACTGTGATTTTTACAATCAGTGTCAAATTGCCATTCTATATTAAAATCTTGACATTGTGTATCAATGCTACCTTATAAATATTAATTTTCAAACCTGACATATTGTGAAAAAAATGTTGAGTGTATCTATAGCGTCTATAGCGTATCTTCTGAGCCATCAGCATATTTACAGTTAATGTTAATGTTAATGTCGTCTCGAAGATTGTAAGTTTGGGAAGTAGATAACTTTGTGTATTATTATGATCATTATATTAAACAAAGTCATTATATGAACGCATCGTTATTTGTTTCTTAAAGGGACAGTAGCACGTCTTTTCGCTGAAATAAGTCGTGAAATGAATTTGAAAAATAATGTCACCAATAGAATAAACACTCTTCTCTTTTCTGAAAATCAAGTTAAAAAATGAATATACATGGTCCCGTAAAGCCAGGGGAATAGTTTTTGTCATTCGAAATAATAAAATGTGTTCACAATAAAATGGCCGCCATGCAATTTTTGTTTTATACGCAACACCGTTATTACCACTACGTATAATCGGTTTGTGTAATAAGATGTTTTACCTTCCAATGTAAATGTAAATGTACATGACATTAACTATCATTATAAATGGGAATTATGAAAAACTAAAATTTTAAAAACATTCTACTGTTCCTTTAAAATAACTTATGATTGCTCGTACCACGGATGTCGCCGCACACAGATCTCAGGGCATCAAGATGGAATTTTTTGAAGAATATCTGCTTGCTGTACAATTATCCCCATGTATGACTGTGGAACTGTTTATACGTGATTTCATATTTCCGCTTAATCGATATTTGAGACTTCTAAGACAATTCAACAATGTGAATTACCTTTTAGCAGTATCGTTCATTTGATTATTCCAAGAACAGTCAAATAAGACCGAGATGTTTATGGAATGAAACTGAGTCAATAACATTGTCATCATGGTTAAACCTAGCATTTGAATTGCTCGATTTTGCGGATAAAGCGAATCGATTTTGTTGTATTTGGATTAAACGATTTTTGCTATTTATCTGTCCATTCTGTAATTCGCTTAAAGTTCTCATTCATATCAAATGCTGTTTCGATAAAGTCATCAATAATCGCGTATAAAGATGTATCATCCGCTAAAGATGTATATTACACTGAACGATATCATAATAATTTATATTACAATAAATAAGAGCGGTCATAAAACTTAACCCTGGGGTACCTCTGCAAAGACAGCTCTTTTATCAGTTCGGAATCCATTAATTACCACACAGTGTTTTTTATTTTCAAAATAACTTTCGAACCACTTTGACAAAATAACCCTTTATACCACATCTTTGCAATTGTTTTGTTAACATCACAAACAACAGCTGTAATTCCTTTACTTTTATCTACTGCTCCAGCTATGAAATCATACAAACACGGCAATTGATTAACAGTAGAGTCTCGTGGTGTGAAACCGGACTGGCGGTTAGAAATTATGTCATCATCTCTGAAATAAATTTAGTTGAAAACATGTTAATAAAAACACATTTTTCAAAACCCTTGCTAAATAAATTGATAGTGCAACGGGTTTGTGATCAGAGCAATCAATAAAATTAAGCTGTAATGCATTTTTAAAAGAATGACAGAGTAGTATCTCTATGTGCATTATATATCTGGATCAAATTAGCATAAACCGACAGCTGATACTGTCAGGTCTACATGCCTTTGTTCTACCTAGAGATGAAAGAATATCATGAACTTCATGTGTATTTAGATACAAGTCGCTTTGAGGATTATCAATATCTGAAATAACTTATTCGATCTATTTGCCCACATAAGAAACTTTGGTGTGATTTGGGAAGTATTCATTCATAATATCTGCAATATCAGTGCTTTCATCATACAGTAAATGATCATGGAGAACGGGTAGAAAGATTTGTTCCTTTGGTGAACTCGTTACTGTTTATAAGGCGCCATCAGATTTTTTTACCATCTTTAATTTATCAAGTTAGTCTGTATGAACCTGTTTTTCAGTTCTTTCTGAAGATATGATATGGCATACAAGTATTTGCCTTCCTTGGGTATCGATAAATGCATATTAATTCAATATGGATTGCATTAAATGAGACTTCCTGCAATGGAAACAATTCAGATGAAGAACCCTCTGAAGCACACGCGTGTCGTGTACAGTATACAGTTAATCTCACACATGATCTTACGCATTTTACATTTGTGGTTTGTTCTAACTTTCTTTCGAAAGCATAATTTCTCCACAGAGATAATAATTTAAGTCAATTTTTTGTCATTTTCTCAAATTATATGTTTAGTTACGGTTATCTTTTGTGGAAGCTATAAATAATCGCTGGTATTGATTTACCTTGTTGGGAAGAATTTGTTGTGTCGGTTATATTTTATCACTTCCTAACATGTAAAATTTTATTTACTAGTCTCAGAATCGATATTAAGCAAATCTTAATAAAGTATATATTATTGGCAATGTTTGTCATCGTAACAACGTCTCTTGTTGCAAATCCGATTGCAGCGTATGGTAGTTGTAATTGACCGTGTATTTTGTCATATACAAGTCATTGTGTCTTAAATTATAATCTAGTTTATATATCACTGCTTCTAATTTCGTTCTGAAGCAAATGAACGGGTTGTCTTATTTGCATTAACGGACGCCAACCCCTGCTAAATATAAATAAGAGTGTAAGTAGCACATTTCTGTAAAGAAAATCAAGAACCAATCATCAAAAAATTAATAAAATGTTTCACAACATAAGTACGTAAAAGCACAACAGAATCAAATATAAAAAAAAAATCAAGTGAATTAACACAACGTTGAATTAAATCGACAATGTCACCCTCTTTTGGCAAAGCATTGATCAAAACGAAACCTATATAATTATCTTTTTTTAGCGAAACACCTAATTTACAATGAAATCGGTCCCACACTTGAAATAGCGCGCTATACATGTAATTGTTTTTTGCAACATATGTGTTTGCTCTTATGATTTGCAATACTCGTTGATTATTCTTCACATTTATGAAAATATCATAATCATAAACATGCTGATAATAACTGATAAGAAGATTTGCTTCAATTTACCTGTTATATTAGCCAGGTGATGAGACGGGAGACGCGTTGTCAAACACACCTGTTCGCACCTGACACAAGTTAATCAAATATTAATCTGAAGGTATTTAATGATGTGTAGAGGCCCACGTCTGGACTGTTCGTATTCAGTCCAACATGACACTATTGTCACTATAATTGATTATGCTGACATTAAATGGAGAACTGCAAGGTGCTCGCTTTCTGCACGTACTTGATGAAACCGCCTACCTTCTTAAGGGGCAGTAGCACGTTTTTTGCAAATTTTATTTAAAAAAAAAAAAAATTTACTTTAGAGGGTTAAACATCTCATCACACAAACCAATTATCCATAGTGGTAATAACGGTGTTGGGTATAAAGCAACATTTGCATGACGGCCATTTTATTGTGAACACATTTTATTATTTCGAACAACAAAAATGATTTCCATGGCTTTACAGAACAATGTACACTCATTTTGTAACTTGATTTTTGAAGAGAGAAGGGTGTTTTACTATTGGTGACATTATTTTTCAAATACATTTCATCGACTTATTTTAGCAAAAAAACGTGCTACTGCCCCTTTAATGACTACTGGTGATGTTACCATTGTAAGCCTATTCCTGTATTCCAACGAACTCTTTTTATCATCAAAACAATGTCCAACATCTCTTTTAACGAATACTCATTTTATACCTAAATTATATTTAATTGTTCTTTTATAATTGCAATATTTTGCATTTCATTGTTATTTTAGTATTATTCAGATATAAATTGTTTCAATATCAATGTATATCATATTTTCACCATAACCTATAATGAGATGTCCAGTGGCAAAGCATCGACCACGATTCGACTTATGCATGGAATTCAAATATTCTTTACTATCGGACATGAGCATGCTTAACCTTACGAGGTACCCATTCATAGCTGAGTGGACTAGGTCACATACAAATGTATTGTGTCCAAGGACAATAAACACATACGTACAGAGCAGAGTTAAGGCAAAGATATACTATAAACACTTGAGCGAAGAGAGAATGGAAAATAGGTACTTACATGTACTGAAGAGGTTTAGCATACATGTCCATGACATTTCCACTAAATCGTCAGTAAATGGTAATTCTATTTGTACATATGCATTGAAATCAAAGAGCTAAGTTTTGAAAAGAACTGATTTCTGTCGCACATATAGTGTTCACAATGTAAACTAATATGGCAGTCATACTCACTGTAGTGCCTTTCACATTGTTCACAATACTTTGAGAATTTTGCTCTTGAGCTGACTTGTTCAAAAAAAAAAATATCTCTGTATTGTGGATAAACATACGTCAACTTATATAATGTACACTAAATGTATTGTGGGTAAGGCGGTATCTAGACATATCCAGTCGCAAACAAACATGGGTACACTATAGTACAGATTCAGTTTCACTAACACAGTTAATTACTATTTTACGCCATGAAGATTTACATGGAAACGTTGGACAGTACAAGAGGGCAGTTACGAACAGTTTGTAGAAGGGTGTCACATATACTATGCGATGCTTTAGTTCTATATTGAAAGTTGCTTGAATAAGCCCTTAAAGGAGGAGTAGCATTGACTGTTGCATAAGCTACGTAATGGAGAATGCATGAGGAGCTGTGGATTCCTTAAAAATAATCAACGAGCCCCGAAGCATTACAAAACTTAATTTGTCTAGTTGAGAGATATTTTAAGATCCTATTCAGATACACCAAGACAAAATACGTCAGTTTCGAAAAATGTACTCGATTAGCCATTACTGAAAATGTCTAAACCTAACACCCCTCCTGACTGGGACAGTCAATGGCCAGTAGGTTCCTAAATAATAATCAACTGATAACACAATAGAGTGACGTCATGACCATGGATTAACAAAGAATAAAAGTATACATTTATTTATGTAGCGAGTTATGCTCCATAAACCTAGGTGTCCTTATACTGAGGCAGGCGAAAATCGTTTGCCGAAACCGTGAATATATCGAGCGAAATGTATTTTTGTGATTTCTACAAGTTCATAATCTTTACCTTGCAGAACAGGTAATCGTATCCGAATAAGCTTGTGGGAAGTAATATCCACTTCGAAATTTTTTAAATTCATAGAGTGGAGATCTTTACAGTTTAGGCCATGATTACTGAACGAGTTTACAGACTGCCGTGCTTTTTGACAGTATCCGTGTTTAATGCGTTGCTTCACGTGTTAAGATGACATGTACTATCAACCAAATTTCTATTCATATTGAAATCGAAAACCGATTATTAAATAAAATGCAAATGGATGAAGGAATTATGTTAATGACATCGTTACGCTTTTAAGTTTTATATGTACTGCATGTTTCAAAATCCGTGCTTCAATGTTTGTCATGTCTATGGAGCGATCATGGACACCGAAACGTCGTCTAATACTTAAAGAGCCATCAAGCATGTTATTGTTTCCAATAAAAAAGAAATTTCGGAAAATAAACTTATAACGTAAATCGCCAGAGAAATCTTTTATCTACAACATGACATGTGAGAAATAATTTTTATATCACGACAATGTAATCAATTTGGTTTCAAAGAGAAGTATCCTTCAAGTAGCGCGCGCTAAGGGTTTCTGACGTCATATAAACAGAATCCCCTTTGTTGCGTAAAACGTACTACACAACAGCAAACCGAAGCGTGAAGGCTCGTCTCTAGCGCAAGTCGCCATAACAACCTATGTGCTGCACGCGCTGCACGTGCTTCTCTTGCAAGTTACCCTTGTAACACATTACTGAATGAGACGATTGCTTTATAAACAATGTTTCTAAATGTCCTGAGAATATACAAATTATAGCCTGTTTTATGTACTTCTTATGAGATAACACCAGCAAATTATGACCTATTATGATTTTTACTCTCATTAACTTAAAACTTCAAGCAAAGTACCTAGTTGGGTAAAACAATTATTCCAATTTCTGTAGCAAATACATAATTAAATGAAATGGTAAATAAATAACCGCCAAAAACTATATATTTCAATTTCTTTCATTGGTCATAAACTGTGTTATTCTATCGTGTCTTTGTATACAGTGTGTGAGTTAGACCACAATACGTTGTGCTTGAAAATAAAAGACTGGATCTTTATTTAGACTGGAAAACACCTTTACTAATTAGTGCAATTTCTCGGCTTATTTTGGGTCGAAAACATTTGGGAAAAAATAAGTGTATATATTTAACGGAGATAGATTTTTCCCATATGTTCATCAACATCCTTGATGGCTCTTTAATTGATATCCTGCTTTTCTAATCGATAACAAAGTGTTATGTTTGGGAAAACACTATTTGCAAAATTACGCATTTTTTTCCACAATATGTTCTATTGCAGAAAGTGTGATCCCAGTGTAACAATGTTACATTTGTTCACTATCAAAAGACACGTTTTTCCAATCGACCTTGTTATTTCACAGCGCAAAAACGTATATTGTTTAATATTTGTCAACTCCAATTGCAGAATAGATAATACACGTACATTTACTCCCTTTCATGATGTTATCTTCCCTGGACGATTTAATGCATGCAAATCAGGACTTGGGGACAAACAATCCCGAAATATTGTTTCAAAAGAGAACAGCAATTGTAAATGTAATATTTAACAGCAAAATTATAATGTAACATGTCTACCAGTTGGTGAATTTATCTTCAAAGATAAAACTGTATATATGCTTTAAATAAATAATAAATAATTAAATGGAGAGATAAATACAGAATCAGTGTTGCACTGGTTTGGACAACCGTCCTGTTTACCATGAATGATTCCCGCCATCCACACGAGGTGACGCGTTGTGTAGTTTAATTGAGTCGTCCAAGAGTTACTTCCCTTCCACCTTCCGCGTGGCATACACGTTATGTTGAGCGCTGTCAGTGAAGTGTACCCAAAATGCAATCCGATTTTTTTACCCGCTTTATTACTGGATTATCCGAGAGTTTAAAAGGTTGGGTACCTGCCCCATATGGAGACTTGAGTTGAAAGACTTGTAGCGTCACCCTTAGTAACTGGCAATCATTTAGTTCGAAGAGGACCTCCGTCCGCCCAACAGTAAATGGGTACCTGGTAGTCTGAATTGGAACCTAGAGCGCCTGACCACATGCTGTCATTACTATAATTGTAAAGTCATATCTGATATTCTAATGGCAGAGTATTTCCATGGAATCCACGTTGATAAAGAGAGTTATGTCACATATGATGGTTAAATTCCTCACTGAACGGAATTTTGCGAAAGTAGTTCGCGTATTTGACCTTTGACCTGTTTTGCATATTTATCAGATTTGGATACCAAAGATTGCTTTATTGCATCGATAACACCTTCCATTATATGATAAATAAAATATATCACTTTTTTTTATCATATCAGCCACCGCCTTATCCATAAAATATACATTAAATAAACAATACTAAAACAAATGGTATACATACATACATATATACATACAGTACTAAAAACAAACAGCATACCTACAAGACATACCTACACAGACACACACTCATACACAAACATCCCCATACATACAACCCCATACATACAGTGTACGGTGATTGTAAATACCGCACTCAACCTTTCAGTCATTCTATCTTAACATATATTTTACATTCGCCCTCCACATACACAGTCTATCATACACTCACCAACTCACATCCAAACACATAGGACATATACATACTAAAAATAGAAATCTACCCTGACATACATCCTGACACTCATCTACCTTGCACTCAATTTAATAATTAAGTGGATTAGTGTATTAAGTGGATTAGTGTATTAAGCGGATTGGGTTTAGTTGGCAGTGGGCACTGGGAAGGAAAAGAAAAACAGATTTTACTGTATATCATTTTTCTTTATCTTTTGCTTCTTTTATTTAGATGTATATATATATATATATATATATATATATATATATATATATATATATATATATATATATATAAATATTTATATATATATATATATATATATATATATATATATATATATATATATATATATATATATATATATATATATATATGAATCTGTATTTGTTTCCGTAAAGGGGCCACCGGCCCAATATACAAGTACATACAATATGAATGCAAAATGTTAATGAAGCGCCGTACAATTACTGGCTAGAGATATTACAGTTATGAAACCATGCGCGTTTCTTAAGTGCCAGAAATACATATTTAGCTAGGTTATTGACAATGGAAGTATTATTTGATGACATACACATGTAAGTTGTAGAAATGTACACATATTAGGAAACTGAATATAATATTTAGGGAGTAAGCTCTGGCGAAGATTATAATAAAAGTCACATTCCATACAGAAATGATATTCCGACTCCACTACTGGTACGATACAAAAGTCTTTCATTCCGTGCGATATCAGTATATATATATACAATATATCATATACTGACATGACACAAAAATGTGTAAATAAAATCGTATAGAGTAGGTCTGGGTAATTCCGCTCATGAGGGTAATTCCGCTCGGTTGCTAAAAATCTGCCATTACAAATTTGAAGTGTTTTGTCTTGTTGTATAATTACTTCGTTTCAAGACGTTGTTATAATACGGTGTCATTTATGAAACTCAGTTTAATTTATTGAGTAATTTTGGTTTTATAAATCCATGAAACAATTGGATTGGATATTGGATTGACACACATTAACATGCATTGGCATTTGTGTTGAAGTGTTGTTTAATCAGCACCTATCAGTTCCAATCACCATGCAACAACTTCAAAGCCACCCACATCCACAATTGTGCTCTTTTCCAATCAACTGTAATTAGCTGTTTGCTTCACAATTTCAATGAAGCCAATTGGCCTCCTTCGTTTCATCTTGTGTGTTTATTTACATCTTCAATAAAGCCCACAGGCCATTGTTTATCTACTTACTCCCCCTTATGTTTGTATTGCAAATCCTCATTGTATACCATTCGCATGCTTCACCCCCTCATGTTTGTATCACAAATCCCAATTGTATACCATTCTCATGCATGTTAATCTCCCTGATTGAGTTTCCTCACCATTGTTTTGTTTGCTATATAAATGTACCATATGCATAACTGTAATGGGCGCCTTATCATTTTTACACCATTTAACCATCAAATATCCTTGCATTTTCACTTTCATAGTAAACGGTATTAAATTATCTACCTTTCCATGTAAATAAAGGTGAGGTTAAATTTAATACAACTCCCATAACTAGAAAAAGCGCCAACTCATATAAGCTAATATATGACTAACTGAAATGAGCGCCTTTTCATTTTTACACCATTTAACCATCAGGTATCCTTGCATTTGCATTTTCCTAGTAAACGGTATTAAATGATCTACCTTTCCATGTAAATAAAGTGAGGATACGTCTAATACAACTCCCATAACTAGAAAAAGCGTCAACTCAACAATATAAGCTATACTATGCATTACTGAAATGGGCGCCTGTTTAGTTTATCATGAAGCATCGCGTGCTACAGATATTAGAAACTGGGATTATTGTTTAGTTAATTATGAAGCATCAAGGGCTACAGATATCAGAACTAGGATTATTGTTTAGTTTATCAAGAAGGATCGCGTGCTATAGATATTAGAAACTGGGATTATTTTTTAGTCAAAACGTTATTTCAACCCCCCAAACCGTTATTGATTTATCCAATGGATGCTCTTTAAAGGGCCCCTTTATTATTTCTCTAATCAATCCTCATGTACGGGTTTGATAGAGAGCCTTTCGGGCTCATGAAGAAAAGTTGACGGTAATTGATTAAATGAAAAAACAATATCCTTTAAAGTAAATTAAGGAACGACTCATTCAATGCGATGCACTGACAACTACTGGAGAGGATTGTTCAAGAGGTACTACCGAATGCTTCTAATCAATCAAAAATAAATTTTGGAATAAAATAAAATCCCCGGCTTCTTGCATCAAAGTGAAACTGGTTGAGTCAAAGAGCTTGACTGGAAATGATCGAATGGTTTCTGCTCCAGCAAGATGTTGGACTTTTTTCAATAAATACAGACAGCAGTTTGAAAACAATATGATATTCATTAAAAACTATTCTGCTCTTGCTTATTCTCGAAACCTATATAGCTGATCAGTACATACTAATATAAACATTCAAAGAAAAGAATCAATATAAATCAAACACTTGTCACTTTTATGATTTCAATACAGACAAACGCATTCCTATAAATAATTTCCGGGCAAGATGCCAGATAAGACCAATCCGTTTGTTGAACAGGAACATAATCACTATCAGTTTCCTAGAAATGTCATGGACAAAGTATGTTGTCCTCGAACACTACCCTTAAAGGTTAACTTTTATAACGGATACACTTGTCAATGTGACGTTTCATGCCTTTAAAGGTTTAGAATGTTAGCATAACAACATTAATTACACACTCTTATGTAAAAGATAATGAATACCGGTTTTATAAATTACCAATTTACAAGATATATCATTTATTCATTATTGCTTTGCAAAGGGTTTTACAGGATTCGTATTGCTATTCCATACGGTTGTCAAGACTATTTGGTTTTAGAAGTGTTTTAGAAGCAGTGTAATCCTAAAAAGCATTAATGTGTTTATCCAACACTCTAAAGAAACGTCACTATGCAAAATACAAGCTATTTCAATCAACAAGTAATAATTTCGTCTGAAACAGAGTTACACCATGTCTTCAGAAGCGAAATGAACAAATTGTATAATTTAAAAGCAGTATCTATTCCTATATCTTGACATATCGGCTAATACACCTACACTTGTAACAAAACAAACCATAGCAACGATACCGGAAGTTGGGTTTAAATGATTTGAACACCCCAAGTGTATTTGAACTACCATGAAATACAAGACGTCTTTAGAGAACATGTACCTATTTAAGATATTCAAAATTCAAATTCTCCAACAGGAGTTTTCCCTCTTAACTCTGTTGAAAAGGAGTGACGTTTCTTTTGCGGCTGAGTGTATGCATGCCAAGACTTCTCCCACAAGTCATACCTCATGCCAGTCTCCATCATTGGCAAATTTAAGTAATGCATATACTGGTATGCCATGGATACAATATACATGTTCATGGCCAAAAATGATCATTGATACAATGTATAGTTCATGGCCAGAAGGCCTAGGGTCATGGAAACAATATACATGTTCAGGGCCAAGAAGGATCATAGATACAATATACATGTTCATGGCCAGGAGGGTCAGAGATACAATATACATGTTCATGGCCAAGAAGGAGCATAGATACAATATACATGTTGATGGCCAGGAGGGTCATAGATACAATATACATGTTCATGGCCAGAAGGGTCATGGATACAATATACATGTTCCTGGTCAGAAGGGTTATGGATACACTATACATGTTCATGGCCGGGTTGTTTATGGATACACTATACATGTCCATGACCAGGAGGACTTTATCGAGCTCCAGGGAGGGAATGCTTTAAAACAAGCTGTTCTGTCAATACTGTGTGAAGCGGCCCATAAATATCTATGGGTGGTATGTTTTTCCTCTGTAATAAGTATATGCATTATTCTAACTCTTGACAGTCATAAGACAGACAGGATACATATATAAAAAAACGACGTTAACATTTTCACTGGTCTTTGTGCGTCCAGGCAAATTGCACATATGTGGCATAACTAATTGGTACTGTGTCGTTTTGACACTTTTCTGAAGAAAGTTAAGAACTGTGAGAATTCTCTTAATGTAAAGTTAGAACAAACCATTTTTATAAAGGAAACAAATGTTCTATATCATGCTTAAGATTTAGTATTGTAGTTATGCGAAATATATATATAACGCAATATACGGAACGTAGTGTAATTAATTACGCTGACTGAGGGATTCGCCTAATTAAATTATCTAATCAATCTTCTTGCCAGTATTTGAAAGAGAAACTTCACATTGAAAATGCTATAGCTGACATTAATTGAATTAAAGATAAAAAATGTTTGCAATAATATGCTTTAAAGTAAATTAAGATGCCAATCATTCAATAAGACGTGTCGACAATGTCAACTGACGGGGGATCGGTATGGAGCTTTTGCTTGGAAATTAATGAATGCAGGAAATGCATCTAATCACTCCCAACATAAAAAGAGAAATACGTGCAGTAGCTCGCTTCTCGTTTTCCCAAAATAATGTGTTGAGTCAGAGAGATGGAGAGCCTTACAAATGGGAACTGTTTTTAAAATCCCCAATTAATTTAATGCATCTGATATTGTTGACAAACGTTTGCTTAACATTTGTAACTTGATGATTTTAATCAATTGAAAATTTTAAAATGAATTTGCTGTTGAATATGAGAAATGGCTGTTATATTAATTGTTCAACATACATTCAGTTGCTCTTTGATTGATGAGGTTCCAGGGAGTGACACTTCAAGCAGTTGACCTACTCACACATGTCACAGGTCAAGATTACAGGATAACTTCAACTGTTGTAAAACGCAGAATTATAGTAAGCCCAGTTTCAATTTCTCTGGAATATTTGAACAGTATATATATTTTTCATTTATTCATCGATTTTACATAATGTCCGATATATCTCCCCTACGGGGCCAGGCATTGGTAACCACTCTCCGAATATAGGCTGTATTACTGTCTATTCTAACTTACATTACACAGGTTTTGGCTTTCCACTACAAATAGACGTCGGTCACATCCTTTTGGACTGTTTTTATACATTGTTTTGTAAGATACGTTCATTGCACATTTTAAAACTGAATTACTCGTGATGACACCGCATTACGGATTTTTAAAACTCAATATTAACACACATTTGTCATTACTTTCGCAGATGAAATATTTACAAATATATTAAATATATTATATTTATTTAGTTATTTTAACTATAGATTATTTACTACTGAACTTATAGTTTCAAGGGAGGTGTGTTTGATAATGCTAATAAAAAGGTTGTGGTGTTAGGTTTGTAGGTTTACACTGAAATTAGTTTTGTGTGACACGAAATACGATAGTGATGGAGTATATATATATCATACTGTTCATGCATAACATGTAGGTGTGTAATTATTATAATATTAACTGTAATCATGTACACATTACCGGTAAGCTAGCATAATGTATTGTCAATAACATGCATTCATCTATCATGTATTTAGGAATCATACATGCTACTGGTTTAGAGCCATCATTAACTCAAATTCTTAAATATTGTTTTTATTGTTTCAGGGTTCTTTTTACATGGTTTATTCTCTGTGAATAAACTGTTGGCCATACTGCAAACGACAACCTTCGTCTGTGTTTTATACCTTTACACTTTACACGGTTACATTAGGATTTCAAATCACACGGACGTCTTATACTGACAAGTGTCATACTGGCATGTTCGTAATTATGAACATATCATGATCATGCTGTCTGCTTCACATGGACACGATTACTACTGATTAATGCCAGAGTTGGTCGTGTTTGGTTATATACAGAGGTCAGAGGTCCATTGTTAACAAGTAAATAACCACATGAGTTCAAAATGTGTAAAACTCACTCAAAACCTAAATCCTTTTTTAACAAAAACTGGATTCTCAAAGGGATCTCAGTACCGAGGTTTATGTATCACATGAACTATTTGGTATTAAAGAACATGTGATAAATGATAGTGTCTTTGATTCTTTCAAAGTTTTTTTTATTTATAAATGCAAACTACAAAAGGTGAAACTCTCCCTCAAGCATTTTCAAAATGAATTCAAAAATAGATATAACAAAAAAAGCAAATTTTAACTGATAAATGTGAACAAAATAAATTTATACACAGTGGCTTTTCTATCACTCTTTGTCCAAGACTCCAGTTGCTTAATCTTGTAGTATTTTATTGCTTCATAATACATAAGTCTAACCATGGTTTTATTTTATATTCTCTAAGTGTCTATGGTTAGACTAATACACATTAATTTCTTGTCTATAAAGGTTGAGTGTGAGTGAAATTGATGTGCTTTGTTTTGTGTAAGAAAGTCACAGAAAAACTATCTCATGTATTTCTGTTATTCAATAGGACTCATGCTTCCCTGGACAGGACTTCTTTCATGTAACAGGGTTCTCTGTAATAAAAAGTCAATTAGAAAAAAGAAATACAGACATATATCTAATGTCATCTCTCATCAAAAGAAAATAGTTAATATGGCTTAACCCCTTTGATGATTTAATGTTTTCAATGCAGACGAATGCAGCCATATAAATACGTTCTATGACTGTGATGATGTTCGTTGAACCGGATTGTCATCAAGAACAGCATTCTGCAAATGTCAGAGACATCAAATTAGATTTTCTTCTTATAATATTATGAACGTTTGACATTACTAGTTCATTTACTTTACAATGAGAAGTTTAATGTCTTCGTTGTGAAATGGTCAGAAAGTCTTTATAAAAGTAACACTAGTGACAATGTGTTGTTAATGGTGACAGGTTTTACTGTTTGTTAAGGGTGTCTTGGGATTCGTTTGGCTATTCCATGGCAGTGTCAAGGGTATTTGATGGAGACATTCGGTGTCATCATTCTCTCCAATGTATATATATGGTTATCGTGTGCATGTCATAGTGTTCCTGACCATTATTCATAAGAATTAGAACTATCGAGTTTGTTTGGTTGTTCTGACCGATATCTGGCCTGTGTATTAAGTCACATAGTACGTATCTACATTGTGATTAATCTAGTATCATCTTGGAGTTTTCGTCATTCCAATCTCGGGACGGAATAGCGCAGTGACTTTGGATCAAGAAGGGGGTTCAAATCCGAGGGTCGATAACTTTTCTGTAGAAAAGCTTTTAATTTCAGGACAGTACCGCCCACGGTTAGCTAGTTGCAACCGATTCTCGTATGTTTCACCGCAGATAGGTATAATGGCGTTGCAGGGTTTCTACTTGCTATTATGTGAGAGATATACCCATACTTTTCCGAGTGTATCGAATGATACCCTACATTTTTCCGCGTGGGGCCCTGATGATATGGCCCAATGACGGTATTGTCAACGCAGAAGCACGTACATCTCGCTGAAATGTACAGCTTACCCCATAAACTACATGGCTTATGTCAACATGGCCATCGTTTAGAGAAAACAGAATCAACTTTCAGTATGTTAAGACATTTTGCACCCAGAACGAAATCATAGCAATGAGACCGGAAGTGGGGTATAAACTTTTTTAAGAGAGTAAGCATACACAATCTAAACTCTGTAGCTACTTTGATATTTTAAATATATATATGTATTATTTCATATTATATCATTATATCATATTATTATACATGTATTATAGATCCATGTATCTGATTGGAATACGTTTATTTATTTAGCTGAAGAATTAAAGAGGTTCGTAACAAATGCCCACGCACTTCTCCAAGTGTCAGATTTTCGCCCTCAGAAACTTCATAGCTTAGGTCCAGTTTTCATCAATAGTGTGTTGTGAGAAACATTAAAAATCCAATTACATTTGGATACTAATAAAGAAAGGTTGTGGTATCATGGTTATCTGAAATAGTTTATGTTTTATGGTAAAACAATTATCTGCTCTACAACCTGTGAATTATGTCTCTACAATGAATTATGTCATAAGAATTTCAATTTTCCAGTGAAGAGTTGTCTCCCTTATTCAATACTTTTCATGTGTTGTGAGAAACATTAAAAATCCAATTATACTAATAAAGAAAGGCAGTACTATTATGGTTGTCTGAACTAGTTTATGTTTTTATGGCAAAATAAAAATTTGCTCTTGGCCTTATATAAATGAATTATGTCATAACAAAATATCAATTTTCCAGTGAAGAGTTATCTCCCTTTGCCAATAGTTTTCATTAATATTCAACTTCAGCATCAATTTACTCAGAAAATAGGTCCGTGACATATATTTTTTTATTTTCTATTATCCCTTATAGGTTAGTTTTCCACAAGTTTTATCATGTTTATGATGTTATTTCTGCAGAATCCTTTCTGGACATTCTATTTTATCTTATAAGGTTAATGAAAAAAAAGCAACATACACATTGCAGAAATCACTATTCTAATAACATTCCATTTACGAAAGGAAACAACAACAAAGCTCTGAATGATTATCATTATTTTCAAAAAGTGACTTTTGAGACATTACCAAAAAACCCCATATCATTTTGCAGAAAAAAAGGTCCTTGACACGCACTTTTTCTCTTTGTATCTCAAATAATACATATTCAGATTTCGTCATGCCAATTTACAGCAATTTTTCATTTATTTTGATTATTGTTTCGAACCTCTTTAAATTGAATTTATCTCTATGTCGATCTATTAATGAGGGTCATGAAAGTCCATTCATCAACCATGCCAAATGCATCGCGAGTATTGAGTGATTGTGGTAGATCCGTCTTCTCATCTGTAACCCAAGTCATTCCCATGTAGACAAAGAGATACAGAGGTCGATATACTGTCATCCTTGAATGATGAGTTTTCTCACTTCTCTTTTTTTATACCATGTTCGTGTCACTCAAGTCAAGTCAAGTTTATTCCGAGTACGAATGTATACATAACAATATATCATTTGTAAATAGATAAATAAACTAATAAATAAATAAGTAAATACATGAATAAGTAAATAAATAAATAAATACATGAATAAATAAATAAATAAATAAATAAATAAATAAATAAATAAATAAATAAAAATAAATAAACAAATAAATAAATAAATAAATAAATAAATAAATAAATAAATAAATAAATAAATAAATAAATAAATAAATAAATAAATAAACAAATAAATAAATAAATAAATAAATAAATAAATAAATAAATAAATGAAACACTAGATTCCAATGTTACCATACAGTATAAAACATAAAAGCAAGTATAATTCATGCATACATGTAAGATATCATTCTTTTAAAAAGTTGTCTTGTTTATGTGCATGACATTATATTTATCAAACCCTTGTTGTACCATAACACATTATCTGTTAATAATATTGATCCAAATGTATGAATATTTGAATTTTGATGATGGTAAGTATGTTACTCGTAAATCGTCATAAAAGTACATAAACATAAGAAATGATACTCGTCTTTTACACTTAAGTTACAAAATGAACATAAACGTTGTTCCTAACCATCTCCCTTTATTGTATTTAAATCGTAATAACCAACTAACAATATATAAATCTAATGTGATCAGTTTGTTGAATAAGAATCAACGTGGACGTTTGAAAAGAAAGGATAGAAGAAGGAAAATGGTATACATCATGCACTAATTACTTGAGAGTAAATCGCGCCACCTTGTAGACAACCATACACGAGTTTGTATGCCTGTAATTAGTGACAATAGTTATCATATAATTTTCGCTATGTCATGCGATATTTACAATGTTAAAGGTTAATGGATATTATTATATGATAGACATGATCATACGTTATGTTGACCGCGGGAAGCGTCACGCGAGGTCGACATAACAATCCAATGACCTGGAGCTAAAACTAGATCACCACTGCCAGGAGCGCTGTTTGGAGTTGCTTATAGCTGTATCCCCAAAATGCGCCAATTAATGTTTCATTTTCATGTTAAGGTATTTAAGATTAACCATTTTGTTGTCCAATCAAAGTGTAGGTTGTCGTTCATTTTAGGTTTAGGTTTAATAAAAAAAATGTTAAACAAATAATTTTTGAAAATAATGTTTTTTTTTTTAATTTACACTTTCATGAATCATTTAATAAAACAATTATTGACTTCAGTTATCGGTGAATCAAGTGGTTTATCGACCTCGGAAAGTTATGTTCGCCTCGGTGACGATAACTGTTCCGAGGTCAATAAACCATTTGATTCACCTCAACTGAAGTCTATAATTGTATAATAGCTCAATAATGATAAAAATTTTTATTAACATGTACTTGTACTATTTGATAAATAATTGTATAATAATAATAATACCATAAAAATGTAAAAATCATCAATAAATTGTCCGTAAGGAAGGTTGTGAAATTCATGACTTTGGATATTTTCATAACTGAATATACTTGTATAATGTTTCTTATAAAGTAATGTATCTGGTCAATATAATTGTGTGTTATTGATTTTACAAGGATGATATCAGGTTGCTAGAAGAAAAATATGTTTTTGTACGAGAGATTGAAAGAATAGCATGGCAATGTTTCATTTTTGTTCTTTGAAATAGAACCCATGGACAGAACCCATGGAGAGTACATGTGAGCCATTGTAGTCTGTTATCAGGATATCATTATAATGCTGACTTAGAATAACTTTCTTGTCTTTTGACGTGATAAAAGAGTATGGCTTCTACCTGCATGCAATTTAATAACTCTAGAGAGACTTGACATTATCCAGGTGACAGATTCAATTTGTAAGATCCATTTGCCACAACAATTTACATGCATGTATAGATGAAAATGAGGATAACTTTATGTGATATGTTTTCTGTGTGTTGCCGGTATTCAATATTTTATGTCGTTATTAATCAAATATATACAAGTGAATATTCGAACCAATAAACTTAACATGATATATGTTCATAACACTCCATCAATTGTAAATAAACCCCCAGAGAAAAAAGTTGTATAGTTCAATCAATCACTTTTCTACAATTAGCTTCACTACCACAGCGTTATTGATCGATTTCTAAAATAAGTTACGTATTGATATGAAAGGTCAGCCATCTTTATTGTTTATAATTTCAAAACTTACTAATACAAATGTCATATTGAGTGATGAGTAATCTAATCGTGAATTCATATGACATTTGAAACAGTGTATACATATTGGTTGTGTGAAGATTAAAACTAGCCATGGTGAGATAACTATGCGATCGTGGATAGATTCTCAATACAAGACAACCTTACATTGCATTTGATATCTAAAGAGTTACCTTCCAATAGCACTTAAAGTATTAACATGTTCAATGGTTATTCATTTCACCAAATGTGGATTATTATCATCGTTGGATTCATGAATGAAAGCTTATGAACTTATTGCATGTCGGGGATGTAGTTAATAAAATGCTCGACTCACTTAAAGGGCGTTGTTAACAATATTAAACATTTAAAAGGATAATAAAACTACAATATCTGCTTGTACATTACACAATGTTATGGATGTTCAAACTTAAACACAAACTTATGTAATCAATACTCATGTACACATGCTCACTAAACCGGGAGAAACATAGAGAATATAGAAAGCGTATCTGGGTCACATGAATAAAATGTTTTGAAGATATTATCCTCTAATGAAGACTAAATTTCTCTTAATGAGTACTAAGTATCTCCTAATTATGACGTAGTATAGACGTCATGTCCTCATAAGGAGATACTCAGTCCAAATAAGGATATATCAAGTACTCTTATTAGAAGATAGTAAGTATTAATTAGGAGATATAAAGTCCTAATTAGGAAATAATATTTTCAATTTTTGTTTTCTAATGACCCCAATACGCTCCCGTATGTTTCCATGAGTATCAGATGACATAATGTTTATGCAGTGTAGACATTGATATACATATTTTAAGCTGCTGACTTTTTAAAACCAGAATTGCATTGTGTTACAAATTTTTAGAAAGGTTATTACCTGGTAACAAATTAATCAAAAGACACCTGATTCCGTTAGTAAACATTAAATATGTTCATTGAACTCATTATCCTCTTCCTACGACCTGTTCCCAAGTATTTGTTTGACTTTAACTTTAAAATCTCATCAGAACATTGACAACTAACATTTCCAAGTTTGCAAATGATCTAATGAAACTACGAGATTGATGTTTTGTTGAGACGTTCATTTTTAATTGTATTTTGTATCAATCACAAAATCGATATCAAACTAATCTTTCAATGCTTGGCTTCTTGCAAACATGTTTAGTTAATTATTTAAATATCAACGGCAATAACGATTTGTTAATAGAAGACCCTTCTTTGAAATACATTTTAATATGTGTGAACTTGATTGCACCGCAGTTTATGCCTTTGATGATATTTTCACAAGATGATGTTTTGTCATTTTGGCACTCTTAAATTATGATGCAATAAAATAAGTCGGTTTTGGGGAATTGACTTTGAAATACTGTCTTTACAAAGAATTTCGTTCTGAAAGATTTGAAAATCTCAGCACAATTTGGGTGTGCCTCATACGTTTGAACAAATTCTCCCGTTGATTGATATATTTACTCTCGGATTAATGAAACTAATACACTGATTCTCGTGAAATAAATGATTATGAAGGTTTAAATAACCCTTGAATATTTATATCCATTTTTGACAAGTACATTCTTTAAAATCACTCCAATAACAAAACTGTATTATGGTGCCAGAAAAAGATATGATTTAAACATTTAAAATAATTGATTCCCCGTATGTATTAGATGTTGATCATTGCACAGGCATTGTATGAACTATGTAATTTAGAATAGCACCGTTTGAGTAAAAACATGATATTCACTGTTTCAGCTATGACAAATATGACCAAATTCTGACGGATGATTATTAATTATTTGAGCAGTGTTTCAAACATCGTTTGCCAATGCAGTCGTCCCAATATGTGTCAGAATTAAGTGACAATATCAATCATACAAAACAAGATTATAATATAAATAATTGGTTGGATTGATAATATACACATGCTTTTTAAGGTCCAAACAAATTACCAACAAATATTATAAGATTATTATTCAAAGCTTTATAATATTATTGGAGTACTATTAATGTTAATATGTGTATCATTATACGGAATTTCAATTTAAGCAATGTTTTGTTGTGAAGTTCATGCCAAGAAAACCCTTTGACGGTTTTACAGTGAATTCAGAACGTATTTATGGTTTCATCGATCTGTAACGCTTGTGCACTAACTAGGATAATTTGTTCACCGTGTGAAGAATTTTGTCTTTTGACAAGTGAAAGCTGTCAAGTACCAGTATTTCTTTCATAATTTGGACACATTACCTTTTGACAAATGTATATTTAGCTCACAAAGCATCAATTTGTTACATTTGTACTTAAAGCCTTTGAACCTTCATGCGAGTGTTATATGTCAAGTACTTTCCTTATTGACATTGGTGCTTAAATTGTTGTTTGACATTAAATTGTAAGTTTCCAAGCACAACCGTTGTATTAATCTTGTCCAATACAATGTCAATGCTACAGTAATGGCTTTGTTGACCACATGTGACAATGTTTGTTTGGACTTATTAAGGTAGATATGTGAAATTGTGTAATACAATAATATTGACGCTACCAGACCAATGTGATGCATACAATGGTGAACGTTGATATATGATATTTCCAATAAAACATTTAAATATGTGTTAACAAAAACTCTTTCTAAATGTCACTTTGACTAAATCACTATGGCAGAACATATCAACCATTACATTACTGACAGCTGGTTTGGTTACTGATATATGAGAGAAATATAAATTGACAGACACCCTGCAATTCACTGCAGACACATCCATCTTCATACAAACCCATCAAAGTGCTGATCAGTGTAACTGAACATGACTTAACTTATGTCACCGATGCTATTTCTGTAGAGAAGTGGTTTACAGTCTGCCCAAAGCTGCAGTTAAACCAGTTTGAGAGTGAAGGTAAAATGCATAGATTATGCAACTGAATTGATGAATAGCTGGTGAACAGCAAATATAATACGGTGTCTACTAAATGCAACAACAACGCAAATGTGAAGGATGTCAGCGTCCAGAGCTGGTCATTCACTGTAAGCCCTAGCAGCAGATTATTTCTAGCCTGGCCTAGTAAGGGGGGATGTCTATTTCGTTAAACACATGCAACTGTTGTCAGTTCAAATGTTTGTAAAATTCAAAAACTTTGGTAGCAATTTGAAAACGACAGCTTGTAGTCATGGCAATTGAGCTTAGGGAGTAGAAAGTAATCGCTACGTAAAATCATTATATGACATATATATGTACACTTAGTCTGGGCTGGGTAACCGGGAAGACTATGATCATTATTCATGGCAAAAACTTCATTTATTATCACATATATTAATCTCTATAAATAAAAGTAAATTGGCTTCAAATTCACACTGATAGAACTATATCATTTATGATTACGTACTGAAAAAAATAATGAAATTAATCAATTTGGCATTATAATTGTGATGAATTAATTATAATAAGCAAGTTATCCCTCAACTAGCAATCCCCTGATTGTCATTGATGTTTTTACCAACCAAATGTAAGCATATGATACGTGCATGTATCTTTCGATTCTAAAGCAGATGTGTTATTTTCCTAAAGATTGAATAAATAGTTAATAACAAAACTCTCACTTTACCATAGCTCTTTCTTCTGAGAATAATACAATCAGTAAAAATCTGACCGCCCTCTTAATTTTAAGGTCTTTAATTTTCAAAGCACAAACAGCGAAGACAAGCAATTGCTATTAACTTGAACCGGAGTGCTTATGTGAAAGTAATTGCCCCATTACTTTTAATAGATTTTTCCTGTCCTTTTATTCGCAAACGATTTTAAGCTATCATCATATAAGAAATTGAATTTATCAATTCAGGAGAGCAGAACTATTATAATGGCTTACCTTCATGTAACTGCTGATCCATGGACAGATCGATCACACAATGTATTGGCGTGAGCGTTTGATACAGAGAATATCATAACATATCAATTAACCCCCGTGTAATTAAATCCTTTGTATTTCAACAAAACAACATATGTCGTCTCGACCATGTCAGTCTCTAAGGGAGCCTAAGTGTTTCGCAGATAATGATCATTTTCGATCTTATCTTTCTTAGAGTCAATATTTCATAGCAGATTAAATGATATTTTCTCGGATTTCTCGGATGACATATGTACTTGATAGTTCTCATTCTACTTAGTTGTCTTAAGCAGACTGGATTTAGAGTAAAAGACTGATTGATTAATCTGTGATTATGACAATTACAAGCGGACTATTTAATTCTCTTTGCCAAGAGCAACCTACGTGCTTTCTTATAAAGCCTCAGAGAGAAAAGATAGCCTAATTACACTGACATCAACTGACGTGTGTAATTGGTGTGTACTTCGTTCCTTTGACACTGCCACAGTGGAACCTATCGTCTGTTCCCCTGGTATCTGTTGATTGATTGGGTCCCACTGGTGTTTGCCAGAAGGTAAACTAATCATGTTGATTACAATTTGTTAGGTCGGGAGGCTTCTCACAAATTGCTTTTTAGGATACTGGCTTATAGCTATCTTCTCTGTCTTACTTTAAGTATATTTTAGTTGTTATATCATAATACCTTTCACACTAATTGTCATGCATGCATATATGTTTGTATGTATGATTGTATGTTGATTTGCATGTACCTTTTATGAGAGAGAGAGAGAGAGAGAGAGAGAGATTCTTTATTTCCTCCAGATATTATTCCGAAGATTCACATTATCATTCATTTACAGACAAGCAAAGATAACAATAGAAATAAACATATATACAATTCAAGTTATATCAGTTGCATTCAAACAGTTCAACTGTAGCAGAGTAGAAGCGAGTTTCTGATTGAGTTTACAAAGGACGCAAATGCGATTATAATGTCAATCCAGACCTGAAAGTCTATACATTCACTTATGTGAGTATCACCTCCAAACAGGAACGACAACATGTCGTCTTCATCGAGCATTTCAAAAGCAACATAAGTCTCAACGTCAAGGAGATCAATTAGGAATGAAAAAAAGTTGTTTCTGCTTTGCAGAAGTTTTTCACAATGCAATAATACATGACAATCATAATCATTAGCGTGCTTATCACACAATGTACACGCTCTTGAGATAATAATACGGGATGATATGCGAATACAGAACTGTAAGATTGACCTGTGTTCTGGATAAAGGGAAATTATATCCCATAGTACATGAGATCTAAGATTACAGTGGATTTTCCTGTAACGGAACATATCGGCGTTTATCGAAACCTTGTTGAGCCATAGTTGCTCTTCATATCCATGAACTGTGTCAAACACCACCTTTCTCCATTTGCTTTTGGGTAGGAACACTCCATGTTTTACGTATGAGCTAAGATATTTGTTCAAATTATACTTATTTGCGACTTCCATTAAGTTTGCTGTGACAGCACTTGATGAGGCAGGTTGTGTAACAGAGGCACAGAAGATATCCTTTGCAATATTGTTACATTTAAGATTACAGAGGCGTCCCAAGAATAACAATTTGCATTTGTCGATATATCCATAAAGGGTCCAGAGGCCAATATTAGCGACGGTTGATTCAGAGGGAGAGCGTTTGTCTAGTCCTTGTATAGTACGTGCAAAATACCTTTGTGTTCGTTCCAGAAGATCAGTACATTGACCAGTAGTTTTGTATAGAAGTTCACATCCATACAAACTTGTTGTTAGGATCATTCGGAGCCATATCTTGACGCTGACAGACGGATGAAGATCACTGCTGTTCATTCCAAGGGATCGTAGTGAGTTGACGCTTTGTCTTGCTTTTTGGCAGTATTTATTCACAATTTCTTTACAGGAGAGATTGCTTGTGATGAGAACTCCACCTTACACAATTGATGTAGATTTTGGGATGTTGAAGTGTCCAAGTTTAAACTCAGATACGACATGTTTGGATTTAGTTCTTGAGAAGGTAAGAACAATACTTTTGGATGGATTGTATGTCAGGCGCCATTTTGATGCATATTCATAAACCACATCAAGTAGAGATTGTAAGCCCCGTGGTTATGTACTGACGAGCGTCGATTCATCAGTTAACAGTACAGTTGGAATATTTATACCATATAATTGTATACCACATTTTGCTTCTCTGAGCAAGGTTATAAGATCATTAATGAATACAAGAAAAAAACCATGCTGACATAACTCTGCCTTGGCCAACACCTTGATGAACATCATACAAGTCTGAGTGTTCACCACCATAGGAAACGAATGCTCTACTATTTGTGTAACAATGGTGAAGTAAATGCCAGACGTGTATGTATATGAATTTATGTCTGTTTGTATGAATGAAAGGTTGTTATATGTACGCTGTAAGTGTGATTGTATGAATGTATGTTGGTTTATACTCCATTGTTAATTAATCCTTATTCATCTAATATCATGTATGTAATGCAATGTATGTGTACAAACAATGTTTGAATAGTTTGTTTTTTTAGTCTCTTATAACCTACCCGGTGGTTTCTGTACTTTTATTCCATGTAAAATTGTGTTTTAATTTATTGACTTTGTACAGAAAGTGAGACTTTAATAAACATCATCATCATCTCTCTCTCTCTCTCTCTCTCTCTCTCTCTCTCTCTCTCTCTCTCTCTCTCTCTCTCTCTCTCTCTCTCTCTCTCTCTCTCTCTCTCTCTCTCTCTCTCTCTCTCTCTCTCTCTCTCTCTCTCTCTCTTGCATTATGTTAAAATTGTTTAGAAATGTTATTACCTCAAATATTATGAGATTAATATTTAAAGCTTTATAATATTATTAGAGTACTGTTACTGTTAATATTGTACCATTATACGGAATTTCAATTTAATCACATTTCTGTTGTGAAGTTCAAGAAAACCCTTTGAATGTTTTACAGCGAATTCAGAACGTATTTATGGTTTCATCAATCTGTAAAGCTTGTGCACTGAATAGGATAATTTGTTCACTATGTAAATTATTGTGTCTTTTGACAAGTGAAAGCTGTCAAGTACCAGTATTTCATTCATAATTTGGACACACTACCTTTGTCAAATGTATATAAAGCTCATAAAGCATCAACATGTTACATTTCTACTGAAAGTCTTTGACACTTTATGCGAGTGTCAGGTACTTTCCTTAGTGACATTTGTGCTTAAATTGTTGTTTGACATTCAATTGTAAGCTTCCCAGCAAAACCGTTGCAATCATCTTGTTCAATACAATGTCAATGCTACAGTAATGGCTTTGTTGACCATATGTGACAATGTTAGATTGGACCAATATAGGTAGATATGTGAAAATGTGTAATACAATAATATAGACGCTACCAGACTAATATGATGCATACAATGGTGAACGTTGATATATGATATTATAAACATTTAAATATATGTTAACAAAAACTCTTTTTGAATGTCACTTTGACTAAATCACTATGCAGAACATATCAACCATTACATTACTGACAGCTGGCTTGGTTACTGATATATGAGAGAAATAAAAATTGACGGATACCCTGCAATTTAACTGCAGACACATCAATCTTCATACAAACCCATCAAAGTGCTGATCAGTGTAACTGAACATGACTTAACTTATGTCACGATGCAATTTCTGTAGAGAAGTGGTTTACAGTCAGCCCGAAGCTACAGTTAAAACATTTTGAGAGTGAAGCTAAAATGCACAGATTATGCAACTGAATATATGAATAGCTGGTGAACTGCTAATATAAGACGGTGTCGACTGAATACAACAACAACGCAAATGTGACAGATGTCAGCGTCCTCATCTGGTCATTCATTGGAAGCCCTAGCAGCAGATTATTTCTAGCCTAGATCATCATACGATGGCGTGTAAGTGGGGATGTCTATTTCGTTAAACACATGCAACTGTTGTCAGTTAAAATGTTTGTAAAATTCAAAAACCTCGCTAGCAATATGAACAGGACAGCTTGTAGTCATGGCAACTGAGCTTAGGGAGTAGAAAGTAATCGCTACGTAAAATCATTATATGACATATATGTACACTTAGTCTGGGCTGGGTAACCGGGAAGATCATCTTATATGTTGACACAGTTATTAGTGTAGTTCAACCGTAAACTACAGAGTTGTATGAAGATCATGAAATTACATCTGATGTCTAAATAATAGAACTAAAACATTTATAATGACAAAATTATATATACAATTTATCCATTCTATAAAATGGCAAACGCAAGTACAATATTGCGTAAAATTAAGGAAGAACATTTCATTAAAACACTGTGTCCATCCCTTAATAGCTAAGCCAGTTACAGCTAAAAGTCGCGCATGTGACGTCACAGAACAGTGACGTCAAAACCAGTGTATTGTTGCAACGTCACAGAATCGTGACGTCATAATCACTGTAATGTAAACCTCCCTGAGGATATAGTTGAAACATGTAGGAGGAAATCGGCGTTAGTTATCCTTTTAACTATCATTTGAATATATACTGACTGTACACTTCAACAAACACTCTATGTTAAATATATATATATACGTTATCCATATACAAAGGAGGTATGTTAAAAGCAGTGCATGATGACAGTATACTCACGTCTAGGAATGATCTCAATTTGATAACTCTGAGATATACACTGATTGAATTTAGTGAAACATAGTATGCAGTCGTCTCCAATTCTAAATCAGGCGTATGTCATATCACTTCACTTTCGTGGCATCATTATTCAGTGACTTCATGGCAAACACTTCATTTATTATAACATATATCTCTATTAAAAAAAGTAAATTGGCTTCAAATTCACACTGTTAGAACTATATCATTTATGATTACGTACTGAAAAAATATTGAAATTAATCAATTTGGCATTCCATTTCTGATGAATTAGTAATAATATGCAAGTTATCCATCAACAAGCAATCCCCTGATTGTCATTCATGTTTTTACCAACAAAATGTAAGCATATTACTTGCATGTATCTTTCAATTCTAAAGCAGATGTGTCATTTTCCTAAAGATTGAATAAATGGTTAATAACATAACTCTCACTTTACCGTAGCTCTTTCTTCTGAGAATAATACAATCAGTAAAAATCTGATCGCTCTCATAATGTTAAGGTTTCTAATTTTCAAAGCACAAACCTACAGAGAAGACAAGCAATTGCTATTAACTTGAACCGGAGTGCTTATGTGAAATTATTTGACCCATTACATTTAGAAGATTTTTCCTGTCCTTTTATTCGCAAACAGTTTTAAGCTATCATCATATAAGAAATCGAATTTATCAATTCAGTAGAGCAGAACTATTATAATGGCTTCCCGTCATGTTACTGCTGATCCATTGACAGATCGATCAAACAATGTATTGGCGTGACCGTTTGATACAGAGAATATCATAACATATCAATCAACCCCCCGTGTAATTAAAACAACATGAACTGTATCGACCATGTCAGTATCTAACTGAGCCTAAGTGTTTCGCAGGTAATGTTCAGTTTCGATCTTATCTTTCTTAGAGGCAATATTTCATAGCAGATTAAATTATATTTGAGGATTTCCCGGATGATTGTTTATGTCATATGTACTTGATAGTTCTCATTCAACATAGATGTCTTAAGCAGACTGGATTTAGAGTAAACCACTGATTATCCTCTGCTTGATTATGGCAATTACAAGCGGACTATTTAATTCTGTCTGCCAAGAGCAACCTACGTGAATTCTTATAAAGCCTCAGAGAGAGAAGATAAGCTAATTACACTGACATTAACTAACGTGTGTACATGTAATTGGTGTGTTACAATTTGTTAAGTAGGGAGGCTTCTCACTAATTGCTTATTAGAATACTGCCTCGTCGCTATTTTCTCTGTCTTGCTGTAAGTATATTTTAGTTGTTATATCATAACACCATTCACACTAATTGTCAGGGGTGTTATAATTGAAAATAATTTATACTCTTTTAGCTGTTGAAACGGTGGTATGCTGTGTGGTTTGTGTCCACATGTAGTTAAAGGCATTCTGCCAATATATGAACACTGTGTTAGTCAGTCAGTTAGTCAGTGTTAAACAATTCGGGAATTATTGTAGAATTATTTTCTTATATCTGTACTGAGTAAAATGTCATTGTTTCTGCAATAGAAAATGAAATTGGTCCTATTATTTCCCCAGTGATCTTCAGGCTTGGGTACGAATCCCACAATCGACGCATCATTCAGAAAGAACAGAAATATTGTACTATTGAAGATAGTGCGATCCCAAATATAACAATGTTACAATTCTTCACTATCTAAATGGAAAGCTTGGAAGTTGTGTGATCAGAGGGGTATGAATGCGTTGCTACTGCACACTACCTTGGTCTTCTGAGGACGAAAACTCTCGGTTTGTCATAATGTCGCCCTTGGGGTCGATTTGCATATCATTTTTCTGATAATCATGCTCTATGTACATGCCCATTAAGCCAAGTTAGTCAACGCCACCAGTGATATCCATCAACTGTAATATTTATGGAGATAATGGTTGATTACCATTTCTACCCTCTCAATGTTGAAAGTCAAATGTAAAAGATTTAAATGCAAAAAAGTGCTGTATATTGTCGACAGTGAACAATTGACAGACTTTCAATTATACATTTATACGTGTCAATTATTAATTCAGTATTAATTCAGCATTCTCTGTGTCGATGCACTGTGATCTCATCATTTCACACTGTACATCCGTGGGAAAAATAAACGATATCATACAAAATACACAATATTTCAATCCACGAGTGATGCATACGACCTGAAAAGGTTACATGATTTCTTCAGAAAACAACTAAACAACATTTTAAATTCTTAATCATTATCTGTTCATATTTCTGAGAACCACACGTTTAAAGAATTCGTTGTTTAAATCATCATTAAATTAAATTATATTTTAATTACTTCTTTCCTATAACTGGTTGACATCACAAACAGGGTGGGTGTTGACGATTAACCTCAGTGAATGCTACTTGTGAAAATATTGCAAAAGAAATTCACGGTAATGATGCAGATAGTGGGTCATATACCTTTCAAACCAGTAAAGTAATCCCCAATGTAATGATCTGTTTTAAATTTAACATAGTTAAATGGATATTCTTTCAACTTCAAGTTATGAATATAAATAGTGTTTCTGTGATAGTGTAATTTATCTGGTCACTAAGGTTGTGTGGTTTCGATATAACAAGACAGATATCAGCTTGCTTCTTGTTTCTGTTTTCACATAAATTGTTTTTAGGGAAATACATATTGGTCCAGAGTTTAGTAAGTCACTGCTGATGACAATGACTCGTTGCTCATTCAATTTATTCATTTATTTTGCAAAGTGTTGTTCAAGGACCAATGTATCCTTAACAAATAATCTGATTGTACTGATGATTATGCATGAACACTGAAGACGCCAAGGCTTATTAGTATTGATTTCAGTTTCAGTTCTCTCCTTGAAGACAGTTTGTAGGACTTGACTCATGACACAGTGTATCAAGTAACGGTTACTAAATGACTGAACTATTATGTCGGTACAAAACATACTACTTGAAAGAGTGCTGAAAGGCAACTGATTCAACTGTTTCCCCCATATTTATTTTGTCAGATAGATTGAATGAATAGCATGAGAGTATATCATGTTTTAGTTTACTAAAAAGAACACGTGGTGAGTACATGTAAGACATTGTACTCTGTTATCAGGATACCATCATTATACTGACTTAGAAAAACTTTCTTGTCAGTTGACGTGATCAAATATTATGGCTTTTACCTGCATGCAGTTAAACAACTCTTGAGAGACTTGACATTATCCAGATGACAGATTCAAGTTGTAAAATCCATTTGCAACACCAATATGAATGTATGTATAGACGGAAATAAGGTTAACTTAGTGTGAGATGTCTCTTGTGTGTTTTCGGTATTCAATATTTTATGTCGTTATTAATCAAATATGTACAAATGAATATTCAAATTCATAAACTTAACTTGATATATGCTCATAACAGTTCATCAATTTTCCTAGGTTAAGTCTTATTGAAAAAAGTTGTGTATAGTTCAATCAATCACATTACTACAATTAGCTTCACTATCACAGCGTTATCGATCGATTTCTAAAATAAGTTAAGTATTGATATGAAAGGTCAGCCATCTTTATTGTTTATAATTTCAAAACTTAATAATACAAATGTCATATTGAGTGATGAGTAATCTAATCGTGAATTCATATGACATTTGAAACAGTGTATACATGGTGGTTGTGTGAAGATTAAAACTAGCCATGGTGAGATAACTATGCGATCGTGGAAAGATTGTCAATACAAGACAACCTTACATTGCATTTGATTTCTAAAGAGTTACCTTCCAATAGCACCTCAAGTAATAAAACGTTCAGTGATCATTCATTTCACCATATGTGGATTATTATCATCGTTGGATTCATGGATGAAAGCTTATGAACGTATTGCATGCCGGGGATGTAGTTTATAACATGCTTGACTCACTTAAAGGGCGTTGTTAACAATATTAAACATTTAAAAGGATAATAAAACGACAATATCTGCTTGTACAGTACACAATGTTATGGATGTTCAAACTTAAATGCAAACTTATGTAATCAATACAAATACGCATGTATACATGCTAACTAAACTGGGGGACAAAGAAAGCGTATCTGGGTCACATGAATAAAATGTTTTGAAGATATTATCCCCTAATGAAGACTAAATTTCTCTTAATTAGTACTTAGTATCTCCTAATTATGACGTAGTATAGACGTTATGTCCTCATAAGGAGATACTCAGTCCTAATAAGGATATATTAAGTACTCTATTATTAGAAGATACGATGTACTTATTAGGAGATATTAGGTCCTAATTAGGAAATAATGTTTTAGATTTTTGTTTTCTAATGACCCTAATACGCTTCCGTACGTTTCCATGAGTATCAGATGACATAATGTTTATGCAGTGTAGACATTGATATACATATTTTAAGCTGCTGACTTTTTAAAACCAGAATTGCATTGTGTTACAAAATTTTAGAAAGGTCATTACCTGGTAACAAATAAATCAAAAGACACCTGATTCCGTTAGTAAACATTAAGGTGTTCATACAACTCATTATCCTCTTCCTACGACCTGTTCCCAAGTGTTTGTTTGAAAACTTTAAAATCTCATCAGAACATTGACAACTAACATTTCCAAGTTTGCAAATGATCTAACGAAACTACGAGATTGATGTTATGTTGAGACACTAATTTTTAATTGTACGTTGTATAAATCACAAAATCGATATGAAACTAATCCTTCCATGCTTGGCTTCTTGCAAACATGTTCAGTTATTATTTAAATATCAACGTCAATAACAATGTGTTAATAGAAGACCCTTCTTTGAAATACATTTCAATCTGTATGAACTTGATTGTCCCGCAGTTTATGCCTTTGATGATATTTTCTCAAGATGATATTTTGTCATTTTGTCACTCTCGAATTATGATGCAATTAAAATAAGTCTGTTTTTGGGAATTGACTTTGAAATACAAGGAATTTCTTTCTGAAGGATTTGCAAATATCACCACAATCAGCAAAACAAATATTTCTACTTGTATATGCCTCATACATTTGAACAAATTCTCCCTTTGAGCGAGATATTTACTCTCGGATTAATGAAACTAATACACTGATTCTCGTGAAATAAATAAAATAACTCTTGAATATTTATATCCATTTTTGTCAAGTATATCCTTTAAAATCACTCCAATAACAAAACTGTATCATGGTGCCAGAAAAAATATAATTTTGGTAAAGATATGATTTAAGAATTTAGAATAATTGATTCCCCATATGTATTAGCTGTTGATCATTGCACAGGCATTTTATGAACTATGTAATTTAGAATATCACCGGTTGAGTAAAAACATGATATACACTGTTTCAGCTATTACAAATATGACCAAATTCTGAAAGATGATTATTTATTATTTGAACAGTGTTACAAATATCTTTTGCCCATGCAGTCGTCCAAATGCGTGTCAGAATTAAGTGACAATATCAATCATACAAAACAAGATTCTTATGTAAATAATTGGTTGGATTGATAATAAACACGTGCTTTTTAAGGTCAAAACAAATTACCAACAAATATTATAAGATTAATATTCAAAGCTTTATAATATTATTAGAGTACTGTTACTGTTAATATTGTACCATTATACGGAATTTCAATTTAAGCAAATTTCTGTTGTGAAGTTCAAGAAAACCCTTTGAATGTTTTACAACGAATTCAGAACGTATTGATGGTTTGATCAATCTGTAACGCTTGTGCACTAAATAGGATAATTTGTTCACTATGTAAAGTATTGTGTCTTTTGACAAGTGAAAGCTGTCAAGTACCAGTATTTCATTCATAATTTGGACACATTACCTTTGTCAAATGTATATTAAGCTCACAAAGCATCAATATGTTACATTTCTACTGAAAGTCTTTGACACTTTATGCGAGTGTCAGGTACTTTCCTTAGTGACATTTGTGCTTAAATTGTTGTTTGACATTCAATTGTAAGCTTCCCAGCAAAACCGTTGCAATCATCTTGTTCAATACAATGTCAATGCTACAGTAATGGCTTTGTTGACCATATGTGACAATGTTAGATTGGACTAATTAAGGTAGATATGTGAAAATGTGTAATACAATAATATAGACGCTACCAGACTAATATGATGCAAACAATGGTGAACGTTGATATATGATATTATAAAAATTTAAATATATGTTAACAAAAACTCTTTTTGAATGTCACTTTGACTAAATTACTATGCTGAACATATCAACCATTACATTACTGACAGCTGGCTTGGTTATTGATATATGAGAGAAATAACAATTGACGGATACCCTGCAATTTAACTGCAGACACATCAATCTTCATACAAACCCATCAAAGTGCTGATCAGTGTAACTGAACATGACTTAACTTATGTCACCAATGCAATTTCTGTAGAGAAGTGGTTTACAGTCAGCCCGAAGCTACAGTTAAAACATTTTGAGAGTGAAGGTAAAATGGCAGATTATGCAACTGAATTGATGAATAGCTGGTGAACTGCTAATATAAGACGGTGTCGACTGAATACAACAACAACGCAAATGTGACAGATGTCAGCGTCCTCATCTGGTCATTCATTGGAAGCCCTAGCAGCAGATTATTTCTAGCCTAGATCATCATACGATGGCGTGTAAGTGGGGATGTCTATTTCGTTAAACACATGTAGCTGTTGTCAGTTAAAATGTTTGTAAAATTCAAAAACCTCGCTAGCAATATGAACAGGACAGCTTGTAGTCATGGCAACTGAGCTTAGGGAGTAGAAAGTAATCGCTATGTAAAATCATTATATGACATATATGTACACTTAGTGTGGGCTGGGTAACCGGGTAGACCATCTTATATGTTGACACAGTTATTAGTGTAGTTCAACCGTAAACTACAGAGTTGTATGAAGATCATGATATGATGACTGCCAGTTGATCTCTGTAGACAATATTACATCTGATGTCTAAATAATAGAACTAAAACATTTATAATGACAAAATTATATATACAATGTATCCATTTGATAAAATGGCAAACGCAAGTACAATATTGCGTAAAATTAAGGAAGAACATTTCATTAAAACACTGTGTCCATCCCTCAATAGCTAAGCCAGTTACAGCTAAAAGTCGCGCGTGTGACGTCACAGAACAGTGACGTCAAAACCAGTGTATTTTTGCAACGTCACAGAATCGTGACGTCATAATCACTGTAATGTAAACCTCCCTGAGGATAAAGTTGAAACATGTAGGAGGAAATCGGCGTTAGTTATCATTTTAACTATCATTTGAATAAATACTGACTGTACACTTGAACAAACACTCTATTTTAAATATATATATATATACGTTATCCATATACAAAGGAGGTATGTTAAAAGCAGTGCATGATGACAGTATACTCACGTCTAGGCATGATCTCAATTTGATAACTTTGAGATATACACTGATTGAATTTAATGAAACATAGTATGCAGTCGTCTCCAATTCTAAATCAGGCGTATGTCATATCACTTCACTTTCGTGGCATCATTATTCAATGACTTCATGGCAAACACTTCATTTATTATAACATATATCTCTATTAAAAAAAAGTAAATTGGCTTCAAATTCACACTGATAGAACTATATCATTTATGATTACGTACTGAAAAAATATTGAAATTAATCAATTTGGCATTCCAATTCTGATGAATTAGTAATAATATGCAAGTTATCCCTCAACAAGCAATCCCCTGATTGTCATTCATGTTTTTACCAACCAAATGTAAGCATATTACTTGCATGTATCTTTCGATTCTAAAGCAGATGTGTTATTTTCCTAAAGATTGAATACATGGTTAATAACAAAACTCTCACTTTACCGTAGCTCTTTCTTCTGAGAATAATACAATCAGTAAAAATCTGATCGCTCTCATAATTTTAAGGTTTCTAATTTTCAAAGCACAAACCTACAGAGAAGACAAGCAATTGCTATTAACTTGAACCGGAGTGCTTATGTGAAATTATTTGCCCCATTACATTTAGTAGATTTTTCCTGTCCTTTTATTCGTAAACAGTTTTAAGCTATCATCATATAAGAAATCGAATTTATCAATTCAGTAGAGCAGAACTATTATAATGGCTTCCCGTCATGTAACTGCTGATCCATTGACAGATCGATCAAACAATGTATTGGCGTGACCGTTTGATACAGAGAATATCATAACATATCAATCAACCCCCGTGTAATTAAAACAACATGAGCTGTATCGACCATGTCAGTATCTAACTGAGCCTAAGTGTTTCCCAGGTAATGTTCAGTTTCGATCTTATCTTTCTTAGAGGCAATATTCATAGCAGATTAAATTATATTTGAGGATTTCCCGGATGATTGTTTATGTCATATGTACTTGATAGTTCTCATTCAACTTAGATGTCTTTAGCAGACTGGATTTAGAGTAAACCACTGATTATCCTCTGGTTGATTAATCTGTGATTATGGCAATTACAAGCGGACTATTTAATTCTGTGTGCCAAGAGCAACCTACGTGCTTTCTTATAAAGCCTCAGAGAGAAAAGATAGCCTAATTACATTGACATCAACTAACGTACATACAACCGGCGACAAGCTCTTCAAACAACATCAGTACTCTGGATGCCAGCGACAAGCCTCAAGCAAGGCAACATGCCTAGCATACGGGAACAAGCTTCTTCATCAGCGGCAGAATGACCTGAAACATTTATAATAGATACATTGAACATTTTAAAAACGCAATGTTATCGCAGTGCACAACAAGCGAGAATGACCATTCAAATAACGTACACATTTTACACTCTCTTTAAGCGCCACCTTCACCCGATTACATCCCGTTGTTGTATTACTAAGCCAGGGGAAAGTAATTTCCATCTCATTCGACCGTCAAACGATGTTAATAACATATATATGGAATCACTGTATCAAATAGTACTTTTACGGGTAGGATTCAAAACCCTTTCCTCAGAGGCTGGCATTACCAGCACTTAGTGAATAAACCTATAACTTAACAATTCAACCAAGGACACTTCAGATAGTGAAGAAACTATGATTTCCAATTTACAATGGAATACTTGTATTGTACTTATTTAAATGTCATAGATGGGCAAAAGGTTTCGCCAAATAAGTTTAGCACTAGTTATATTCATGTATGCATGTACACTTTTTTAACAAACAATTTATTCTATGATGTTGAATCACACAGTCTGTGTCAGAATTAATCTTTTTGTAAAGGGTCACATTTATGCAAAAATATAAGTTGTCCATAGGGTGAGTACACTTTAAATGCAAAGGTTGATTAAGGAGACATTGCAGATATGATGTAGAAGATCTGTACTCACCTCTACAGTAAGTACTGATGTCAATACGGCAGTAATAGGTCAATAGTAGTACTTTGTAATTTGCTTCTCTCAGACGTGTAAGTCGACAGCATCTTTAATATTGTTACATCTTATTGAAGGTACGTTTGAGGGGAAATCAGGTTCATTGAAGTGATTATTGATACACCTTCGTTGATGATGTATTGTATTGTATAAGATTTTATCCTGTACAAATAAACTTTAACAAGTGTTTGCCACTAACATGGCATGCATATGTCCCCCGCCCTTAACATTGAGTTTAGTAAGACACATAATTTGGTCAAGTGTCATAGTCACCTTGAAAATATGGTCAAGGTCACCAAAATCCACTGGCGTCTGCGTCATATCCCAAATCAACTGGTGTCTGCGTAAACCGCCAATATAGGCTGTCAGCAAATATTAAGACATTATGTCTAACTTGTCATGAGATATCACGTTAACAAGAGATAATAAAGTGGTCGAAGTGTCATGGTGACCTTGAAAATATGGTCACGGTCACCAAAATAGACTGGTGTCTGCGTCATCCCCCAATGTAGCCTGGCACCAAATTTGAAGACTTTGGGTTCATCCAGTCATGATATATCGCGTTAACAAGAGTTTGAGAAGTAGTGAAAGTGTTGTGGTGACCTTGAAAATATCGTCAAGGTCACCAAAATCAAATTGTGTCTGCGTCTTCCCCATATGTAGCCTAGCACCAAATTTGAAGACTTTGGGTCCATCCAGTCATGATATATCGCGTTAACAAGAGTTCGAACAGTGGTCAAAGTGTCGTGGTGACCTTGGAAATAAGGTCACGGTCACCAAAATCGACTGGTGTCTGCGTCTTCCCACAATGTAGACTGATACCAAATTTTAAGACTTTGGATAAAACGCTTCATGAGATATCGCGTTAACAAAAAATGTGACGTATGTACGGACGCCGCTGAATACATAGTCCCCCGTTCTGCGTTGCGGCGGGGGACAACTAAAAAATCGTCGTAACCACTTCTTGACATACTAAAGCCAGTTAGTTTTCGTACAATAAATGATGGCATTATCATTATTTTTGGCAGTCGTGGATTTGTTAATTCAGAATAATAATATGTGAAGGCTCTTACTTGATCCGCTCTCTAGTAAAGATCTGTAAAGTATCAAGTCACTCGGCGAACTGTCAATATTGGTAAATCGTAAGGTAATGAGGATACATCTTTCTGGGTTGAGGAAACCGTAAGTGCTTCGGAAATAGCATTCTCTTCCCACAGATGTTACTCCCTTCAGATTTCCGATCCTACCCTCTGTTGTTTTTCGCTTGAAATCAAGACCAGAACCAAAGTCCCCTAGGGTGGGAAGATAAATCTCATACCGTATTCCTGCTTCTTAACCAATGAACATTCATCTTTCAATGGCCATCTAGACCGAATAACTTCAAAGATCTAGGCATTTTACTCTGAAGGGTCTTGCTTATTAGCATATGTCATTCGAATATGTCTGATGCAAATAACCCAAATGAATTGTTTTTGGTATTTGTCTCTGATTTGGTCTTCTTTTTGTATAAGTATATTTATGATCAATAGTTTTCACAAAATCAAATAGCATATTTCGAGAAAAATACAGGAAAAAAGAAAACGTTGGGCTTACGTTTATTTTATCATTATGACGTGTCATTGGCAAATGTCACTTTTACAACGGCGTCGCTGATTGCACAACTAAATTCAATTGCAACCAATCAGGACACTCGCTTTCTGCCCTCCGATTTCAAGCTTAAAACAACAGAGGGTAGGATCGGAAATCTGAAGGGAGTAACCTCTGTGGGAAGAGAATGCGGACATAGGAAATGCTAAACCATAGAGAGACTTAGAGAGAGATCTCGAATATTTGAGATAGTTTGGAATAAGATTATGTTCAATAGAGTGTTTTAAATTTTGATTTAGCAGAATGGTAACAGAAACATTAGTCCTTTGTAAATTGCAGGGTATGAACATGTTATAATAAACGGTTCGACGGTGCTTTTGAAGTGTTCGGCCATAAGACTGAACCATAATAGATCACCGCATTATACCAAAGATTTGTGACTGGCACAAATGGGCCGTGCGCTAATCTACGTCAGCTTAGGCTGCAGACAAACTTAATCATGTCTACATTAATGGACACAAACATCAAACATAAGGTTAGGTGTTAAGTGTTTGGTTTCATAACGCTGTCTCCATTTCTTCACACAACATACATGTACATGTATACCATCGGCGTCACATGTGTAAATTATCTCTCATTGATAAGCGAGAAATACATATCTACAGACAGAGCAAAACTGAAAGATGAATTCGTTGTTTCAAGTGTAAAGAAGCGTTTGAAGAACGTAACTTTTTGATTTTGTATTGACGTTATTCAATTATTTTCATTATATTCAGTTGCCACAATGAAGTGTTACTGATACAAGAGCATCATAAATTCCTTTAAATTGTGGCGGCAATAACATGAAAATTTAAAAAAAAAACTGAACCAATTAAAGCTGCATCCCGAAAGTGTGTTTGTTACGAATCATCTAGGGTATATCACAATCTGCAGATTGTAAACTCACATTCTGCAGATTGTGTTGATTACTAGAATGCACGGAACATTTTCAACTACTTGTATATTTTGTGCAAATACAATTATGTAATTTGACATGTGTGTGAACCATCGTCACAAAGTGAAAACTAGAGCAATTATTCTATATTTTCGCAACATAAGATGACAGTAGAACGCCCCTAATGGTATACCTCATGGTAAACAGTTATGGTTTTAGAAGCTCTTTGAAATGACTAGGGGTCAATCTTTTCAAAACTACTTTTTTTATTTTCTTCTGTGAAATATCCAGAGAGTGATAAACCGGGTCAAACATTACTCATGTTTTTCCTCTTATACTGATTCAATGTATTCATAAAGCATTTAGTCTCTTTAAATCGATATGAATACTTTTATTCGAAAATTAATGAAAGTTGAATGTTCAAAATGTAACCCCTTCTGTCTATTTTAGTATGCCTCAGTTGCACAACATGCACCACTGACGTGAATATCACAGACTACGTTTGAGAATGAATATGTTAGATTTCGAATGATTTATTGATATATTTTAATGACCTTACAATGAACATAAATTTACATGATATTTGCACTAAGATACACAAGTAAGTGACTTACAGTATGAAGCTGCATTTATTGACATATTTTCGTATTGACACATGGACACATTTTCGTATCGACGTATTGACATAACAATGTCTCGTTGCAATGACCAAGTTGCTGGTGATAAAAAATCATTATTTTACAATATTAGTTCAATACTTCAATACTTCTGTAGTCCACGTTGCAGTTTGTATCGAAATATTTTACAACGTTTCATAGGATATTGTCGCAATTCAATGATATTTGGTTACAGATAGTGATTAAGATTAAAACGAAAAAGTTCCTTATCCCTTTAAACAAAAATGACCTTAACCAACTAAAGCGAAGAAATAAATAACCTTCCACTTTAAATGCAGTATTGATTACGCGTCTGTTTAGTTGTCATCAAAACTTTTACTAATCGCGAAACAAACTTTTATTAATCACGAAAACAACCTATCCTTCCCCAGCGACCCCCATGTACTCAAGTTTTTGTTCAACGCCTTAACCTTTGTCATAACGTTTCTTTTCACCATTGATACTGACTGGTATAATTCAAAATGTCAAAACATCTGTGACTCAGACAGCCTCTTTAATAAGGCAATACTTCTGGCATGACGTGGACAAGTGCAATTCATTTGAGAGACTTGTCACAAGGATGAAATATAGTAATTTAAAAATAGTAATAAAATTTAGCAGACTGCTGCGTATGCGTTCGTATGTAGGAACACGCTAACGTTTTGATAAATAGAGAATCTTACCCAAGTGTCTTCTGATATCAAATATATCAACACGAGTTGATACAAGTTACAAATATCCGAGGCTTGCGAAGGATATTTTGACTTTTGTCAACAAGTGTTCATATATTTCATATCAGAAGACACGAGGGTGAGATTCCATTATCATCAAAAATCATTCTTCATTAGTTTTTAATGAAAAATGGAAATATCTGAAAACAAAACTGTCATTTGGCTTCCAGTGCTGTGATATCATAGCATTTTGACGTCATCGTGGTTATGACGTCATAGCATTGTGATGTCATTACTTGATGATGCAAAATCAGTGTGATGTCATGTAGCTGACGCCAATAGGGCATTGTTCAAAATATACTGTCAAAACGATATCTCCTACAAGCGATATCTCCAGTTTTGGATGATAAAATATGAATTGGCCGTTTTTTTTAAATGAATATATAACTCAACAATCTTCAAATGGATATTTCACATCAGATAAGTCACATGGACAGGGGGGCGGGATAGCGCAGTGGTTAGCGCGTTCGGCTTCGGATCAAGAGGTCCGGGGTTCGAATCCCGCCAGGGGCACGGCAACTTTGTCTGCAGTAGAGAACTGTTCTACACGCAGTCAGGTTTGGGTGCAATGCTACACTGAATTTCAGTGCAGTATCACCCATGGTTGGCTAGTTCCAGCCGATGCTCGCAGGTTTCACCGCAAAGCATAGCCACATGGCGTTGCGGGCTTTCTCCCTGCCATAATACTAGCAGCCGCAATATAAGTGAAATACTCTTGAAAGCGGCGTTTAACCCCAACTCACTCACTCACTCACATGGACAGTACGATTGATATTTCAAATTCAAATCAATTCAATGGTTTATTGATACAATGCCTGGTATAATGCAATCAATTCAACATATATCAATAATACACAAATGAATTGTCCTCGTAAATTTGTAGCAGAATGTTCCTAACATGAAAATATAATCGTCAGATTTCATAAAAATCTTCAAACTATTGACATGTCTGCTTTGACTGACAATAAATGATACATCGTCAGATTGGAAATTAATTCACTTATCGTAATAATGGTTGTCATCCCTTGGTTTACAAGGTTCGTTATTATGGCACTGTTTTATTGACTAACATATGAATTTGAATTGTTTGTACTGAAAATAAAACGTGTCCAAGGTCATCGTTACATCTTTTACTAAAAAGGAAATAAAAGAACTTGAATAGTGCATATTTATTTGATGCTACAAAAGGTAATTCTGGATTTTATTCAAAGCAAACATTTATTTCTAAAATGCGATATGTAATTCATAAATTGTTAATTGCGACAATTGTGTATGAAATGCCGATGTTTAGATTGCAGCATTAAGCTAGTGATATTCGTGTTATTAAGTTGATTATACTATACTACACATAGTGCCATATAAGAACACTAATAATCTGGATAATGATCAGACACTTGTAGTGACTGAACAAACGGATTTGTTATAGTTATATACTCACGTCTAGGCATGATCTCAATTTGATAACTTTGAGATATACACTGATTGAATTTAATGAAACATAGTATGCAGTCGTCTCCAATTCTAAATCAGGCGTATGTCATATCACTTCACTTTCGTGGCATCATTATTCAATGACTTCATGGCAAACACTTCATTTATTATAACATATATCTCTATTAAAAAAAAGTAAATTGGCTTCAAATTCACACTGATAGAACTATATCATTTATGATTACGTACTGAAAAAATATTGAAATTAATCAATTTGGCATTCCAATTCTGATGAATTAGTAATAATATGCAAGTTATCCCTCAACAAGCAATCCCCTGATTGTCATTCATGTTTTTACCAACCAAATGTAAGCATATTACTTGCATGTATCTTTCGATTCTAAAGCAGATGTGTTATTTTCCTAAAGATTGAATACATGGTTAATAACAAAACTCTCACTTTACCGTAGCTCTTTCTTCTGAGAATAATACAATCAGTAAAAATCTGATCGCTCTCATAATTTTAAGGTTTCTAATTTTCAAAGCACAAACCTACAGAGAAGACAAGCAATTGCTATTAACTTGAACCGGAGTGCTTATGTGAAATTATTTGCCCCATTACATTTAGTAGATTTTTCCTGTCCTTTTATTCGTAAACAGTTTTAAGCTATCATCATATAAGAAATCGAATTTATCAATTCAGTAGAGCAGAACTATTATAATGGCTTCCCGTCATGTAACTGCTGATCCATTGACAGATCGATCAAACAATGTATTGGCGTGACCGTTTGATACAGAGAATATCATAACATATCAATCAACCCCCGTGTAATTAAAACAACATGAGCTGTATCGACCATGTCAGTATCTAACTGAGCCTAAGTGTTTCCCAGGTAATGTTCAGTTTCGATCTTATCTTTCTTAGAGGCAATATTCATAGCAGATTAAATTATATTTGAGGATTTCCCGGATGATTGTTTATGTCATATGTACTTGATAGTTCTCATTCAACTTAGATGTCTTTAGCAGACTGGATTTAGAGTAAACCACTGATTATCCTCTGGTTGATTAATCTGTGATTATGGCAATTACAAGCGGACTATTTAATTCTGTGTGCCAAGAGCAACCTACGTGCTTTCTTATAAAGCCTCAGAGAGAAAAGATAGCCTAATTACATTGACATCAACTAACGTGTGTAATTGGTGTGTACTCCGTTCCTTTGACACTGCCACAGTGGAACCTATCGTCTGTTCCCCTGGTATCTGTTGATTGATTGGGTCCCACTGGTGTTTGCCAGAAGGTAAACTAATCATGTTGGTTAAAATGTGTTAAGTCGGGAGGCTTCTCACAAATTGCTTATTAGAATACTGCCTCATCGCTATCTTCTCTGTCTTGCTGTAAGTATATTTTAGTTGTTATATCATAACACCGTTGACACTAATTGTCATGAGTGTTATAATTGAAAATAATTTATACTCTTTTAGCTGTTGAAACTGTGGTATGCTGTGTGGTTTGTGTCCACATGTAGTTAAAGGCATTCTGCCAATATATGAACACAGTGTTAGTCAGTCAGTTATAATTAGTCAGAATTTAACAATTCGGGAATTATTGTAGAATTATTTTCTTATATCTGTACTGAGTAAAATGTCATTGTTTCTGCAATAGAAATTGAAATTGGTCTTATTAATTCACCAGTGATCTTCAGGCTTGGGTACGAATCCCACAATCGACGCATCATTCAGAAAGAAAAGAAATATTGTACTATTGAAGATAGTGCGACCCCAAATATAACAATGTTACAATTCTTCACTATCTAAATGGAAAGCTTGGGAGTTGTGTGATCAGAGGGGTATGAATGCGTTGCTACTGCACACTACCTTGGTCTTCTGAGGACGAAAACTCTCAGTTTGTCATAATGTCGCCCTTGGGGTCGATTTGCATATCATTTTTCTGATAATCATGCTCTATGTACATGCCCATTAAGCCAAGTTAGTCAACGCCACCAGTGATCTCCATCAACTGTAATATTTATGGAGATAATGGTTGATTACCATTTCTACCCTCTCAATGTTGAATGTCAAATGTAAAAGATTTAAATGCAAAAAAGTGCTGTATATCGTCGACAGTGAACAATTTAGTCTTTCAATTGTACATTTATACGTGTCCATTATTAATTCAGTATTAATTCAGCATTCTCTGTGTCGATGCACTGTGATCTTATCATTTCACACTGTACATCCGTGGGAAAAATAAACGATATCATACAAAATACACAATATTTCAATCCACGAGTGATGCATACGACCTGAAAAGGCTACATGATTTCTTCAGAAAACAACTAAACAACATTTTAAATTCTTAATCATTATCTGTTCATATTTCTGAGAACCACACGTTTAAAGAATTCGTTGTTTAAATCATCATTAAATTAAATTATATTTTAATTACTTCTTTCCTATAACTGGTTGACATCACGAACAGGGTGGGTGTTGACGATTAACCTCAGTGAATGCTACTTGTGAAAATATTGCAAAAGAAATTCACGGTAATGATGCAGATAGTGGGTCATATACCTGTCAAACCAGTAAAGTAATCCCCAATGTAATGATCTTTTTTTAATTTAACATTGTTAAATGGATATTCTTTCAACTTCAAGTTATGAATATAAATAGTGTTTCTGTAATAGTGTAATTTATCTGGTCACTAAGGTTGTGTGGTTTCGATATAACAAGACAGATATCAGCTTGCTTCATGTTTCTGTTTTCACATAAATTGTTTTTAGGGAAATATATATTGGTCCAGAGTTTAGTAAGTTACTGCTGATGACAATGACTCGTTGCTCATTCAATTTATTCATTTTTTTTGCAAAGTGTTGTTCAAGGACCAATGTATCCTTAACAAATAATCTGATTGTACTGATGATTATGCATGAACACTGAAGACGCCAAGGCTTATTAGTATTGATTTCAGTTTCAGTTCTCTCCTTGAAGACAGTTTGTAGGACTTGACTCATGACACAGTGTATCAAGTAACGGTTACTAAATGACTGAACTATTATGTCGGTACAAAACATACTACTTGAAAGAGTGCTGAAAGGCAACTGATTCAACTGTTTCCACCATATTTATTTTGTCAGATAGATTGAAAGAATAGCATGAGAGTATATCATGTTTTAGTTTAGACTATACAATTTATCCATTCTATAAAATGGCAAACGCAAGTACAATATTGCGTAAAATTAAGGAAGAACATTTCATTAAAACACTGTGTCCATCCCTTAATAGCTAAGCCAGTTACAGCTAAAAGTCGCGCATGTGACGTCACAGAACAGTGACGTCAAAACCAGTGTATTGTTGCAACGTCACAGAATCGTGACGTCATAATCACTGTAATGTAAACCTCCCTGAGGATAAAGTTGAAACATGTAGGAGGAAATCGGCGTTAGTTATCCTTTTAACTATCATTTGAATATATACTTACTGTACACTTGAACAAACACTCTATTTTAAATATATATATATATATACGTTATCCATATACAAAGGAGGTATGTTAAAAGCAGTGCATGATGACAGTATACTCACGTCTAGGCATGATCTCAATTTGATAAATTTGAGATATACACAGATTGAATTTAATGAAACATAGTATGCAGTCGTCTCCAATTCTAAATCAGGCGTATGTCATATCACTTCACTTTCGTGGCATCATTATTCAGTGACTTCATGGCAAACACTTCATTTATTATAACATATATCTCTATTAAAAAAAAGTAAATTGGCTTCAAATTCACACTGATAGAACTATAACATTTATGATTACGTACTGAAAAAATATTGAAATTAATCAATTTGGCATTCCAATTCTGATGAATTAGTAATAATATGCAAGTTATCCCTCAACAAGCAATCCCCTGATTGTCATTCATGTTTTTACCAACCAAATGTAAGCATATTACTTGCATGTATCTTTCGATTCTAAAGCAGATGTGTCATTTTCCTAAAGATTGAATAAATGGTTAATAACATAACTCTCACTTTACCGTAGCTCTTTCTTCTGAGAATAATACAATCAGTAAAAATCTGATCGCTCTCATAATTTTAAGGTTTCTAATTTTCAAAGCACAAACCTACAGAGAAGACAAGCAATTGCTATTAACTTGAACCGGAGTGCTTATGTGAAATTATTTGCCCCATTACATTTAGTAGATTTTTCCTCTCCTTTTATTCGTAAACAGTTTTAAGCTATCATCATATAAGAAATCGAATTTATCAATTCAGTAGAGCAGAACTATTATAATGGCTTCCCGTCATGTAACTGCTGATCCATTGACAGATCGATCAAACAATGTATTGGCGTGACCGTTTGATACAGAGAATATCATAACATATCAATCAACCCCCGTGTAATTAAAACAACATGAGCTGTATCGACCATGTCAGTATCTAACTGAGCCTAAGTGTTTCGCAGGTAAAGTTCAGTTTCGATCTTATCTTTCTTAGAGGCAATATTTCATAGCAGATTAAATGCTATTTGCGGATTTCCCGGATGAATGTTTATGTCATATGTACTTGATAGTTCTCATTCTACTTAGATGTCTTAAGCAGACTTTATTAAGAGTAAACGACTGATTATCCTCCAGTTGATTAATATGTGATTATGGCAATTACAAGCGGACTATTTAATTCTGTGTGCCAAGAGCAACCTACATGCTTTCTTATAAAGCCTCAGAGAGAAAAGATAGCCTAATTACATTGACATCAACTAACGTGTGTAATTGGTGTGTACTCCGTTCCTTTGACACTGCCACAGTGGAACCTATCGTCTGTTCCCCTGGTATATGTTGATTGATTGGGTCCCACTGGTGTTTGCCAGAAGGTAAACTAATCATGTTGGTTAAAATTTGTTAAGTCGGGAGGCTTCTCACAAATTGCTTATTAGAATACTGCCTCATCGCTATCTTCTCTGTCTTGCTGTAAGTATATTTTAGTTGTTATATCATAACACCGTTGACACTAATTGTCATGAATGTTATAATTGAAAATAATTTATACTCTTTTAGCTGTTGAAACTGTGGTATGCTGTGTGGTTTGTGTCCACATGTAGTTAAAGGCATTCTGCCAATATATGAACACAGTGTTAGTCAGTCAGTTAGTCAGTGTTAAACAATTTGACAATTATTTTAGAATTATTTTTTTATATCTGTTCTGAGTAAAATGTCATTGTTTCTGCAATAGAAAATAAAATTGGTCCTATTATTTCACCAGTGATCTTCAGGCTTGGGTACGAATCCCACAATCGACGCATCAAGGAAACAGAAAAAACAATAGTGTACTATTGCAGATAGTGCGACCCCAAACATAACAATGTTACAATTCTTCACTATCTAAATGGAAAGCTTGGGAGTTATGTGATCAGAGGGGTATGAATGCGTTGCTACTGCACAATACCTTGGTTTTCTGAGGACGAAAACTCTCGGTTTGTCATAATGTCGCCCTTGGGGTCGATTTGCATATCATTAAGTTGATAATCATATAATATTATGCTCTATGTACATGCCCATTAAGCCAAGTTCATCACCGCCACCAGCGATCTCCATCAACTGTAATATTTATGGAGATAATGTTGATTACCATGTCTGCCTTCTCAATGTTGAATTCTAAATGTAAATGATTTAAATACAAATAAGTGCTGTGACAGTGAACAATTGACAGACTTTCAATTATACATTTATACGTGTCCATTATTAATTCAGTATTAATTCAGTATTCTCTGTGTCGATGCACTTGTCGATGCAAAATTTCACACTGTACATCCATGGGAAAAATAAACGATACCATACAGAATTCAAAATATTTCAATCCACAAGTGATGCATACGACCTGAAAAGGTTACATGATGTCTTCAAAAACAAACTAAACAACATTTTAAATTGTTAATCATTATCTGTTCATATTTCTGAGAACCACACGTTTGTAAGTTTTCGTTGTTTAAATCATCATTAAATTATATTATATTTTAATTACTTCTTGTCATCACAAACAGGGTGGATGCTGATGTTTAACCTCAGTGAATGCTACTCGTGAAAATATTGCAAAAGAAGTTCACGGTAAGTATGCAGATAGTGGGTGTACTTATCTGTTTTGAATTTAACATAGTCTGAATTTGGATATTCTTTCAACTTCAAGTTATAAATAGGAATAGTGTTTCTGTGATAGTGTAATTTATCTGGCCACTATGTTGTGTTTTTTTGATATATCAAGCCAGATATCAGCTTGCTAAAAGCAAAATATGTTTCTGTTCTCACATGAATTTGTTTTAGGGAAATATATATTGGTCCATAGTTTAGTAAGTCACTACTGAAGAAAGTGACTCGTTGCTGTGGATACACACTGAAGACGCCAAGGCTTTTTGTTATTGGTTTCAGTTTCAGTTCTCTCCTTTTTTGAAGGATATCATAAATTGACTCTTGGCACAGTGCATCAAGTAACAGCTACTAAATGACTGACCTTTTATGTCGGTGCAAAACATACTACTTGAAAGAGTGTTGAAAGAAAATTTTATTCAATTGTTTCCCCCTTATTTATTTTGGCAGATAGATTGAAAAAATATCATGACAATATCATATTTTAATTTGCTTTGAAAGAGAAGGAACATGTGAAACATTGTAGTCTGTTATCAGGATACCATAATACTGACTTAGAATAACGTTCTTGTCATTTGACGTAATAACAGATTATAGCTTTGTAATACCCCTAAAGAAGATAGTGTACATGAAATGGTTTTAACATTACCTAGGTGACAGAGCCAATTTGTATGATCCATTTGCAACAGCGACTTACATGTGTGTACGAGGTGAAAATAAGGTTAACCTAGTGTGAGATGTATTTTGTGTGTTGCCGGTATACAACATTTTCTGTCGTTATTAATCAAATATATACAAGTGAATATTCGAACCCATAAACTTAACTTGATATATGCTCATAACAGTCCATCAATTGTCCTAGATAAATAGTTGTACAGTTCAATCAATCACATTTCTACAATTAGCTTCCTTATCATAGCGTTATTGGTCGATTGATTCCATCGAAAGGTCAACCGTCTTTATAGTTATAATTTCAAAATTTAATAACAAGTGATCTTCCATCTTATTTTTTTGTTCCATCAATTGTCCTAAATAAACCCCCAGGGAAAAAAGTTATATAGTTCAATCAATCACATTTCTACAATTAACTTTACTATCACAGCGTTATTGGTCGATTTCTAAAATAAGTTACGTATTGATATGAAAGGTCAGCCGTCTTTATTGTTTATAATTTCAAAACTTAATAATGCAAATATAATAACGAGTGATGTGTAATCTAATCGTGAATTCATTTGACATTTGAAACAGTGTATACATAGTGGTTGTGTGAAAATTAAAACCAGCCATGGTGAGATAACTATGCGATCGTGGATAGATTGTCAATACAAGACAACCTTATATTGCATTTGATATCTAAAGAGTTACCTTCCAATAGCACCTATCCTATTAAAACGTTCAATGGTCATACATTTCACCAAATGTGGATTATCATCATCATTGGATTCATGGATGAAATCTTATGAACTTAATCCATGTCTGGCATGCAGTTTAAATAATGTTTGACCCACTTAAAAGGCGTTGATAACAGTATTAAACAGTTGAAAGGATAATAAAACGACTAAATCTGCTTTTAAAGTAGAGAATGTTATGGATGTTTAAACTGAAACACAAACTTATGGAATCAATACAAAAACGCATGTTTACATGCTCACTAAACCGGGAGCCATATGAAGCGTATTAGGTTCACATGAATTCAATGTTTTGAAAATATGTCCCCCTAATCAAGACTTAATATATCTACACGAGTACTTAGTATTTCCTAATTATCACTAATTATAGATGTTTTGTCCTAATAAGAGATACTTAGACCTTATTAGAAGATATTAAAAACTATAATTTTTAAAATATTAAGTACTAATTAGGAGATATTAAGTACTATAATTAGGAGATAAGAAATCCTAATTGTTTTCTTAAGACCCTAATACGCCCCCGTACGTTGCCATAAGTATCAGATGACATACTGTTTATACAGTGGAGACATGTATATACATATATAAAGATGCTGACTTTTATAAACTAGTATTGCATTGCGTTACACAATTTTAGAGATGTCAATTTATCAAAAGACCCAAAATTAAAAATGGTAAATTGAACTAATTATCCTCTTCCCACGACCCCTTTTCTAGTATTTGTTTGAAAACTTTAAAATCTCATCAGAACATCGGAAATGCACTTTACCATGTATGCAAATGATCTAACGAAACTGCGAGATTGATCTTTTGTTGAGATACTCAATTTCCGTTGTATAAATCACAAAATCGATATCAAACTAATCCTTCCATGCTTGGCTTCTTGCAAAAATGTTTAGTTATTTCTTTAAATATCGACGGAAATAACAATGTGTTAATAGAAAACCCTTCTTTGAAATACGTTTCAATCTGTATGAACTTGATTGCCCCGCAGTTTATGCCTTTGATGATACTTTCGAAAGATGATATTTTGTCATTTTGTCATTCTCAAATTATAATGCAATTAAAATAAAAGGGTTTGGTGAATTGGTTATGAATTACATTACTGTATTTACAATGTATTTCTTTATGAAGAATTTCAAAGTGTCAGCAAAACAAATATTTCTACTCATACATGCCTCATACATTTGAACAAATTCTACCTTTGATTGATATATTAACTCTCGATTTAATGAACATAATACACTCATTCTCGTGTAATAAATGATAATAAAGGTACAAAATGACACTTGAATATTTATATCCAAAAATGAAACTATGTATGGAAATATATACTACGTTTTGAATTGTTTCATTGACATATTCTGACAAGTGTATTCCTTTAAAGAATTCTGATAATAAAACTATATCGTGCTGCAAGAAATGATATCATTTTTGTGAAGAGATGATTTCAGAAATTGAAAATAATTGGTTCTCGATATGTTTTAGCTGTGCACATGCATTTTATGAACTATTTAATTTAGAATATCACAGGTTGAAGTAAAAACATGACATACATGTACACTGTTTCAGCTGTTACAAATATGACCAAATTCTGACAGATGATTATTAATTATATGAGTAGTGTTTCAAATATCTTTTGCCCATGCAGTCGTCCTAATATGAGTCAGAATTAAGTGACAATATCAATCATACAAAACAAGGTTCCAATACAAATATTTGGTTGGATAGATAATATACACGTGCTTTCCTAGGTTCAAATAAATTACAAACAAATAACAGCCTCATTTAGAGTTTTATATAATTATTGATTATATTGATTATTTCTGTTAATTGTAAGATGTGTAATAAGTGTGCTTTAAAAAACGGAATTTCAATTCAAACAACATTCTTTTGTGAAGTTCATGCCAAGAAAATCCCTTGACGATTTTACAGTGAATTCAGAAAGGATTTATGATTTCATCGATCTTTAACGCTTTGCACTAAATATGATAATTTGTTCACTGTGTGAAGTATTTTGATGTCATGAAGAACAGTCTTTTGACAAGTGAAAGCTGTCAAGCACCAGTTTCTCTCTCATAATCTGGACACATTAACTTTGTCAAATGTAGATTTAGCTCAGAACGCATCAATATGTTACATTCTACAGAAAGTATTTGAACCTTCATGCGATTGTCATATATTGTCAAGTACGTTCATTCATAAACATATTACTGACATTGTTGCTAAAATTGTTGATTAACATAACATTAACATAAATTGTAAGTTACCAAGCAAAACCTTTACAATAATCGTGTTCGATATAATGTCAAAGCTGCTACAGTAATAGATTTGTTTGCCTTTTGTGAAAATGTGTAATACAACAATATAGGAGACACCAGACCAATATGATGTATATGATGGTGAACGTAAAAATAATTACTGATGAAAAACATTTTCAGTTATCTAAACAAAAACACACTCTTAATGTCACTTTGACTCAATCACTGTGGCAGAACATATCAACCATTACATTACTGACAGCCGGTTTGGTTACTGAAATAATTAGAGAAATAGAAATCGACGGAATCCCTGCAGTTCACTGCAGACTCATACATCTACACGCAAAGCTATAAAAGTGCTGATCAGTGTCCAACAACGCTTTATAGGATTCATGCATGTTTAATTGATCAATGATGCAATTTCTGGTTTACTGTCAGTCTGCATATACAGTTGAAAACAGTTTTAGAGACCATGTAAAATTCACAGATTCTATAACTGATATAGCACATATAAGATGACATTGTCTAAATAACGTTCGCCACATCGCAAATGTAACAGCTGTCACCGTCCTGATCCGGTCATTCATTAGAAGCCCTAACAGCAGGTTATTTCTAGACCAGACCATCATATGATGGCCTGTAAGTAGAGGAGACGTTTCTCTTTGGCGTATCTGCTTCTGATTAGAAGTCACCGTCAATTTCAATTGTCGCTGAGCATGAGCCACGTTAATAAGGCGGCCTCATCATTCTTCAGAAGCAATCTAGCAATTTACAAACTGTGAATTTTTTTCGCAAATTACTTGTATCTTCGTCAATTGTACGAACCTGCACAATCTTTGAACATTAAGTTCTTGCATCTAATTTGAAACGCGAGAATCACGTGTTAAAATCGGTTAGGCTGAACATCCGTGGTACTACGCATTTTATTCATCCACTAGAGAAGGGGCCACAAGAAGGTTAAGATATTTACATTATTTAAAAACTGTTAATTTTTTTTAATGTTATTTCACTCGGAATAAGTGAGATGTAAGTCAGTTACTACCATAGTTTCCTCGTTAAATCGGGAAATAGCAGGACTGTTTTCTTCGAGCCCGATCCTCGACCTAAGGCCTCGAACCTGGGCCTCTCGGACAAACTGTCCTGCTATTTCCCGATACAACTCGGAAAGTATGGTACTAACTTTTACATGTATATTTGCTCAATGTGGGCTGAGTAACTTGGAAGACCACGTTATACATATGTTGACATGGTTGTGACCGTAAATGAAACAATTGTAGTATTAAGATCAGTATATGGTGACTGCCCTTTAAACGCTTTTGGAAACATTGCCTCCTTATAACATCGAGTTCTACTGTTTTCAAAGCATAAACATACAGAGTGTATATGTGAAATTAATCGCCCCATTACATTTAATGCATTTTTCTGTCCTTTTATTCGCGAACATTTTTTAGCTATCATCATTTGAGAAATTGAATTTATCAATTCAGTAGAGCAGAACTATTATAATGGTTTCCCTTCATGTAACTGCTGATCCATGGACAGATCAATGAAACAATGAGCGTTTGATACAGAGAATACCATAACATATCAATTAACCCTCGTGTAATTAAATCCTTTGTTACTTGAAATCTACAACATGTGCTGTCTTTTCTAACTGAGTCTAAGCGTTTCTATACTTAATTACAGCTCTACACTGGCAATACCGCAGCTAAAGATGAGTACTTTCAACAGTTAAACTTGTCGTAAATTATTATTACATCAACCAGACATTGCAGTGCAAAGAAAATATAAATATTCTTCAATAGTTTGTACAACAATGTACAATAATGTGTTTAGGCTAAGACAAATAAAATATAATTATTGATTGATGTTCTTATAGTTCATGTAGGACATGAGTTACGCCTTCCAGATTCCCCCAAAATTTGCCGAATCCCGAGGAATCAGACAAGCAGATTCCACCATGTTGTTGTCCCGTGTTGTGTTTATAAAAACATAAGAAACAGTTCAGTTGGCATTTCATGAAAAGAGGTTATTCAATCAATCAATCAATCAATCAATCTTTTATTTCGGTACTTAGAAGGCCACAGGCCTATAGTACATTTCACATGTATGCACTGCGTAACATTAGAGCTTTGTGGAGAAAAACTGCAACATTTTTAATTACATTTTCATTTGAACAATTCAATAAAGAAGAAAATGTATCAATTGATGGATGGACAAAATAGAATTCTTTAATATATTTTTTACGTATATTATCATATGGACATACAAGAAGAAAATGATATTCATCTTCAATACTTTTATAATTACAGCTTCTACATATTCTATTTTCTCTCTTGATATTAAAAAATCTACCTTTTTCTATTAACAGATCATGTGATGAACAACGGAAACGAGCTAAACATACTCTAAATTTCTTAACATTGACACTTGATAAATAACGTTCTGTATAAATATGCGTTTTGATGATAGAGTAATAATTACATTTTGTAGATAATGACATTTTTTCAAACCAGTTTTGTTGGTAAATATCTTTTAATCTTTGAGTAAACGTGTTCAGAAACCATGACGAAAATTCCACCTTTTGTTCATCCCATATATGATTAAATCCAGTTGAAGACAGTAGGTGTTTAACATCTGATACCCAACTCCTTTTACCTTCTTTGTCATAAAGTAGCATCATATTATAGCACATTTTTGGCAAACGATAGGATGGCATATTTAATAGCCTTAACCAATATTTAATCATTCTGATTTGTGACGATATAATGAGAGGGTATCGGCCACATTCCCCATACACCATAACATTTGATGTGTTCATCTTTACCCCAAGAAATTTTTTGCAAGCAAATAAATGTACCTTTTCTATACAATCATAGTATTTTACCCCCCAAATCTCAGCACCATATAGTAAAATAGGGTTTATTTTAACATCAAATATTCTGAAAAAAGACGTTAAACTGAGATCCCCAAGAATCTTTATATTTCTCATTATGCTTATTAATTCCTTTCGTGATTGAACAGCTGCATATTTTGCATGTACTGACCATGAAAGATTATTAGTAAAGTATACACCTAGGTATTTATATGAAGTAGTAGTCTCTATGCTATTGCCTTTGTAATACCATCTTTCCTTTTTTGATAATTTCCCACCTTTTTTAAAAACAATTACTTTTGTTTTATCCATATTTACAGCTAAGCAGACATTGTTACAATAATTTTCTAATTCATTTATTTGCTTCTGAAGACAGTTAATAGTACTTGAGATGAGAACAATATCATCTGCAAACAATAAAAGAGAAAGTTTAAACATATCGGGATGTAACTGAATACCATGTGAGCAGTTTTGTTCAATCTGTAATGCTAGTTCATTTATAAAGAAGGAAAATAAGAAAGGACTGAGTACACAACCTTGTCGTACTCCAATATGTACTTCAAAACTTTCAGAGAGTACCGTGTTATTCCTAACACAAGCTTTAACATTGTTATACATGTTACTTAATAGATTTGTCATGTTATGGCTAAGTCCATTTGTGTTACACAATCCCCATAGCTTATGCCTTCGAACAGAGTCAAACGCCTTTGAAAAATCCACAAACAATGCATAAAACTTCCCACTTTGATTATTCAAGTATCTTTGTATCACACTTTGTAAAATGAACATGTTATCAATTGTTGTATAACCTTGTCTAAATCCTGCCTGAGATTCATTTATCTTATTCATTGTTTCTCCCCAAAAAGTTAATCGTTTGTTGATAATTGATGTAAAAACTTTACTAAATATACTTAAAAGTGTGATTCCTCTGTAGTTATCAACATTATTAAGATTTCCCTGTTTGTGTAAGGGAACAATTATCCCTAGAGACCAGGAGGTTGGAAATGTCCCTCGTTCTAATACAGATCAAAAACTAACTCAAAATATGGTAGTAAAAGAACAGCTGAATATTTGAAAAATTCTTGAATAACTTCATCTATTCCAGGAGATTTATTGAATTCAAGGTTGTTGATACTGTCTAAGATCTCTTCTCTGGATATTGGGGAATCAAGAATTTCACTTGTAAGATCATTGTTTGAGTTCCTATTCAACATGGAATCATCTTCATCAGTTTGAGTATTTCTTTCACAGTCTACATTATCACTTGAAAACAGTGTTCTAAAGTGGTTAAACCACTCTTGTGTTGAGATAGTATTATTTGAAACTTTCTTTCTATTTAAAGCTTTCAATTCATGCCAAAATCTTTTGGAGTCATTAACATTATTTTCTATTTTAGTCTGTTTCTCTTTGTAAAAAGAGGTTATTCAAAAGGATGTGTTTAATTTCTTCATGTGATGACCAGGGTGAGTTGATAACTTGAACTTGCATAAAGAGTTCGTATCAACCACACAATCACAATTAATATGTAATACACAATACAACCACACTCATGTTTAGAGAGAATGTTCCAGAATGAATACAGCCTATTTTAACGGATAACCGAGTCATGTAATGGGCCGTTTGACCTCTCAGGTAAAGATGTACTGCATGAATATTGATTATGAATGACGATTTAAACAGATAAATGCAAACAAATGTTCTACGCAGCCTTAAAGCCTTAAGTCTCTCTCAAGATGAACCCAAATAATATGAAAGGTTTCAACTTTTGATCTTATCTTTCTGAGAGGCAACATTTCATGGCAGATACCAATATATTTGCGGATTTGTGGATGAATATGTATGTATTTTGTAGATGACTTCCCATAAAACAGAATTTTCAAAAGACAGACGCTTAAACACTTCTTTTGGTTCACTTAAGTTTTACCCTTAGTGATAAAAGACAGAATTCCCCCAAAACAAATGGAAATTAATTAAGCAACACCCTAGTCTGTAAACTGAAATGCGTTTCTCTGATAATGTTAGGATAAACTGAAAAATTTTCATTCATTTAAAATTCCTTCACAATTTTTTGTTATGAAGATATGAAGAAAAATGTAATGTAATTTACTGAATTGTTACTTAGAATTTATTTAGTGATACACTACACTACACTACAAAGTTTAGACATTTTTTTTTTTGTGATACCAAGTTGATATTCATACATGATTTATCATGCATGAAATGAGCTATAGTCAGACATTAAACTTTTAGATAATTTTTTAACAATAATTGAAAAAAGCCTACAGACATAGCATAACTTAATTAATGTGCGGTTGTCTGAGTTCAATCTGATAATTAATAATGTATTCTCGTTTTGAATATGACAATACTGTTAATACTGATCGTTTTTGTTGACAGTTTCATAATTTTATAAGTTTGAAGTTCATACTGCTTTGACAAGTGACTTTTGTAAAGTGTGATTCGCATGAAATGTCCCTAATCATATTACAGCAAAAAATTGGATTCACTTTATCAAAAGTTTTTTTTAGATATAACGAGTGATGCATACGACCATAATAATTTATGTCTTCAGAAACCAACTAAACATTTTTTTAATTAATTTTAATTTTAATTTAAAATCATTATCTACTCATATTTCTGACACGCATTTAAAGAATTGTCTTTTTCAAATCTCCTTAACTGGACGAGATACAAGAGTCAAAAATGGCTTTTTGGCTTACTTTATGACATCATATAGTAATGATGCGTCAATAAATTTAAATTCCAGAGGGTACATTATTCCGACAACATCTCATACTAACATAATTTCAATATTTCATAACATTTTACCTTAGATACCAAACATTATGTCCTGAAAACCCCTTTGAAATGGCTGTTATAGCACTCCACGTGTATAGAACAGATATAACATATCAATTATCATACTCTAATGAATGGATTTTTTTATATCTCTTTACAAGAAATCACAGATATTTATAGGCCAAAAATAGTTTGTTTTTAACTCTACTGAAAAATTACTGTAGTTTCTTTTAGCTATCGGTGGACGTCGTAGCTAGGAAGTGAGGATAGCAGCAAACCACTGACTAAATAAAAGGTGACATACTTGTATGTACATAATAGTGACCATCATCATCCAAATAAAAAATATGAATCAATTATAAAGTAAAGTAATGTAATGATCTGTTGTGAATTCAACATCGTCTGAGTGGTCATGAATTTGGACATTCTTTCAACTTCAAGTTATTATTATGGATAGTGTTTCTGTGATAGTGTAATTTATCTGGTCACTATGGTTGTGTGGTTTTGATATTACAAGCCAGATATCAGTTTGCTAGAAGCAAAATATGTTTCTGTTCTCACATAAATTGGTTACAGTTTCAGTTCTCTCCTTTGTTTGAAGGATATCATAAATTGACACTTGGCACAGTCCATGAAGTCACATCTACTAAATGACTGAACTTTTATGTCGGAACAAAACATACTACTTGAAAGAGTGATAAAAGGCAACTTTATTCAATTGTTTCCTCCATTTTCATTTTGTCAGATAGATTGAAAGAATAGCATGACAATATATCATTTTTTAGTTTGCTTTGTAAGAGAACCCGTGGTGACTCTGTTATCAAGATACCATCATAATACTGACTTTCTTGTCATGATCGTGATAATAGATTCTAGCTTTTACCTGCATGCAATTTAATAACCCTAGAGAAGATAGTGTACATGACATGGTTTTGACATTATCTAGGTGACAGATCCAATTTGTAAGATCCATTTGCAACAGCGACATACATGTATAGATGAACATAAGGTTTACTTAGTGTGAGATGTCTCTTGTGTGTTGTCGCTATTCAATATTTTATATTGTTGTTAATATATACAAGTGAATATTCGAATTCATAAACTTAACTTGATATATGCTCATAACAGTCCATCAATTGTCCTAGATAAATATTTGTACAGTTCAATCAATCACATTTCTACAATTAGCTTAACAAGTGATCTCTAATCTAATTGTTTTGTTCATTTTTTAAACAATGTATACGTAGTGGTTGTCTGATGATTAAAACTATCCATTATGAGATAATTATGCGAACGTGGACAGATTGTCAATATCTGACAACCTTATATTACATTTGATATCCAAAGAGTTACCTTCCAATATCAAGTAACGTATTGAATCTATGGTCATTCATAAAATAAAATTTGGGTTTTTCATCGTTGGATTCATATTACCGTATTTCCTTAATGACACACCTGTCTTGAATAGATGCCTGCCTCGAAAAGAACCCTTGCACTGGGCTTTCTGAAAATGATAAACGCCTGCCTTAATTAAACGCTAGGTAAACATAGTTTAAATTCTACAATTGCTGCTGCCCATGGATGCCTGGAGGTTCTGCAGCAAAAAACATCCGGAATAAGTGCAGGCTCAAGCTGAAGATGATGTTGATCCTTTAATTTATTAGTCATGTCTCTTCATCTTTACCTTTTCTGTGTATTTGTGATGACTTGATACAGCCATTTTTCTTCACAAATTTAGAAAATTAGAATTTGAAAAAAATTACCTCTCAGTCAATTTCATCTTGCCACAGTTCTAAGACTTGCCCCACCAGCTTAGGTAACACATACTTAGTTTGAGAATGATTATTGTACACATGGACAAAAGATGTTGCTGTGTCAGTGTAGCTGAAGTTGAGTTACCCAATATACATGTTACTATATTAAACAAACTTCTGATATGCAGCTGTAGATTTTCTTCATGGAACAAATGCAAAGATGTACGGTATCACTTATCAAGTGATGGCACTTCAGCCTGGCTGAAATTAATTTACGGTAATACCACACCTTAATTACAAAATACGATAATTGGTCCGGACTCAAAGCTTTGTTTTGAATAGGGACCTGTCACTTCAAGCCTTATTACGAAATATACGCTTGCCGTTTGGAAATAATTGATGCCCTGTGTGTTATTAAGGAAATAGGCAGGTCCACATGAATAAAATGTTTTGAAAATAGTATCTCCTAGAAAGACTTAGTATCTCTTAATTAGTACTTAGTTTCTCCTAATTATGACTTAGGACAGATGTGTGTCCTACATAGGAGCTATTAAAAACTATAATTACGAGATGTTAGGTCCTAATTAGGTGATAATATTTTCAATTTTTGTTTTAGACCCTAATACGATTACATGCGTTTCAATAAGTATCAGATGACATAATTTTATACAGTGGAGACATGTTTAGGTTATCTGCAATTTGTGCAGATGTTATTAAAAGCTGTCAAGTTCTCTAGTAAAATCAGTCAACGACATTGATGCATACACTTCATCCATCAAAACCAAAGATGTTGTTTAACATGAAGCTAATGTAATTTTAAAATACATAAAAAGTTTATTATTTTCACTCGATTTCAGTTGGTTAAATTTTTAATTGAAGACACAAATGAGGTCATAATGTATGAAGATTCATAAAAAAGATGCTTATAAATCTTGTACAGTGTTGCACAATTTTAGAAATGTTATTAATTCGTAACTGGGTATATATTTTTATCTTAGTTACTCATTACTTATGTTTTACTTCGGGAGTGTCAATTATTCAGCATTAAACATTATCAAATTACGCGAGTACTTAAATATATTATTATCTGAAGTTTTAAATTCTTAAATGTTAATAACAGCATATAAAATGACACCTGATTCCGTTAGTAAACATTAAAGATGTTCCATGGACTCATTATCCTCTTCCCACGACCTCTTTCCCCGTATTTGTTTGAAAAAAATAATCACAACATCAACACATTTTTCCAAGTTTTCAAATGATCTAACGAAGCTGCCAGATGTTTTGTTGAGATACTCATTTTTAAATGTTAAGTTATCTATTTAAATATCAAGGGCAAAAGGAATCTGTTAACACAAAACCCTTCATTGAAATACGTTTAAATCTGTAGGAACGTGATTGCCCCGGAACTTCTGCCTTTGATGACATTTTCTCAATTTTGTCAATTGGTTACTACCTAATAAAGGTACAATTAAAATAAATGGGACGGGGGATTGACTTTGAAATACAGTTTTTACAAGGAATTTCTTTCTGAAGGATTTCAAAATATCAGCACAATTTGTGTATGCCTCATACATTTAACGAATTCTACCTTTGATTGATATATTTACTCTCGGATTAATGAAACTAATACACTGATTCCCGTGTAATAAATGATAACGAAGGTACAAAATGACACTTCTGACTAGTTCATTCCTTTAAATCTCTTAAATGATAAAACTCTATCGTGTTGCCAGAAAAATTAGAATTTTAGTAAAGATATAATTTTGAGATTTAGAATTATAGATTCCCCATATGTTTAGCTGTTAATCATTGCACTTGCATTTTATGAACTATGTAATTAAGAATATCACGGGTTGAAGTAAAAACGTGATATACTCTGTTTCAGCTATTACAAATATGACCAAATTCTGACAGATGATTATTAATTATTTGAACAGTGTTTCAAATATCTTTTGCCCATGCAGTCGTCCCAATATTTGTCAGATCAATCATACAAAACACGATTCTAATACAAATATTTGGTTGGATTGATAATATACATGTGCTAGCTTCAAAACAAATTACCAACAAATAACAGCCTTATTTAAACTTTTATATAATGATTGATTATATTAATTATTTCTGTTTACAATAACAGCCCGGTCAAAATATTTTGCATGCGTAGAAAAGCCGCTGTTTCACAGTGAATTGAACAGTGAATGTATTCATGGGTTCACCAATCTGTAACGCTTGTGCACTACATAGAATAATTCGTTCACTGTGTGAAGTATTTTCAATTTATGATTAACAGTCTCTTGACAATTTAAAAAACAGTCAAGTACCAGTATTTCTTTCATAATTTGGACACATCAACTTTGTCAAATGTAGATTTAGCTCACAATGCATCGATATGTTACATTTCTACTGAAAGCCCTGAACCGTCATTTGATAATCATATGTTGTCAAGTACTTTCCTCCATAAACATATTAGTGAAATTGATGCTAAAATTGTTGATTGACATTAAAATGTATGTTTCCCAGCAAAACCGTTGCACTCATCTTGTTCAATACAATGTCAAAGCTGCTACAGTAATGGCTTTGTTGACATTATGTGATAATGTGTAATACAATAATATAGGCGATATCAGACCAATATGATGCATACAAGGGTGAGAGACGAATATATGATATTACCAATAAAACATTAAAATATATCTAAACATAATCACTTTCTGCATGTCACTTTTACTAAATCACTCTGGTGATCATATCAACCATTACATTTCTGACAGCTGGTTTGGTTACTGATATATAAGAGAAATAGAAATTGATGGAAACCTTGCGATTCACTGCAGACACATCAATCTACACATAAACCCATCAAAGTGCTGAATAGTGATAGGAATCATACATGTGTTACTGAACATATCTTAACTTATGTCACCGATGCAATTCCTATAGAGAACTGGTCTACTGATCAGGTCATTCATTAGAAGCCCTATCAGCAGGTTATTTCTAGACTAGACCATCATATGACGGCGTGTAAGTGGGCGACATGTTTCTCTTTGGCGACATCTGCTTCCGTCTTGATGCCAGAGTACCATGATGAGATACACAGTATATAAAACACGCATGTCTCAAATTAACTCAAAAATGGGTGTGATGATGACATGATAAACAACATGCAATTGTTATCAGTTCAAATGTCCATAAAGTTCATATATATATATATATATATATATATATATATATATATATATATATATATATATATATATATATATATATATATAAAAGACCACGTTATATGTTGACATTGTTGTTAGTGTATTCAAACAGTAATCGAAAGAGTTGTATTAAGATCATGATAAGATGACTGTCCTTTGAAACATTGCCACGGGTTTCTAAATAATAGATCTTAATCATTATGACAAAAATATATATCTGTGTGGTTCATCCATATACAAATGGGTATGTTAAAAGCAGTGCATAATGGCACTATACGAACGTATGTGCTTTGATATCAATTAGATAAGTTTGACATATGCACTGATTGATTTTAATGATAGATAGTATCAAGTTGTCTCCAATTTTAAATCAAACGTATTCATCATCCCTAAACTTTGTGTCTTTCCCAATTCCTTACGCGGCATCATAATTCAGCGACGTCATGGCAAACACTTCATTTATTATAGCATATATTAATCTTCGAAGAAAGTAAATTCCTTCTAATTAACTATATCATTCAGATTACTGACAAAATATTGAAATAATCCATTTGGCATTCTAATTCTAATGAATTAGTAATATTATGCAACTTTTACTACAATAAGTGACCCCCTGTCTGTCATTGATGTTTTTACCAGCCATACCTAAATATATGATATTTGCATGTTCTTTGCCTTCATTTTCCGATATTTTCCTAAAGTTTGAATAACTGCTTAATATAATGACTTTCACTTTACCATAGCTCTTTCTTCTGAGAAGAATACAATCAGTAAACATCTGATAACCCTCAAAATGTCGAGGTCTATTGTTTTCAAAGCAGAAACCTACAGAGGAGACAGGAAATTGCCATTAACTTGAACCGGAGTGCTTATGTGAAATTATTTGCCCCATTACATTTAGTGCATTATCCTGTTCTTATATTCACGAACACTTTGTAGCTATCATCATATAAGAATTTGAAGTTATCAATTCAGTAAAGCAGAACTATTACAATAGCTTCTCTTCATGTAACTGCTGATCCATGGACAGATCGATCAAACAATGTATTGGCGTGAGCGTTTTATACAGAGAATATCATAACATATCAATTAACCCTCGTGTAATTAAAACAACATGAGCTGTCTCGACCATATCAGTATCTAACTGAGCCTAATCGGTTCGATACTTAATTACAGCTCTACAGTGGCAATACCGCAGTTAAAGATGAGTACTTTCAACAGTTGAACTTATCGTAATTTATTATTACATCAACCTGCATTACAATGCAAAGAAGATATAAATGTTTTTCAATAGGTTGTACAACATAATGTGTTTGCCAAATAAACAAATCAAATATAATTATTGATTGTTGTCCTTATAGTCAATGTAGGACATGTTTTTCGCTGTTGTGTTTATTAAAAATAAGAAACAGTTTATGCACTGTTATTAGCAAATTGTTCATTGAAATTGTTCATGAACAGAGGTTATTCAATAGGATGTGTTTAATTTCTGTGCTCAAGAGGATATTGAATTGTCTGTTATACCCTCTTAGGTAAAGATGTACTGCATGAACTTTTTTCAACGACGATTTAAAAATATAAAAATGCACAAAAACACGCTACGGTGCCTTTAAGGATGCTGAGAATTACACTGTATCTGTCTTGAGACGGACAAATAATGTTCGGTTTCAATCTTGTCTTTCTTAGAGTCAATATTTCATTGTAGATTAAATCATATTTGGGGATTTTCAGGATCAATGTGTACATTTTACGTGTATGTCTTATGTACTTGATAGTTATCATCCTACTTAAATGTCTGTGGCAGACTAGATATGGAGGAAACTGCTGATTATTCTCCGGTTGATTAATCTGTGATTATCGCAATTACAAGCTGACTATTTAATTCAGTTTGCCAAGAGCAACCTACGTGCTGTCCTCATAAAGCCTCAGAGACAGAGGATACCCTAATTACACTGACATCAACTGACGTGTGTAATTGGTATGTACTCCGTTCCTTGGACACTTCTGTAGTGGAAGCTATCGTTCTCCTGGTATCTCTCGATTGATTGGGTCCCGCTGGTGTTTGCCAGGAGGTAAACTAATCATGGTTGTTACAATTTGTTAAGTCAGGATCGAAAGAGTTGTATTAAGATCATGATAAGATGACTGTCCTTTGAAACATTGCCACGGGTTTCTAAATAATAGATCTTAATCATTATGACAAAAATATATATCTGTGTGGTTCATCCATATACAAATGGGTATGTTAAAAGCAGTGCATAATGGCACTATACGAACGTATGTGCTTTGATATCAATTAGATAAGTTTGACATATGCACTGATTGATTTTAATGATAGATAGTATCAAGTTGTCTCCAATTTTAAATCAAACGTATTCATCATCCCTAAACTTTGTGTCTTTCCCAATTCCTTACGCGGCATCATAATTCAGCGACGTCATGGCAAACACTTCATTTATTATAGCATATATTAATCTTCGAAGAAAGTAAATTCCTTCTAATTAACTATATCATTCAGATTACTGACAAAATATTGAAATAATCCATTTGGCATTCTAATTCTAATGAATTAGTAATATTATGCAACTTTTACTACAATAAGTGACCCCCTGTCTGTCATTGATGTTTTTACCAGCCATACCTAAATATATGATATTTGCATGTTCTTTGCCTTCATTTTCCGATATTTTCCTAAAGTTTGAATAACTGCTTAATATAATGACTTTCACTTTACCATAGCTCTTTCTTCTGAGAAGAATACAATCAGTAAACATCTGATAACCCTCAAAATGTCGAGGTCTATTGTTTTCAAAGCAGAAACCTACAGAGGAGACAGGAAATTGCCATTAACTTGAACCGGAGTGCTTATGTGAAATTATTTGCCCCATTACATTTAGTGCATTATCCTGTTCTTATATTCACGAACACTTTGTAGCTATCATCATATAAGAATTTGAAGTTATCAATTCAGTAAAGCAGAACTATTACAATAGCTTCTCTTCATGTAACTGCTGATCCATGGACAGATCGATCAAACAATGTATTGGCGTGAGCGTTTTATACAGAGAATATCATAACATATCAATTAACCCTCGTGTAATTAAAACAACATGAGCTGTCTCGACCATATCAGTATCTAACTGAGCCTAATCGGTTCGATACTTAATTACAGCTCTACAGTGGCAATACCGCAGTTAAAGATGAGTACTTTCAACAGTTGAACTTATCGTAATTTATTATTACATCAAGATGCATTACAATGCAAAGAAGATATAAATGTTTTTCAATAGGTTGTACAACATAATGTGTTTGCCAAATAAACAAATCAAATATAATTATTGATTGTTGTCCTTATAGTCAATGTAGGACATGTTTTTCGCTGTTGTGTTTATTAAAAATAAGAAACAGTTTATGCACTGTTATTAGCAAATTGTTCATTGAAATTGTTCATGAACAGAGGTTATTCAATAGGATGTGTTTAATTTCTGTGCTCAAGAGGATATTGAATTGTCTGTTATACCCTCTTAGGTAAAGATGTACTGCATGAACTTTTTTCAACGACGATTTAAAAATATAAAAATGCACAAAAACACGCTACGGTGCCTTTAAGGATGCTGAGAATTACACTGTATCTGTCTTGAGACGGACAAATAATGTTCGGTTTCAATCTTGTCTTTCTTAGAGTCAATATTTCATTGTAGATTAAATCATATTTGGGGATTTTCAGGATCAATGTGTACATTTTACGTGTATGTCTTATGTACTTGATAGTTATCATCCTACTTAAATGTCTGTGGCAGACTAGATATGGAGGAAACTGCTGATTATTCTCCGGTTGATTAATCTGTGATTATCGCAATTACAAGCTGACTATTTAATTCAGTTTGCCAAGAGCAACCTACGTGCTGTCCTCATAAAGCCTCAGAGACAGAGGATACCCTAATTACACTGACATCAACTGACGTGTGTAATTGGTATGTACTCCGTTCCTTGGACACTTCTGTAGTGGAAGCTATCGTTCTCCTGGTATCTCTCGATTGATTGGGTCCCGCTGGTGTTTGCCAGGAGGTAAACTAATCATGGTTGTTACAATTTGTTAAGTCAGGATGCTTCTCACAAATTGCTAATTAGGATACTGGCTCATAGCTATCTTCTCTGTCTAACTTTAAGTATAGTTTAGTTGTTATATCATTATACCTTTCACACTAATTGTCAGGAATGTTATAATTGAACATAATCTATACTGTTTTAGCTGTTGAAACTGTTGTATGCTGCATAATTGGGATATTTTAATTTTGTGTTTGTGTCCAGAGGTAATTAAAGGCATTCTGCCAATATATAAACATAGTTTTAGTGCAATTTAATAATGTTAGTGTTAAACAATTCAGGGATTATTGTAGAGTAGAGTAAAATGTCGTTGTTTCTTGAAATAAATGAAACACTGCACCAGTGATCTTCAGGCGTGGGTACGAATACCACAATCGACGCATCAAGCAAACAGAAAAAAAGAGTAGTGTACTATTGCAGATAGTGCGACACCAAACATAACAATGTAACACTTCTTCACTGTCTAAATGGAAAGCTTGGGAGATATGTGATCAGAGGGGTATGCATGCGTCGCTACAACACAATACCTTGATCTCTTGACTTTGACCTTGAAAACAGTTTGTCACAATGTCACCCTTGGGGTCGATTTGTTTATCATTTAGTTGGTAATCATATATGCGTTTGATTTTCACTATATGTACATGTCAAGTAAGCCAAGTTAATCACCGCCACCAATGATCTCCATCATCTGTAATATTTATGGACATAATGGTTGATTACCATGTCTACCCAAAGACCCTTCTCAACGTTAAATGTCAAATGTAAATGATCTGACTTTTGAATTCAAATAAGTGCTGTGTCTTGTAGACAGTGAACACTTTAGTCTCTCAATTATACATTTATACTTGTCCATTATTAATTCGGTATTTATTCAGTATTCTCTGTGTCGATGCATTGATTATTTCACACTGTACACACATGGGATAAAGAAACGATACCATACAAAATACAAAATATTTCAATTCACGAGTGATGCAAACGACACTATTAAGATTACATTATGTCTTCAGAAATCAACTAAACAACATTTTAAATTTTAAATCATTATCTGCTCATATTTCTGACATACATTTAAATAAATCATCTTTTTCAAATCTCCTTTACTAGACGAGATACATACTTGTTTGTTCATAATAGAGACCATCATCATCCAAATAAAAAGACTATGAAAGGTCTCAATTAAACCATGTACTAACATTTAAATGAAATAATATAAATAATCACGAGTGTGATACATTACATTAAATGATATTTGAATAACTTCTTTCCTATAACTGTGGTGGTCATCTCAAACAGGGTGGATGCTTACGATTAACCTTAGTGAATTTGAAAATATTGCAAAAGAGGTTCAAGGTAATTATGCAGATAATGGGTCATAGACCCGTCTACCAAACGAGTAAAGTAATCACCAATGTAATGATCTGTTTTTAATTTAACATAGTCTGAATTTGGATATTCTTTCAACTTCAAGTTGTGAATACGAATAGTGTTTCTGTGATAGTGTAATTTATTTGGTCACTATGGTTGTGTGGTTTTGATGTTACAAGCCAGATATCAGCTTGCTTGAAGCAAAATATGTTTCTGTTCTCACATAAATTGTTTTAGGGAAATATATATTGGTTTAGTAAGTCACTGCTGATGACAATGACTCGTTGCTCATTCAGTTCATTTATTTATTTTGCAAAATGTTGTTCAAGGACCAATGTATTCTTTACAAATAATCTGATAGTACTGATGACTATGCATGAACACTGAAGACGCCAAGGTTTATTAGTATTGGTTTCAGTTTCAGTTCTCTCTTTGAAGACAGTTTGTAGGATATCATAAATTGACTCATGACATAGTGCATCATGTAACGGTTACTTAATGACTGGACTTGTATGTCGATACAAAACATACTTCTTGAAAGAGTGCTGAAAGGCAACTGATTCAACTGTTTCCCCCATATTTATTTTGTCAGATAGATTGAAAGAATAGCATGACCGTATATCATGTTTTAGTTTACTTTGAAAGAGAACACGTTGTGAGTACATGTGAGAGATTGTAGTCTGTTATCAGGATACCATCATTATACTGACATTCTACTGAAAAACTTTCTTGTCAGTTGACGTGATAAAATATTATGGCTTTTACCTGCATGCAGTTTAATAGCTCTTGAGAGAATTGACATTTTCCAGATGACAGATTTAATTTGTAAAATCAATTTGCAACACCATTATGAATGTATGTATAGACGGAAATAAGGTTAACTTAGTGTGAGATGTCTCTTGTGTGTTCGGTATTCAATATTTTATGTCGTTATTAATCAAATATGTACAAGTGAATATTCAAATTCATAAACTTAACTTGATATATGCTCATAACAGTTAATCAATTTTCCTAAGTCAACACTCATTGAAAAAAGTTGTACAGTTCAATAAATCACATTTCTACAATTAGCTTCACTATCACAGCGTTATTGGTCGATTTTTAAATTACGTTACGTATTGACATGAAAGGTCACAAAAATAAAAAATTCATAATGAGTGATGAGTAATCTAATCGTGAATTCATATGACATTTGAAACAGTGTATACATAGTGGTTGTGTGAAGATTAAAACCAACCATGGTGAGATAAGTATGCGATCGTGGAAAGATTGTCAATACACGACAACCTTACATTGCATTTGATATCTAAAGAGTTACCTTCCAATAGGACTTAGTATTAAAATGTTCAATGGTCATACATTTCACCAAATTTGGCTTATCATCATTGTTGGATTCATGGATGAAAGCTTATGAGCGTATTGCAGGTCGGGGATGCAGTTTATAAAAGTTTTGTCTCACTCTTGTTAACAATATTAAACATTTAAAAGGATAATAAAAACACTATATCTGCTTGTACAGTACACAATGTTATTGATGTCTAAACTCAAACACAAACTTATGGAATCAATACAAATACGCATATACACATGCTCACTAATCTAAAAGGAAGCGTATTAGGTTCGAATGTATAAAATGTTTTGAAAATAGTACCCCTAATTAGGACTTAATATCTCTTAATGAGTACTTAGTATCTCCTAATTATGACTTAATATAGACGTTATGTCATAATTAGAAGATATAAAGTACTGTAATTTGGAGATACTAAGTTCTAATTAGGAGATATTAAGTATTATAATTAGGAGGTCTTTGAGGGGCATTTAGAAGTGGTATACATAAGAACAGGAAGATTTTCTGGATAACAACTTCTTTAATTTGAAAATACACGACGTTTGGGAGTACAAAGTGACTCCGACTGATGAAGGAGTGACTATATACTCCAAAACGTCGTGTATTTTCAAATTAAAGAAGTTGTTATCCAGAAAATCTTCCTGTTCTTAATATAATTAGGAGATACAAAGTCCTTATTTAAAAATAATCTTTTCATTTTTTTCTTTTCTAATAACCCTAATAGGCTTCAGTACGTTTCAATGAGTATCAGATGACATAATGTTTATACAGTTGAGCCATTTAAAATCTCATCAGAACATTGATAAAACTAACTTTTCAAAGTATGCAAATGATCTAATGAAACTACGTGATTGATGTTTTGTTGAGACATTCATTTTTAATTAAACGTTGTATTAATCACAAAATCGATATCAAACTAATCATTCCATGCTTGGCTTATTGCAAAACTGTTTAGTTATTTATTTAAATATCAATGGCAATAACAATATGTTAATAGAAGACCCTTCCTAGAAATACATTTTAATATGCAGGAACTTTGATGATACTTTCTCAAGATGATATTTTGTCATTTTGTCACTCTCAAATTATGATGCAATTAAAATAAATGGGTTTCGGGAATTGATTACATCGTATTTCTTTCTGAAGAATTTCAAAGTATCAGCAAAACGAATATTTCTATATTGCACCGCAGTTTATGCCTTTAATGATATTTTCTCAAGATGATATTTTGTCATTTTGTCACTCTCAAATTATGATGCAATTGAAATAAATGGGTTTGGGGAATTGATTATGAAATACAGTCTTTACAAGGAATTTCATTCTGAAGAATTTCAAAGTATCGGCAAAACAAATATTTTTTCTTGTATATGCCTCATACATTTAGCCAAGTTCAACCTTTGATTGATATATTTACTCTGGGTTTAATAAAACTAATACACTGATTTCTCGTGATTATGAAAGTACAAAATGACACTTGAATATTTACATCGAAAATGAAAATACGTATGGAAAAAATGGTATAGTTTTTGCATTGTTGCTTTGCCGTCCTCAGTTCTGACAAATACATCGCTTTAAATTATTCTAAATTTATTAATCTGTATCGTGTTGCCAGAACAAATATAATTTTGGTGAAGATATGATTTAAAAGAAAAAATAATTGATTCTCGATATGTGAAAGCTGTTGCTCACTAACATTTTTAAAACTATGTGTTTTTGAGTAAAAACATGCTATTCACTGTTTCAGCTTTTACAAATATGACCAAATTATTACAGATGATTATTAATTATAAGAGTAGTGTTTCAAATATTTAATGGCCACGTAGTCGTCCAAATATGTGTCTGAATTAAGTGACAATATCACAACACAAAACAAGCTGCTAATGCAAACAAATGGTTGGATTGATAATGTACGCGTGCTTTTCAAGGGCGAAACAAATTACCAGCAAATAACAGCATTATTCAAAGCTTTATTTATTATCGGAGTGTTGTTAATTTTAATATGTGATATGTGTGCTTTCATAAAGAATTTCAATTCAAGCAATGTTATTTTGCCAAGTTCATGCTCAGAAAACCCTTTGAAGGATTTGCAGTGAATTCAGAAGGTATTTATAGTTTCATGAATCTGTAACGCTTGTGCACTAACTAGGATAATTTGTTCACCGTGTGAAGTATTTTGTCTTTTGACAAGTGAAAGTTGTCAAGTGCCAGTATTTCATTCATAATTTGGACACATCAACTTTGTCAAATGTATATTTAGTTCACAAAGCATCAATATGTTACATTTCTACTGAAAGTCTCTGAACCGTCATGCGATTGCCATATGTTGTCAAGTACTTTCCTTCTTAAACATATTAGTGAAATTGATGCTAAAATTGATGATTGACATTATGTTGTTAGTTTCAACGCAAACCGTTACAATCATCGTGTTCAATACAATGTCAAAGCAGCTACAGTAATGGCTTTGTTGACCTTATGTGAAAATGTGTAATACAATAATATAGGCGATACCAGACCAATATCATGCATACAAGGGTGAACCAATAAAATATTTAAATATATCTAAACAAACAACTCGCTCTGAATGTCACTTTCACTAACTCTCTGTGGCTGAACATATCAACCATTACATTACTGACAACTGGTTTGGTTACTGATGTATGAGAGAAATAGAAATCGACGGAAACCCTGCAATTCACCTCAGACACATCAATCTACACACCAACCCATCAAAGTGCTGATCAGTGTCGAATAATGATAGGAGTCATACATGTGTAACTGAATATGTCTTAACTTATGTCACGTATGCAATTTCTGTAGAGAAGTAGTTTACAGCCAGCATGCAGATACAGTTGAAAACAGTTTGAGAGTCAAGCTAAAATCCACAGATTATGCAAATGAAAATGAAAAGCTTGAGAAGAGTAAATATAAGATGAGATAATATTGTCTAAATAACGTTCACCGCAACATCGCAATTGTGACAGCTGTCACTGTCCTGATCCAGTCATTCACTGGAAGCCCTAGCAATCAATTCAATTCTTTATTCTCTGTATATCCACCGACGGTGGTACAAGAGCACATATATAATATATAACAATGAATTAGATACAATATGTGAAGGTCAGTTTACATAATTCTTTTCATTTTAGGATTTACAATAGCGATAAATTTGGATAATCCTTTTAGTACTGAGAGTTTTTTTGTACATAGTAATGATTTCATTTTATGTATATTTGGAAAGGTACATAAATATTCTGGTATATACATGGTTCTTACATTGGTAAAAGCTGAACATTTAAATAAATAGTGGAACTCGTCTGCTATTGATGGGGAGTTACAGAGAGGGCAATTTCTGTTTTCGCGTGTGATGCCTTTCCAGCGGCCAGTTTCAACTGGTAAATAATGGTTACTTGTTCTGAATAGCAATATAGGGTAGGCTATAGATTTAGATAATAAAAGGTATGGTTTAAAAGATATTGAGTGTTTAAAAAACTTATAATAGTATCCTTTAGAGCTGCTGGAGACATCGCATTGCCATCTCTGTATGAATTGATCTTTTAATACACGCTCTACTAATGTTACAATATAGTTAGCAGATTATTTCTAGAATAAATCGTCATATGATGGCGTGTATGTGGGAATAGATATTATCAACATGCAACTATTATTAGATAAAAGGTCTGTAAAGTTCAATAAAATTTACATGCGATATGAGCATGACAGCTTGTAGTCAAGGCAACTGAGCTTAGGGAGTAGAATATATTCCCTACGCTACATCAGTATATAACATATTTGTATGCTCAATGTGGGCTGGGTAACTGGGAAAACCACGTTATACATATGTTTTTAAAAATAAATAAAATTATTTCACTTTTTTTCCAGATATACATACAAGGTGACATGTGCAAGTTTACACGTTCATATAGTCAGAACATAAAAACAAAGAAACAATGCTATAAGGAAACAACTAACTGTCTGTTGTCTATGTTGACATGGTTGTGAGTGAAGTTCAACCATAAATGAAAGAGTTGTATTATTAAGATCAGTATATGATGACTGCCCTTTGATGTCTAAATAATAGAACTATGGTTACAAGAGTACATATGTGTGTGCTTTATCCATTATTTTATACCAAAACGGTATGTAAAGAGCATACAAAATTATTCAATCAGAAAAATAATGCAGCTTATCCTTCACAAGCAACCCCTGACTGCCATTCTTGTTTTACACCAATAACCAAACTGACTTGAAATAATTGCTATTACCATTATAATGGCATGTCAGTTGCCTGTATTATAAACAGATGGGGTGTTTTGCTGAAGATTTAATAAATGGTTTATAACGAAGTAACATAACTCTCACTTAACCATAGCTTTATCTGAGGAAAATACAAACAGTATAACTCTGATTTTCCTATTTTGATGAAGACAAGCAATTGGCATTAACTTGAACTAAAGTGCTTATGTGAAATTATTTGCCCCATTAAATTTAGTGCATTGTTCTGTCCTTTTATTCAAAAACTCTTTTTAGTTATCATCATTTAAGACATTGAATTTATCAATTCAGTAGAGCAGAACTATTATAATGGCTTCCCTTCATGTAACTGCTGATCAATAGGTTGTACAACATAACGTGTCTGCTATAAGACAAATACAATATAATTATTGATTGTTGTCCTTATAGTAAATGTAAGACATGTTTTTCGCTGTTGTGTTTATAAAAAATAAGAAAAAGTTTATGCATAGTTATTAGCAATTATTCAATGAAATTCTTCATGAACAGAGGTTATTCAATAGGATGTGTTTAATTTCAGTGCTCAAGAGGATATTGAGTAGTCTGTTATACCCTCTTTGGTAAAGATGTACTGCATGAACTTTTTTCAACGACGATTTAAACATATAAAAATGCACAAAAACACGCTACGGTGCCTTTAAGGATGCTGAGAATTACACTGTATCTGTCTTGAGACGAACACAAATAATGTTCGGTTTCAATCTTGTCTTTCTTAGAGTCAATATTTCATTGTAGATTAAATCATATTTGGGGATTTTCAGGATGAATGAGTACATTTTACGTGTATGTCTTATGTACTTGATAGTTCTCATCCTACGTTAATGTCTGTGGCAGACTAGATATGGAGGAAACTGCTGATTATCCTCCGGTTGATTAATCTGTGATTAGCACAATTACAAGCTGACTATTTAATTTAGTTTGCCAAGAGCAACCTACGTGCTGTCCTTATAAAGCCTCAGAGACAGAGGATACCCTAATTACACTGACATCAACTGACGTGTGTAATTGGTGTGTACTCCGTTCCTTTGACACTGCTACAGTGGAAGCTATCGTTCTCCTGATATTTCTCGATTGATTGGGTCCCGCTGGTGTTTGCCAATAGGTAAACTCATCATGGTTGTTACAATTTGTTAAGTCAGGATGCTACTCACAAATTGCTTATTAGGATACTGGCTCATAGCTATCTTCTCTGTTTTACTCTAAGTATATTTTAGTTGTTATATCATAATACCTTTCCCACTAATTGTCAGGAATGTTATACTTGAACATAATGTATTCTCTTTTAGCTGTTGAAACTGTGGTATGCTGTATAATTGGGATATTCTAATTTTGTGTTTGTGTCCACAGGTAGTTAAAGGCATTCTGCCAATATATAAACACAGTGTTAATCTGTGCAATTTAATAATGTTAGTGTTAAACAATTCAGGGATTATTGTAGAGTAGAGTAAATGTCGTTGTTTCTTGAAAAAAATGAAATACTGCACCTGTGATCTTCAGGCGTGGGTACGAATCCCACAATCGACGCATCAAGGAAACAGAAAAAAAAGTACTGCGACCCCAAACATAACAATGTGAAACTTCTTCACTGTCTGAATGGAAAGCTTGGGAGATGTGTAATCAGAGGGGTAAGCATGCGTCGCTACAACACAATACCTTGATCTCTTGACCTTGACCATGAAAACTCTCAGTGCGTCATAATGTCAGCCTTGGGATCGATTTGTTTATCATTTAGTTGGTAATCATATATGCGTTTGATTTTCACTATATGTACATGTCCAACAAGCAAAGTTAATCACCGCCACCAATGATCTCCATCATCTGTAATATTTATGGAGATAATGGTTGATTACCATGTCTACCCAAAGACCCTTCTCAACGTTAAATGTCAAATGTAAATGATCTAACTTTTAAACTCAAATAAGTGCTGTGTCTTGTAGACAGTGAACACTTTAGTCTATCAATTATACATTAATACTTGTCCATTATTAATTCGGTATTAATTCAGTATTCTCTGTGTCGATGCACTGATCATTTCACACTGTACACACATGGGATAAAGAAACGATACCATACAAAATACAAAATATTTCAATTCACGAGTGATGCAAACGACACTATTAAGGTTACATTACGTCTTCAGAAACCAACTAAACAACATTTTAAATTTTAAATCATTATCTGCTCATATTTCTGACATACATTTAAATAAATCGTCTTTTTCAAATCTCCTTTACCAGACGAGAAACATACTTGTATGTACATAATAGTGACCATCATCATCCAAATAAAAAGACTACGAAAGGTCTCAATTATACCATGTACTAACATTTAAATGAAATAATATAAATAATCACTAGTGTGATACATTACATTAAATGATATTTGAACAACTTCTCTCCTATAACTGTGGTGGTCATCTCAAACAGGTCGGATGCTAACGATTAACCTTAGTGAATTTGAAAATATTGCAAAAGAAGTTCAAGGTAATTATGCAGATAATGGGTCATAGACCTGTCTACCAAACCAGTAAATTAATCGCCAATGTAATGATCTGTTGGGAATTCAAGATCGTATGAGTGGTCATGCATGTGTATATTCTTTCAACTTTAAGCTATGAATATGGATAGTGTTTCTGTGATAGTGTAATTTATCTGGTCACTATGGTTGTGTGGTTTTGATGTTACAAGCCAGATATCAGCTTGCTAGAATACTGTTCTCACATGAATTGTTTTTAGGGAAATATATATTGGTCCAGAGTTTAGTAAGTCACTGCTGATGACAATGACTCGTTGCTCATTCAATTTATTCATTTATTTTGCAAAATGTTGTTAAAGGACCAATGTATTCTTTACAAATAATCTGATTGTACTGATGACTATGCATGAACATTCAAGACGCCAAGGCTTATTAGTATTGGTTTCAGTTTCAGTTCTCTCTTTGAAGACAGTCTGTAGGATATCCTAAATTGACTCATGACATAGTGCATCATGTAACGGTTACTAAATGACTGAACTTGTATGTCGATACAAAACATTCTTCTTGAAAGAGTGCTGAAAGGCAACTGATTCAACTGTTTCCCCCATATTTATTTTGTCAGATAGATTGAAAGAATAGCATGACAGTATATCATGTTTTAGTTTACTCTGAAAGAGAACACGTTGTGAGTACATGTGAGACATTGTAGTCTGTTATCAGGATACCATCATTATACTGACATTATACTGAAAAACTTTCTTGTCAGTTGACGTGATAAAATATTATGCCTTTTACCTGCATGCAGTTTAATAACTTTTGAGAGACTTGACATTTTCCAGATGACAGATTAAATTTGTAAAATCAATTTGCAACACCAATATGAATGTATGTATAGATGGAAATAAGGTTAACTTAGTGTGAGATGTCTTTTGTGTGTTCGGTATTGAATATTTTATGTCGTTATTAATCAAATATGTTCAAGTGAATATTCAAATTCACAAACTTAACTTGATATATGCTCATAACAGTTCATCAATTTTCCTAGGTAAACACTCATTGAAAAAAGTTGTATAGTTCAATCAATCACATTTCTACAATTAGCTTCTCTATCACAGCGTTATTGATCGATTTATAAAATAAGTTACGTATTGATATTAAAGGTCAGCCATCTATATTGTTTATAATTTCAAAACTTGATAATACAAATGTCATATTGAGTGATGAGTAATCTAATCGCGAATTCATATGACATTTGAAACAGTGTATACATAGTGGTTGTGTGAAGATTAAAACTAGCCATGGTGAGATTACTATGCGACCGTGGATAGATTGTCAATACAAGACAACCTTACATTGCATTTGATATCTAAAGAGTTACCTTCCAATAGCACTTAAAGTATTAAACTGTTCAATGGTCATACATTTCACCAAATTTGGGTTATCATCATCGTTGGATTCATGGATGATAGCGTATGAACGTATTGCAGGTCGGCGGTACAGTTTATAGAGTGTTTGTCTCACTTAAAAGGCGTTGTTAACATTATTAAACATTTAACAGGATAATAAAACCACTATATCTGCTTGTACAATACACAATGTTATGGATGTCTAAACTCAAACACAAACTTATGGAATCAATACAAATACACATGTACACATGCTCACTAAACTAAAAGGAAGCTTATTAGGTTCACATGTATAAAATGTTTTGAAAATGCTATCCCCTAATTAGGAATTAATATCTCTTAATGAGTACTTAGTATCTCCTAATTATGACTTAATATAGACGTTATGTCCTAATAAGGAGATTCTTAGTCATAATTAGGAGATATTAAGTACTGTAATTTGGAGATACTAAGTACTAATTAGGAGATATTAAGTATTATAATTAGGAGGTCTTTGAGGGGCATTTAGAAGTGGTATACATAAGAACAGGAAGATTGTCTGGATAACAACTTCTTTAATGTGAAAATACACGACGTTTCGGAGTACATACTCACTCCACCTGAAGAAGGAATGAGTATATACTCCGAAATGTCGTGTATTTTCAAATTAAAGAAGTTGTTATCCAGAAAATCTTCCTGTTCTTATTTAATAAGGAGATACAAAGTCCTTGTTAGAAAATAATATTTTCATTTTTTCTTTTCTAGGCTAGTACTAATAGGCTTCAGTACGTTTCCATGAGTATCAGATGACATAATGTTTATACAGATGAGACATTCAAAATATCATCAGAACATTGATAAAACTAACTTTTCCAAGTATGCAAATGATCTAATGAAACAACGTGATGGATGTTTTGTGGAGACATTCATTTTTAATTATGTTCTAATTCGCTTCGCTCAAACGAACATAAAATATTTACTTCCTAAAACACACTCATATCATGGGTAACGTCTACCGCATGCTCGAGGCGAGCAGGTTTATTTCTGATATTACTGTACAATGTGAACGATTGAAGAGATTGGGGCTTCTTAACAGTTGCTGGGCCCGTAGTTCATCCAAGGTTGGGTATGTACTGGGCAGTCCAAACGCTTGAAGGTTCCTGACAAGGAAGAGTCAGAAGACTAGCCATCCCACCACGATGAGAGGAGGTATACATCCATCAGTAAACGTTGGTCGAAGGGGACGTCACTGTGAATCCTCAACATTCGGGGGTACAGTAACCTGGATAGGTCTGTCCTCACAAGGCGAACACCTCATATTTTCCTGCAACATATAAAACAATCATAACTATCTATTTAAGTCAGATACGCCCTTATGTAAAAAAACTCGAACAATCATTTGTCATGGATTTAATTCTTATTTTGCAATTCCGTGTGAATACAAATGCATCTTGGCACAGCAATGCACATGTTATACATACATATATAAATGTTATACTCATCTTAAAACAAGTCCAATCAGATTAGCCCCAAGTCCAATCGGCGAGGCCCGAAGACCAAACAGCATGGTCGCAAATACCATAGGCGTTGTCCCAAGTCCAATTTGGTGTTGCCCCAATTCCATCGGCTTCTCCAAGTCTCATCTGCGTTGCTCCAAGTCCCATCGGTATGACTTTGGTATCATCAAACCACAACTCGGCTCCACACTTCCACTCAGCTGCAACACGTTGCCACTCGGCACAATCAGCATTGCCATTAGGCACAATCAGCATTGCCACTCGGCACCATCAGCATTGCCACTCGGCACAATCAGCATTGCCGTTAATCAGCATTGCCACTCGGCACCATCAGCATTGCCATTAGGCACAATCAACATTGCCACTCGGCACAATCAGCATTGCCACTCGGCACAATCAACATTGCCACTCGGCACAGTCAGCATTGCCACTCGGCACAGTCAGCATTGCCACTCGGCACAATCAGCATTGCCACTCGGCACAATCAACATTGCCACTCGGCACAATCAGCATTACCACTCGGTACAATCAACATTGGCACTCGGCACAACCAGCATTGCCACTCGGCACAATCAGCATTGCCACTCGGCACAATCAGCATTGCCACTCATTACACTGCCTCTCAATACTCAGTACCGATGTCACTCGACAAAGACATGCATACGTATCATCAAACCACTGTATACCACATGAACCTTTCCTATGTCACTTAAAATAAATATGCACAGACGTTATCAAAGCTGTTTCACACATCCTTACAGATCTCACAATAAATACACATGCATACACTTAAAGCAATTGTATTCAACCACAACCTTACCGATGTCACACATGATAAACATGCACACGCATTATCAAAATCACTGTATATCACATCATCTTAACTGATGTCACAAGAAGTAAATAGGCATACACATTCTCAAAACTGTTCTCACACTGCCTTACTGATCCTGCAATACAATTATATCACCAGCATTGCCACTCGGCATACGAAAATTGCCACTCAGCATCATGACTCTGCCTCTCAATAATCAGTAGCTATGTCATTCGACATAAACAAGCTACATATCAAACCACTGTCTACCGCATCAACCTTTCCGATGTCACGCGAAATAAATATGCATACACATTTTCCAAGCAGTTGCTTTCACACAGCCTTAACGATGCCACTCGACTTTCACAAAGCCTTACGAATGTAACAATACATAAAAATCCATAGGCATAAATAAAGCAAGTGATTCACACGTAAGCCTTACTGATGTCACAACACAAATGCGTACATATGATCAAGGCAATTATTTCATACGTCAGTCTTACTGATGTCACATGTCATAAACATACATACGTATTACCAAAGCAACTATTTCACATAACCTCACGGATGTCCTAACACTTGCACAACCGTTATCAAGGCAATGCCATTTATTTCACACGTCAGCCTTACTAATGTCACACGACATAAACATACGTATTACCAAAGCAACTATTTCACATATCAACCTCACGGATATCCCAACACTTGCACACACATTATCAAGGCAATGCCATCTATGTCACACGTCGGCCGTACTAATGTCACACGACATAAACATGCATTACGTATTACTGTTTACATATCAACCTTACTGATGTCACAACACGCATGCGTACGTATTATCTAGGCAATAATTTTACGCGTCGGGCTTAATGATGTCACAGGACACACGCATTCGTATTACCAAAAAACTATTTCACACGTGAGTCTTGCTGATGTCACACGACGCACATCTGTACGTATTGTCTAATCAACTATTTCACACGTGAGCCTTACTGCATGATGTCACACGACACATTCGTAGGTATTATCTAAACAACCGTTTCACACATCAGTCTTAATAATGTCACACGCCACACACGTATACATATTATCAAAGCATATGTTTCACACATCAGCCATACAGAAGTGACACGAACATGCATACGTATTATCAGAACTACTGCAATCCACATCGGCTCTGCCGATACTCACGTAAACATGCATACATATTCTCAAAACTATATTCCACAACAGTCTTACCGATGTTACTCGACATAAACATGCATACATAGTATCGTCTATCTTCCTCCACATCTTTACCTTTACCACATGCCATACACATTCATTCGTCAAAAACTTCTTCATTCAAAATCAGTATTCTCAATGACATATGCCCTGTAACAAACACCTTCATTAATGCATTTTGTCACTTAAAACGCCCTGCAATGTAACCTGATATAATCGTATTGTCTTACAAAAGCTCCATAACCTTACCGATATAAATCTACATCAACGTGCACTGGTGTCGTCAAAACAACTTCCCTCAACATTGAGCATCAACTTCAACGTGCATCCTCATCATCAAATAGTTCATCACAACAGTCAACTGATGTCACACGACTTGATTAAACATGCACCCGTGTAATCGAAACATTTCCATTCCACCATTTTCGTTGACTATGTCACGCGACCACATCTGATTGCACCACATCTGAAAACAGTACATCACACATCCGCATTCCTCAAAACACATGTAAACACTCACGCGTATGATACAAATCTTCGTCAGCATTATAAGTATAACACAACATAAACATACATAGGTAGGTCTGGTCAACAGGTAAGTATAAATAATTACGTTTAACCAAAAACGTACTATTATAAACAGACTTCAAGACGCACTGCATTAAAAGTAACCTTAAAGTGCAGACATTACCACAAAGGTGAATACACTTCAAAACATACTGAACACATTTGATAAAATCAATGAATAGGAACCATGGTCGCGAACGAAAGCGAAGACCTCGAATGAAGAGACAACTTCTTCAACCTTCTTTATAACCTCTTCAACTTGATCACATCCGCACGTCCTTCACGTGCATTGAATGCACCTGCCTGCGGTAGTACTCTCTCATAATACCGTATTTACCATAAGTAAATACATTTATGTTCTAATTCGCTTCGCTCAAACGAACATAAAATATTTACTTCCTAAAACACACTCATATCATGGGTAACGTCTACCGCAGGCTCGAAAAACTAAAAGAACGGGCAAAGAATGATTAAGGAACCATCGTATACTTATTTCCATATTCAAAACTGAAAACGTGTCACAAATGATATCAAATTAGCATAACTTATATTTACATTTAACTAATACAATTATATGTAATCAACATTTCATATAAGTTCATCCATGTATGCATCACATATGTTTGTATCGTACTGGCGACGTCGGGCAAATGTACAAAGGTGGTGGTGACCTTCCTCGGCAACGAGCACACCGTCCTATTACCGTAGTTTCTTGGGTTAAAACGTGGCCACATTCAACCTGAAGTAGCAATGTTATAGAAAACTGAAATAGATTTGCTGAACTTGTTTCCTGAAAAAGAAAAAACACCACCAGTCAAATATCACCTGCTGATGTCGCGTGAATTGACACACAGCGACTCGTTGTCAACAAATCCTGACTGTAAAGTTGGCTTGAAGGGCCGGCCTTCCCAAATTTAATCATCTTAGGACCTGCACCTCACCGATTTTGTGTTCGCTCACACCATCTTAATTCTCATAAAACTCTCGTATATATAGGTAGAAACAACCATACGTTGACGTATGAATGCGCTCAGGACAGATAACTACACATAGAAGGATAAAAGTGCAGCGATAAAATCAATGAATAGGAACCATGCTCGCCAACGAAAGTGAAGACCTCGAATGAAGAGACAACTTCTTCAACCTTTTTTATAACCTCTTCCACGTGATCACATCTGCACGTCCTTCACGTGCATTAAATGCACCTGCCTGCGGTAGTACTCTCTCATAATACCGTATTTACCATACGTAAATACATTTATACGTTGTATTAATCACAAAATCGATATCAAACTAATCATTCCATGCTTGGCTTCTTGCAAAAATGTTTAGTTATTTATTCAAATATCAATGGCAATAACAATATGTTAATAGAAGACCCTTCTAAATCTGTATGAACTTTGATGATACTTTCTCAAGATGATATTTTGTCATTTTGTCAATCGCAAATTATGATGCAATTACAATAAATGGGTTTCGGGAATTGATTACATCGTATTTCTTTCTGAAGAATTTCAAAGTATCAGCAAAACGAATATTTCTATATTGCACCGCAGTTTATGCCTTTGATGATATTTTCTCAAGATGATATTTTGTCATTTTGACACTATCAAATTATGATGCAATTAAAATAAATGGTTTTGGGGAATTGATTATGAAATACAGTCTTTACGAGGAATTTCATTCTAAAGAATTTCAAAGTATCGGCAAAACAAATATTTCTTCTTGTATATGCCTCATACATTTTACCAAGTTCAACCTTTGATTGATATATTTACTCTGGGTTTAATGAAACTAATACACTGATTTCTCGTGATTATGAAGGTACAAAATGACACTTGAATATTTACATCGAAATTGAAAATACGTATGGAAAAATGGTATAGTTTTTGCACTGTTGCTTTGCCGTCCTCAGTTCTGACAAATACATCCCTTTAAATTATTCTAAATGTATTAATCTGTATCGTGTTGCCAGAACAAATATAATTTTGGTGAAGATATGATTTAAAAGAAAAAATAATTGATTCTCGATATGTGAAAGCTGTTGCTCACTAACATTTTTAAAACTATGTGTTTTTGAGTAAAAACATGCTATTCACTGTTTCAGCTTTTACAAATATGACCAAATTATTCTAGATGATTATTAATTATAAGAGTAGTGTTTCAAATATTTAATGGCCACGTAGTCGTCCAAATATGTGTCTGAATTAAGTGACAATATCACAACACAAAACAAGCTGCTAATGCAAACAAATGGATGGATTGATAATGTACGCGTGCTTTTCAAGGGCGAAACACATTACCAGCAAATAACAGCGTTATTCAAAGCGTTATTCATTATTGGAGTGTTGTTAATTTTAATGTGTGATATGTGTGCTTTCAGAAGGAGTTTCAATTCAAGCAAAGTTATTTTGCAACTGTCTGTTGTCTATATGTACATGGTTGTGAGTGAAGTTCAACCGTAAATGAAAGAGTTGTAGTTTTGAGATCAGTATATGAGGACTTCCCTTTGATGTCTAAATGATAGAACTATGGTTACAAAAGTACATATTTGTGTGCTTTATCCATAATTCTATACAAAGACGTTATGTAAAGAGCATACAAAATTATTTCATATCAATCATAAAAATAATGCAGCTTATCCTTCACAAGCAACCCCAGATTGCCATTCTTGTTTTACACCAATAACCAAACTGACTTGAAAAATTGCTATTACTATTATAATGGCATGTCACTTGCCTGTATTATAAACAGATTGGGTGTTTTGCTGAAGATTAAATAAATGGTTTATAACATAATAACATAACTCTCACTTTACCATAGCTTTATCTGAGGAAAATACAAACAGTATAACTCTGATTGTCCTAATTTGGTGAAGACAAGCAATTGGCATTAACTTGAACTGAAGTGCTAATGTGAAATTATTTGCCCCTTTAAATTTAGTGCATTGTTCTGTCCTTTTATTCAAAAACTCTTTTTAGTTATCATCATTTAAGACATTGAATTTATCAATTCAGTAGAGCAGAACTATTATGATGGCTTCCCTTCATGTAACTGCTGATCCATGGACGGATCAATCAAACAATGTATTGGCGTGAGCGTTTGATACAGAGAATACCATAACATATCAGTTAACCCTCGTGTAATTAAATCCTTTGTATTTCAACACTACATGTGCTGTATCGACCATGTCATCTAACTGAGTCTAAGCAGTTCGATACTTAAGTACAGCTCTACAGTGGCAATACCGCAGTTACAGATGAGTACGTTCAACAGTTAAACTTATCGTAATTTATTATTACATCAACCTGCATTACAATGCAAAGAAAATATAAATGATCTTCAATAGGTTGTACAACATAATGTGTCTGCTATGAGACAAATAAATATAATTTTTGAATGTTGTCCTTATAATACATGTAGGACATATTTATCATATTTTGTGTTCATTAAAAAAAAAACCCAAAAAAGTGAACTGTTATTAGCAAATTGTTCAATGAAATTGTTTATGAACAGAGGTTATTAAATTGGATGTGTTTAATTGCTGTGCTCAATAGTGTATTGAATCATTTTTATTATTAATGACGATTTAAACATATAAAAAGGCACAAAAACACGCTACGGTGCCTTTAAGGATGCTGAGAATTACACTGTATATGTCTTGAGACGAACACAATTAATGTCGGTTTCAATCTTGTCTTTCTTAGAGTCAATATTTCATTGGAGATTAAATCATATTTGCGGATTTTCCGGAAGAATGTCTACATGTATGTCTTATGAACTTGACAGTTCTCATTTTACTTAAGCAGACTGGATGTGCAGTGAACGCCTGATTATCCTCCGGTTGATGAATCTGTTATTATGACAATTACAATCCAAATATATAATTCAGTTTGCTAAGAGCAACCTACGTGCTGTCCTTATAAAGCCTCAGAGACATAGGATACCCTAATTACACTGACATCAACTAATGTGTGTAGTTTGTGTGTACTTCGTTCCTTGGACACGGTCACAGTGGAACCTATCGTCTGTTCCCCTGGTATCTGTTGATTGATTGGGTCCCGCTGGTGTTTGCCAGGAGGTAAACTACTCATGGTTGTTAAGTCAGAATGCTTCTCACAAATTGCTTATTAGGATAATGGCTCATAGCTATCTTCTCTGTCTTACTTTAAGTAAATTTTAGTTGCTATATCAAAATACCGTTCAGACATATTGTCAGGAATGTAATAATTGAAAATAATTTATACTCTTTTAGCAGTTGAAACTGTGTTATGCTGCATAATTGGGATATTTTAATTTTTTTGTTTGTGTCCAAGGGAAGTTAAAGACGTTCTGCCAATATAAAAACACAGTGTTAATCTGTGCGATTTAATACATGTTAGTATTTAACAATTCTGGAATTTTTTTCTAAAATCTGTATTTATTAACATAATCTTTGATTCTTGAAATGACATAAAACTGCAATAGAATATTTAATGGGTTCACTTATTGCAATCGACGCATCAAGAGAAAAGGAACACAAATATTGTACTATTGCAGATAGTGTGACCCCAATGATAACAGTGTTACACATCTTCGCTATCAGAATGGAAAGCTTGGGAGAGGTGTATGTATATTCCACCAGTGAATTTACTTGTATCCGCTTCGCTTCTGCACAATACCCTGATATCCTGTTGACGAAAACTCCGGATTTGCCATAATGTCGATGTGTTATCATTATTTGATTATCAAATATACGTTTTACAATATGTACATGTCCAATAAGCAAACTTAAATAATGACACCAATGATCTCCATCAAATGTACGATTTATGATAATGAGATAATGGTTGATTACCACGTGTACCCAAAGACCGTTAAATGTCAATAATAAATGATTCGACTTTTAAACTCAAGTAAGTACTGTGTCTTGTCGACAGTGAACACTCCAGTCTATCAATTATACATTTATACGTGTCCATTATTAATTCAGTATTCTCTGTCTCGATGCATTGCGATCATATCCATTCACACCTTAGACCTAGGGGAAAAGAAACGATACCATACATTATGTCTTCAGAAACCAACTAAACTAAACTGAAATTTCAAATAATTATCTGTTCTTAATTCTGAGAACCACCACAAGAAATCGTCGTTTTCTCCTTAACTAGACGAGATAGGGGAGTCAAAAGGTGTTTTTTGGCTTACTTTATGACGTCCTGTAGTAATTCTAAATCCCAGAAATTACATTATGCCGACAACATCTTAAACTAACATAATTTCTATATTTCATATTTTTCTGCCAAACATTATATTACCTTTAGAAATGGCTATATAACCTCCCCGTGTGTAAAGAAGAGATATAACATATACATATCACATGAGTGACCTTTTGTTTATCTCGAGAAACGAGATATATCTCATTTACTGGGCTACATTGTGCATATCAATATGTATAAAGATACTATTAGGCTATTTCACAGTAGAATATTTGTGTGACATTGTGTATTAATATGTGTGACAGGAATAGTTCATCAAAAGCACGTTTTGGGTAAATTTATTAAAAGTTTGAACTTCCATCAGCGCCATCAATCATTAGTATGAGGGTAATAGGTTGTACGCATTCAATGCATGGAGCTCAGCGACATTCGAATACGTATTTGAGGTTACAAAATCGTCCCTTTTACACTTTAATGACTTCATTCTGCTCACATAAAGAGAATGTTTTATTCAGAAAGGAGGCCACAGGCCCATGGCATTATGCATAGTAGTAAAATACATTTTCATAACTGTTCAGGATATCCCAGTTGTTTACATCTATTTCGCTAAAGAGTTAAACAATTGAATACATTGTTCATAACCAGGAATTTCGTAAGTCGTTCGTAAACATTGAGAAATGGATAAATAATACAAAATGGTATTCTGACTCAGTGCATGGGATATATTGGCTAAGTATTTCAGAGTTACTCTGAGGGTGTGGGTTCGAATCCCCCGAAACAGAAGTTGTACTATTGAAGGTAGTGTTATTCCAAATGTAACCTTGTTATATTTGTTCACTATCTAAATAGTATTTATTCTAATTATATATATTCGGATGTTTACAATGGACAAGTAATGTTCATAGCCAAGAACAACTTCTGAAGTTTAGAATGTGTTGAAACAGTTTCTGATAGATATACATCTCTGTTTAAGGGTTGCAGACAAACTCTTCATTTTGCCACATACACCAAAAATCATATTCATAGAGAATTTTTCTGACATTTAGAACCCAACATTGAATACCTTAGTCTGCTAATCTCAAGTGTAAACTATAAGCATAAATACTGTTATTCTGCTATAGATTAATAATCTTATCCACTATTGAATTATAATTACATATTGTTCATTTCTAAATTAACAATGTCAATCGAGCAGAATTTGTAGAAGTTGTCAATTCTAGAACTTATCTGTGCTGCATATTTTGTTAAATAAAAGTACTGAGTAAGCTTTTGTTGCATGAACTGAAAGGCTGGCATACCTCTGGATGGTTTACGATTAAAGATAATAGTTTTGGAAAGAATAAGGATCTCATTAATTGGATCGTTATTTTTGTGACGAAATCCAAGACAAAACTGCTCTCTTGTGAAATTTAAACTCAAATCCAGTTCACTATTTAGCTAATCTTGGAGTTTCTGTCATAAACGTATAAGCCTGATACAGTCATAAAATAGAGGAGCTGTTGTTTCTATAGGTTCTGATCGATATATTTTATTCTGTGAAGTCTATTTCTGTCGATAGAATATGATGTTTGTATTGGAACCATTGGAGATACGAGGGACGTTCAATAAGTGTTGCAAGCGGGGCATTGGTGTTTACATAAACAGTGTCAGCTTATAGCAGGTGTTACTATAGTCAAAACATAACATTGACACATGTCAAAACAATTTCTAGACATAACAATTATTTAGATATAATAGCTGCGCTGACCTAGGGGTCTCCATAATCATGGATTCTCTCAAACATGAACAACGCGCTGTGAT